>JACYXH010000753.1:675049-1032549 GCA_026745465.1 Lota lota
CTAAATATGTACAACTACTGCATGTTAGTCTAGTGGATTTTCATGTTTGTTGTTGTTATTTTATAAATATGTACAACAACTGACTGAAAGTCTATCTGTTGTTCACGTTTGTTGTTGTTGCGTTTTCTAATATGAAGGGAGTTCCTCGGGCAGGGTTGGATGAAAGTGGACAAGACGGAGAGAACTCCGTACATTATGAAGACAAGCCAGCACTTTAACAACGTCAGTCCCCAAAACAAAACACAGCACATACTACGCTTGAGCAGCCAAACATCAACAGATAGTAGGACTTTCAAAACGTCCCTTTGGTTTCAAATCATTCTATTCTTCATCTCCAGATGAGTAATCTGGTGGCATCTCAGATCATGGCCAACACAGACGTGGGCTCGCGGGCGGGCGCCATCGAGAAATGGCTGGCAGTGGCGGACATTTGCCGCTGTCTGAACAACTACAACGGCGTTCTGGAGATCATCTCTGCCCTGAACCGCAGCGCCATCTACAGGCTGAAGAAGACGTGGGCCAAAGTCTGCAGACAGGTGGGAACACACCATGGGAAATAAATAAGGCCCAGATCGGTCTTATTCACAGAGCGGCCATCTTGGTTCTAAACCCCATAACCCCAGGAACCCCATTTGCTGCATAACAAAATTAAGAGGAGGAGGAGAAGAAGGGGAGAAGAAGAAGAAAAAGAGAAGACTATCAGATGAATGTGTGATGAAATAAACACTTTATTAAATCATTGATTTTGCTGGCCGTGTTATTCTGTTTTCCAGACAAAGTCCCTGATGGACAGGCTACAGAAAATTGTGTCGTCAGAAGGAAGATTCAAGAATCTGCGAGAGACCCTGAAAAAGTAAACGCAAATGTCACCCGCCAAATGTTTGCGCAAAATTATATACGGATATTATAATTATTTATTTTATTCCATGTTAAAAAATATATATTTATAAAATGTGTTGCAGCTGTAACCCACCGTGTGTGCCATATTTGGGCATGTACCTCACCGACCTTGCGTTCATCGAGGAAGGGACGCCCAACTTCACAGCAGAGGGTCTGGTCAACTTCTCTAAGATGAGGATGGTAAATATTCTAGAAATACATGCTTAAATGTTTTAATACAATCAACCAAGCCACGTATCATAGCATGGATGCAACATCGCTGAACTTATAAATGTACATTTAATAATGATAATTTATTAATAATCATTAATAATTGTATGGAACATGAAGTAATTCACATCATATTGAATATATATTTTATTGTATTTTTTCTCTCTTACTCCAGATCTCCCACATTATCCGAGAGGTTCGCCAGTTTCAGCAAGCCCCTTACAGGATCGAACACCAGCCCAAGGTACAGTTACCACAGTATCCACCATGATCTGAGAACGGCATCGCCACTTTATCGGATCACATTTGCATTCTTAAGACAAACTACCTATATTAAATATTAATACAAATTATGAAAAATAATATGAAAAACTAAAACAATTATGTCCAAGAATGAACAAAGACAATCGGATGAACGGTTTCGAGAAAATCACAGGACAGACATACAGAGACTCCTGTTATTATAGTCAGATGTATTCTCACATCATGCTATGGGAAATATGTTTTTTTCAATCATAATTGTGTGGTCTATGAGTAAGATCTAATTATGTCCACAGCCTACCTGTAGGCATCCTTCAGCAAGAAGCCCTAACCCCTACCTGCTCCTTAATGGCCTGTCTCTGTACTGTCTAATCCCTACCTGCTCCATAATGAGCTGTCTCTGTACTGTCTTAACCCTACCTTCTCCTTAATGAGCTGTCTCTGTACTGTCTTAACCCTACCTTCTCCTTAATGAGCTGTCTCTGTACTATCTAACCCCTACCTGCTCCTTAATGACCTGTATCTGTACTGTCTCACCTCTACCTGCTCCTTAATGACCTGTCTCTGTCTAACCCCTACCTGCTCCTTAATGAGCTGTCTCTGTACTATCTAAACCCTACCTGCTCCTTAATGACCTGTCCCTATAAAGTCTGTCCCCTACCTGGTCCTTATTTGCCTATCTCTGTGCTGTTGCACCCTACCTTCTCCTTAATGATCTGTCTCTGTACTGTCTAACCCCTACCTGCTCCTTAATGACCTGTCTCTGTACTGTTTAACCCCTACCTGCTCCTGAACGATCTCTCGCTGTACTGTCTAACCCCTATCTACTCCTTAATAACCTGTATCTGAACTTCCCTGAACTAGGGAAAATGTAGTTCTTAGTCCATCTGAACTAAGTGAACTTTGGATGGTGTCTGCTAAATGCCTGAATATAAATCAAATTGGTGTCAAGTTCTGTTAAAGTCTGTAAAAACAAAACAAAGAAACTGCAAGGAAAAAAAGTTCCTTGTTTCCCATTGGCTCCTCCGGTAGTTCTAACAGTATTCTCTATATTCTCTCTGGTGGTTCTTTAGGTCACTCAGTTCCTGCTGGACAAGAGCCTGGTGATGGACGAGGACACCCTGTACGAGCTGTCACTCAAGATGGAACCCCGGGTAGTACCCAGCTGACCAGGCACACACATGGAGAGATACAGATATGCACACACGCGCATGCGTACATGCCGCCACCCACATACACACACACAGACACATACACATACACATACACATACACATACACATACACACACACACACATATACACGCATCCATACACACACACACACACACACACACACTCTCACACACATACACATACCCACATAGACATACCCACATAGACTCACACACACACACAATAAAAATAATAAAAAACATTCACAAACACAAACAATATCACACACACTTGTGAATACACAACTTAGGTATTCTGCGATGCGAGACTAAGAAAAACAAAGTCTTGTATGCCACAATTGGTCCTATAATTATCACCATGACCTCTATCGTGAACAGAATTAACTCAAAATATATTTAGGATATGTAGAAAATACACAGCTACTTTTCCAACAACTCAGGAGTATTGTTTCCATACATTTAAATGATTTATTATGTCCACGTTACTTACTTGATAGTACTAGAGGTGTATTTATAATGTAGCATCGGTACTGTATTTATAAGCACTTGTACTTTCCTGTTATGTGTATCCAAAAATCTAGTTTTTTTCTACCTGACTTTTAAAATATTATGTAAAAAAACAAAAACATTCTAGATATTCTATTTAGATTTGGGTTGGTGTGTGTGTGTGTGTGTGTGTGTGTGTGTGTGTGTGTGTGTGTGTGTGTGTGTGGAACAGGCCTTAAAGGTCTTTTAATGCTTTTTTAACTATCATTTATGAATAGATGGTTGGCTCAACTCACTTGTGTGTCAACCTTTTTGGATATCTATGATA
Organism: Lota lota; assembly: GCA_026745465.1. Taxonomy (NCBI): domain Eukaryota; kingdom Metazoa; phylum Chordata; class Actinopteri; order Gadiformes; family Lotidae; genus Lota; species Lota lota. The sequence goes on from JACYXH010000753.1 coordinate 678,410, forward strand.
ATGTCAGTCATCTCTATTTAAATATGTAAAACTAAAACAAAAGAAATGTAAAAGTCAACTGGTATAATTTTTGGACTATATTTGTATAATTTTTTAACAGCCTGGATACAGCGTGTTTCTCTTCTTTCTTTTGGTAAACTTAAATTACATTTAGCTAACAACTGTAGTACAGTTACAGGAGTATTTAACTTTAACAGCACTGTTTTTATACATCACCTACTTGTTTTATACATCACCTACTTGTGTTGTAAATAAAAACCCTCACATAAATTGCATTTGTGTTTGGGGTGTGGAAACCACAATATATTACCAAATCACTGGTGCTTAACAATATGCCAATTTTAACCTTCACAGTCAATATATGAATGAACAAATAAAGTACTGTAAAGCTGCACTGCAAACCTTAATATCCCAATATTAATGTATCCCTTTTGAGTTGGTCAGACAGAGCACATAGAAGCACTTTGTCTTACTTCCATTCTAGGTTCACACAAGTTCGCTGTGAAATGTCAGATGCCCAGTTGCTAATATTAAAGTGTTATGGTGCCAACAAATATGACATATATGGGGGGGGGGGGAGCTACAGTGCTGTAGAGGTAAGCAGCAAGGTCACCCTGGAAAGACCGGAAGGGATTGGACCCGGGGTGGTCTCGCTGCCAAAGGCCAAATAGGATTTCACTGCTCCACCGTATGCTCTTGGACCTTGATTGGTTTATAACGGGTCATGTCTCGTATTGTGATTGGCCGCTGGGGTGTAATCCCACAGTAGTGGGTGGGGCTTGTTATGGACACAGAGGGGAGATGCACTCCGGAGTCTCTCAACCAGGGAGGAAAGCAACTTGTGTCCAGGTAGGCCTCACTAACTCTCTCTCCTCCCTTTTTATTAGGGCTTTTGGAATGCTGAAATAGTTCTATCTGTATGTAAACTCAGTAAACATCTAAATGCATGAATGATCGATAGGGTTAGGTCATTTAAGTTAAGTTTAGTCTGAGTCTGCTTTATAATCACTTTCTTCCTCAGGCTACGCTTTTCTTAGATAGTGGTTCAGGGTTAGTACATTTGAATGTTTCTGCCATTTATGAAATAGAGGGAAAGGTTTGATCGGTCAAACAATGTTTCAATTGTGATTTGATTTGCATTGTTTTGAAATGAAGCATAGGGTGTCACTTAGTCAAAGACAGGTATATAGATTATGTTTTCAGATTGTATTGGCACAAGGGCCATTCTTTTTCCTATTGGATACAATTTGCACAATACACAACATCTTGCACATCTCCATGATCAAAACAAAGGAGAAACGGCTTTACATTTAAAAGGGGGAAGTGTAAAATGTTGCACTAAGTCCCTTGTATGTCATTTATTTCTGCTCACAGCAAGTCTGTCCGGTCAGTTGCGAAGGTCATGTGCTGGTGTAATGAGTATGGCTCATCCCAGGTCTAACAGAAGCATCTTATTCTGGCTTAATCCCAAAGATTAGACCACGTAAACCCCACTAGGTCACCTACTGCACAGAGCTTTAGGAAACATGGGCAAAGTCATAAAATATGACTTTGTGGAGTATTTAAAGAATGCAAATAATAGAGGTTTAATTTCCTAGTATCACTACATTTGCAATCTTTTTTTTTACTTTTAAATTTCACAGAACTGAGAAGGCTTCATTCCATTCTGTCACTGTTTTTCCTGTGGTCAGTGACGGGCTTTAGTCACACTACCATCACTGTATCCCTGGATCTGAATGTTACCCGAGAATATGCTAAAGGTGCTTTGGCCCAGAATCCTGGCACCAGAACCCTTGGGGGGTGGGGGTTTATTTATAACATCTGCGTTGACCTAAAGAACCGGTCACAAGACTGTGGAGTCGTTTCCATTCCAGAAGATACACACCAGTACAATAAATAAATTAAATTACAATTAAATTAAAATTTTCGCCAGTATTTCAGAAGTGGGCACTGGGGACACTATTCCACATTTAGAAGTACGGTAACGACTACATGTTGCATTTTATAAGGACGTTCCATGCGGGGGTCTGGGTCTGGTGGGTCAGTGCTGGTTCAGCTCAGACCAGGGATTGACCAGACTGATGATGTCATAACGGGGGTTGTCGCTATATTAAGAAACAGTTTAAAGGCCCCGGCCAACTTTTCCATTTGATCTCTGAGACACGGTGAAGGACAGGCCACGGCGTGCTATCTAATAGTCCTGAATATGATACTGCACATATATATCTATTTTTTATTAGTATATAATAATATATAATAATTGATTTATGGTTAGTGATCGTATGGAAGACAATTTGATTCAAGTCAGTAGACGATCTGAGTGGGACGGTCAAGACATATTAAATGTGGGTGTGGGTGGAGGTAGATGCATCTGCAGCATAAACGCATTAACATTCATTTATATATTTGATGTATTTCACCATGTAGGCTATACAGCATGCATATATAACATATGCATAATATGCCATAGGCTAAAATGATGTGTAATTAATGTTTATTAATTAGTGGCATTTGCGAAGAACCAAGATGGCGGGCATGTTCACCCGTATGATCGCTGGCCGTTACCCGGCCGCACTACTGGCCAGCCTGGGCGCGGGCACCGTGGCAGCTGGCTTCCTGTTGAGCGACAGCAGCGCTCTCTTTGCAGAGGGCAAGAGAAGCCTGTACCCTCCCAGGTACCACCAGCACCACCTGCTGGTCATGTCACCATACATACAATTACACACACAGATCAGAAATATAAAACAGGGCTTGTATAACGCGACGTAACATCAATTAAATAAATAACAAATCAATTTTATTTTATTTGTATAACCCTTAAACAGTTACAGTCTCAAAGGGCTCAACAGGCCATATATTTATGACATATCAAAATGACCGCCGCCATTTTTGGAGCATAGGAGCAGTGATGTTAATTTTATATTGGTAGTAAAGTGTTTTGGCTCATTGTTTTGTAATCAATCAATTATTTGTCATTATGGGGAGATATTGTTGTGTTTGAAACTGCCACAGCGTTTCTCATGTGAGACATGGCAAAACAAAGTTTTAGTTTAAGCAATATTAATGTTAGTTAAAGATTTTACAGTACTACAACTCTCTTGAGTCCTCTCAATATAGCGGAGTATTGCTAACCAAAAACCCCATAATGCATTCTGATGTACAATATACAATCATATCATATACAATATACACATTTGCAATCAGAATGAACACAAGCATATACAATATACGCGTATACAATCAGAATGGATCCAATCATTTACAATATACAATCAGAACATTTACCATTATCATAAAATATACACATACACACGTCACAAAATATACAATAACATACAACATACACATATACAATCAGAATTACTACAATCATATACACCTATACACACATACAATCACAATGGTGGAAGAACGTAGAGAAGAATATATATATTAGAATATTTGTAAAGATTCCTGATTTTATTAGTTATTATAACTGATAGCTGTTTTAAAGCGTTGTGCAACATCACAACGAATTGGCATAACACTGAAAAAATGAAATCATCGTCATTGGGTTTTTTGTGTGGATATGGGATTCACAATATGAATCTGATGTCATAACTTCTCTCTCTCTCATAGCGCGGACTACCCTGACCTGAGGAAACACAGCAACTGTATGGCGGTCGCATTGACGCCTGCCATCTATGCCAAGCTGCGGGACCAGGTGACACCCCAGAACTGGACCCTGGACCAGTGCATCCAGACTGGGGTGGACAATCCGGGACACCCATTCATCAAGACCGTGGGCTGCGTGGCTGGAGACGAGGAGAGCTATGAGGTAGCTAGCGAGTCTTGAGTTTTCCTTTTGGTTATTTTAGTTCTAAATGCCTGTGTTGCAGTGGCTAGAGGAGGGTCGATCCCAGACCCATTAACTACCAAACATCAAGTAGTGTGCAATCATTTATTGTATTGTATTTAATCCACCTCTTGAATTCACCTACTTTTTAATCTTTCTTGCTGTGTTGATTTTAACTTGTCAAGCACTTTGTACTGTAATTCTGCATGAAAAGGATCTAATATTGATTGATTGATTGATTACCACTACCAGCCAGAAGGCTCTGGGTTTTGTTATCCTCTTGTTAACAGCAGCTATATCAGGCTACTATATAAATAAATATACGTAAATGTTTCCCTTAATCTAAGCCCCTACAATGTAATTGCATCTGCAAACAATGTTTGTTTGTACGCTTATATATTTCATGTTTGATTCCTCCTATGTACCTGCAGGTGTTTGCAGAGCTCTTTGACCCCATCATCAAAGACAGACACAATGGTTACGACCCCAGAACCATGAAGCACCCCACGGACCTAGATGCTTCCAAGGTGCCGTTTGTTGACAAATGATCCATCATCTCTATTGGGCCTTTAGTACTGTCCGTCTAATAGTAGCGTGTCCAGACAACTGTAGCTTAGTAGTGGTGGGCCAGGACTGTACAGCATAACAAGAGTGACCACAGTACAACACTGTAGCTTTGCAGAGAATGTATACTTTACAAAAACACATTATTTTGTCCAAGATACTGCCACTCTCAAGTCTCGATGTTGATTGGCAAATTCAAATCCTATCAACTGGCAGATTAAGTATTTAGTAGAGATGATACTTACAATAACATTATTGCATTTTTTTTTTAATGCTCTTATTTTCTTTGACCGACGCCAGATCACCAACGGGGTGTTTGACGAGAAGTATGTGTTGTCGTCCCGTGTGCGCACCGGCCGCAGCATCCGCGGGCTGAGCCTGCCCCCGGCGTGCTCGCGCTCCGAGCGCCGCGAGGTGGAGCGCGTGGTGGTGACGGCGCTGGCCGGCCTGAAGGGGGAGCTGACGGGTCGCTACTACAGCCTGGGAGACATGTCTGAGCAGGAGCAGCAGCAGCTCATCGATGTGAGTTCACTCATGGTCGGGAATCAGGATTGGATTGTCCGTTCCTTCCAGTGCTGGGCTAGCTAGATTTGATTTGGTTAAATTCAATTGCATCACCTTTCGAAAACGTCACATGTAGTCAGGGTATAACCTAAATCCTGTTTCACAGGAACCCAAAACTCCAGTGTTTTTGCTACACTCATTATTTACCAGATCACCGTAACGTTACAATTACACCCTAATAGTACCGTCATGGTAGGCTGCTTGATGATTACAAAAGGTCTATTGTCTACAACAACAGCATTCGCTATGGCATATCAGATGTTATTTGCCTTTTTTGCCAAACGATTTGTTCTTTCACACTTCAGTCCGATCACCAGTGTTTTCAACCCGTTCCCCTTTTTCTTCAACCCATGCCTGCCCTCCCCCTCAGGAGCACTTCTTGTTTGACAAGCCAGTGTCTCCCTTGCTCACCTCGGCCTTCATGGCCCGAGACTGGCCTGATGCCCGGGGCATCTGGTAAGGTCGCCAGCACTAGAACAATCCCTTACCTCCATATCCCCTGGCTCTACCTACTAGTAGAAACCCACAGAACATGTCCCTGCCTTTTCTTGAGTTGCCGCCTAACCTCAACAACACCCATGGTCCTTATCATACAACCCAAATCTTGTTTCTCCTTTTAGATTCCTAGTTTCATTACCTTGAATCTAGCTGCACCAGACAGACCTGTAGAATATTTATCGTCCCCAACATTGTATCCTTCCTAATTATGTCGCCTTACTTCCTTACTGTATCCTTCCTCCCCCTTGATCATGACCTATGACCCCCTCCCGTAGGACCACTTCCTGTTTGACAAGCCCGTCTCTCCCCTGTTGACGTGTGCCTTTATGGCACGAGACTGGCCCGACGCCAGGGGTATCTGGTAGGTTCTGTAGGGTCTCCCTCTTAGGTGTGCTGTGTTGCCATGGTTACCTCCAGCCACTAACCTCTTTGTTTCACCATGGTTACCTCTAGCCACTAACCACTTTGTTTCACAATAGTAGCCTCTAACCACTAACCTCTTTGTGTCACAATAGTTACCTCTTAACACTTAACTTTTCTTTGTCACCATAGCAACCTCTAACCACTAACTTATACGTGTCACCATAGTAACCTTTTACCACTAACCTCTGTGTTGCCATAGTTACCTTGAACCACTAACCTCTGTTAGTGTATACCATGTTTTGTGTAGGATTACAGAGACATAACCCTTGTTAAGTGTTGTTTAAGTCATGAGGGAAATTATTTCTTTGTTGGTGTCCAAACATTATTTGTTCTTTAATATGTTAAGTCATATTTTGACCAAAAATGACGTATTCCGAAACAAAAATGTTCTCTTTTTGTTTTTACTTCACAGAGGCTATGTTCAAAATCGTTGTCTCCGATGTGATCAGGCTTTGTTGACATTACAGTTGCATGGTCATATCTATTGACGATTTAGAATAACCCCCTATGAACATGGGCCAAATAAGATTTGAATAGCTCAGATTCCAATTATTTGCAGGTGTTTTGCTTGGACTGCTCACATGAAAACTGGATCTAAAAATATATCTGGATTCATCGGGCCACTTCAGACTGTAGTGTAAACGCTGCATTATAGCACACTTTACGAACATGAGGCTGTGTTGTATTTCTATCGCTTCTCAGGCACAACCACGAGAAGAACTTCCTGATCTGGGTGAACGAGGAGGACCACACCAGGGTGATCTCAATGGAGAAGGGAGGCAACATGAAGCGGGTGTTTGAGAGATTCTGCAGTGGACTGAAGCAGGTACAGCAGACCATAATACTCACTGTGTACCCTCACTCATAAACACAACTGTGCTGCTGAAACAGTTTTGAACATATCTTATAATATTATAAATATATTGTGCTCTTGATAGTAATATTTATCATTGGCTGTGACCTACTTTTAAGTACAAATGCATTGTTTTCTGTATATACATATATGCCGGTTTTTATAAAAATTTACTAAATAATTAACAAACTGACTGACTGACTGACTAGCTAGTAGTGTTCATGTATAAAAGCAACTTGCTCGGTTCCCCAGGTAGAGCAGCTGATCCACGAGAGGGGCTGGGAGTTCATGTGGAACGAGCGTCTGGGCTACATCCTGACCTGCCCTTCCAACCTGGGCACAGGCCTGCGGGCGGGGGTACACGTCCGCCTGCCCAACCTGAGCAAGGTAAACAAAAACACTAACCTACTCAGAATTTTATTTTATTATTATATTTTATTATTTTACTAGATGTGCCTTTTTATCGACTCGATGCCGACTCGAACAAAACATAAAAAAATGACAACAAAAATAAAGAAACGTACCTTGCTCTGCACCCTACTCAGACTCCGCCTGCTGCATCTCCTTCTTCTCCTTCTCTCCCCTCCTTTAACCTGAAATGGAAAGAAACAAAAAGATTAAACACTTATATGAAAAAGAATCAAATTTAACAAAAGGACTGGGAGATGGTGTTGCCAGTGCACCCAGAGTCACTGACTAACAAAAGCTGAACACAATTTTATACACTGGCTTTTAATTAATGCTGGTGTTTACTGCCAACTGTGTTTTATTGTAATAGTTTTATTTGCCTATTTGTTTCACTGTATTCACTATCAGTTTTTATTTTTTGTATAGCACTTTGTAAACCTTGTATTAAAAAAGTGCCAAATAAAGAAAGTGACTATTGTTATTATCTGGTCACTGTTAAGTTTAAACCTGTACATTGTTGTACGTTCAGTTGTATGACGTTACGCTAATTCTCGCACTTTAGGACACACGCTTCTCCAAGATCCTGGACAACTTGCGGCTGCAGAAGAGAGGCACAGGCGGAGTGGATACGGCCGCTACCGGAGACACCTTCGACATCTCTAACAATGACCGTCTGGGGAAATCAGAGGTACATGTGAACCCTTAACCCCCTAACCCTTAAATGCATCGCTATACTGTCATATTACTTTTGGACGATATTATGTTGAGATTATTGTCTTTACAAAGTGGAAATGCATGCACATTCCTTTTCAATCAAGTTAAGTAAAATTCAACATTCGAAGTAATACTGCTGTAGGTAATATTTGAGTTGTAAAGAGGGAGAGCAGAAAATAGCAAGATTTTGAAACTAAACAACCCAAAAAGAGATAAGCGTCCCCTCACTCTATCCCTACGTTTCTCCACCATTGAGAAATGTTGCATTCATGCACCTGTGATTGACAGGCAAGATGGATTCCCCCAAACCAATCAGTGAAGTGATGCCCTAATTGGTCAGAAATGAGCCAGTCACAGTCTAAAGTCAAAAACATCTCCTACAAGTTGAGAAGTTTCTTACCAGTTAAAATAGCTCAATTTATTTTACCTACAGTACCTTTAACGTTGTCCCGTCACTGTTGGCCTGTCACTGTAGGCCTATATTTATTGCGGAGGTTTCATACCACTGCTAGCTTAATCTTTGGTTTGTGTGTACACAGGTCGAGCTTGTTCAGATGCTGGTGGATGGCGTCAACTACCTGATTGACTGCGAAAAGAAACTAGAAAAGGGCCAGGACATTAAAGTCCCTTTTCCCGTCTCTCAGTTTAAGAAGTAATGAATTAGCACTCAAAATGGCTGTTATTTGAGCATTTTAAGTCCTTCCGTTATGCTGGTAGTCTCTGTAGCAATGAAGGCCTTCTAAATTTCACATCTCCTTCCATAGTCATTTCTTTATCTGCCCTGTACAGTAAAACAGAATTTTGTTAAATGATAATCTGGTTAGTTGGATGCTTCTACCTCAATTTATGGCTGTTACTGTATAGATTACCTCAATAAAACATTCAATGTTTTTGGTTCTTGCTTTTTTTGCTAACACTACTTGTTATGGATTATTTTTCTTTAGTAGTATGTTAACCCTTTATATAAAAAGTTAGACTTCACTATCCTTGTCTCAATAATTTACTTACGTAAATTGTGTTTCGATTTCCCGAAATGAGTCGAGAGGAATACGTTTTTAATGAAAATCAGTCTTGTCAATTTATTTTACATTAAAAAAAAAATCTTCTCAGTAACAAACCTAGATTGAAATGTATTTATTTGAATGTAATTTAATGTCATTTTTTTTACCAGGTAAAGTGCAACAAAACCAAAATAGACATCAGTAGAAAAACCGATGAGGAACACTATTAAATTAAGCCCACTCCAGAAAAAAGATTATCCGTAGTTCTGTACATATCGGTTACAAAAGCCCACACTAAAAACACTGTTGAATGTTACAAATAACCACACGCTGACGGCTAAACAAAGGGCTCTCGTGAAACACCATAAAGTCCTGCTTTCATGGCAAAATGAAACCGAAACATCATTTCCCCAAACATTACAACAATGAACTTCTGCAAGGACAGGATATCCGTTCTTGGCATCTACGGCCACCCAGAGACAAAACAAAGCTCTTTGTTTTTTTTGTGTTTTTTATAGTCTTTCAGAATGAAACTGAATAAAGACTGTCGGGGAAGAGTCCCTGCGCCCCTAGTATAACGGCCGCTTCTCCCCGTGTTTCCTCGTGAACTCGTCTGCGTTCTTCAGAAACTTCTTGCGGTCCTTCACGTATTCCTCCGCCAGGTCAGCTCGGAGAGGGTGCTCCGGCTGAGGGTTGTTCACCAGGTCTGTGAGCGACTGGATCACTGGGGGAGGAATATTAAAAACAAATTCAAGCAAAAATAATAATATTGGGCTGAAGTAGATGGTTGTTACTTTCTCGAGCGCATTGGAAAAAGTTAGATGACATCATTTTTCTCTCCGTTGCCAAGGAGGAAAGTAATATTTAACACCTACAGCAGGATTCAGACACCAGCACAACAGGGAAGCCAGCCTGCTGGTCTACCTCCCACACAAAGAATAAAACGCCTTCACACAGAAAGGGAAATCTGATACATGATAAACACCACACATTTGTAGAGATGATTACAGTTACATACCAACCAGGCAAAATATAAATGACTTAGAAGGTGAATGGAAAAACAGTGGCTTAAACGAGTTTCTCTCTCGGGCTGCAGATCAGGTGAAACCCCATCCTGATGAGTTTAAATACTTCACCTTGAGTGAGGCAATCAGTAGAAATTGTTATAGGGCTGAATCATAAGTCAGATATGAATCATAATGGGATTTTTTGGTGGCGATACTCCACGTTAGTGTTGAGAGTTGTAGTATAATAAACGTTAATATACAGTAACCTAGGTTACCTTTGTTTTGCCACATCTTGAATTAGAAAGCGATGTGGCTGTTTCAAACAATGTCACCTCATAATGACAAATTAGTTCACAATGAATTACTACCAATAACATTCCTATGTTATCATAGGAATGCGATGTGACGTCACGATGTACAAGTCCTATAGCTTTGTATACCATTGCTATTCATTACTGAAAAAAAAAAAAAAAACAGGACACAAAAGCTACCAAGATCAAATTTACCCACACAATTCTTCCTGATAAAAAAGGTGACTATGAGTAGGATGTATACAATACATCCTACTGGATTTACCTTAATAATAATTAAATTTGATTTATATTGCGCACTTACAAGTGATGAAGAAAATAAGAAAAAATAAGAAGAAATACCTTGGTGGGTCTTAGTGGCCGGTTTCCAGTTCTCTGAGGTGATGATGGGAAGGCACACTTGGCCCTTTTCGTCGATGTTGGGGTGGTAGATCTTGGTCTTGAACGTAATCTTCGGCGGCTTGAACGGATACTCCACAGGGAAGAGGATGTCGATACGAAAAGCGCCCTTGTCGTATGGAGGGTTTTCCTTGGTGAGGAAACGGGGGCAGGGGTTAACGTTTTGATTAGAAATACTGTCTTCAAATCGGACTGATTTCAGATTAGAACCTTAAGCAAAAATTTACTAAATAATACAGCTTTTGACAAATGAACACGGTAAAGTTATTTAAATACAATCTACACTTAAAGTGTATATAAATATATATATGCTTACAGGGACGATGAGCCATTGCCAGTTCAAAATATTTGTGTCATCCACTTGAACGTTGTGGGCGTTTTTGGCGTCAGAGTTGAGTATTTCCTCAAGTTCCTGCATCAAAAAACATAAGATGAGACGTTATATTGTACATGATGTCCTCAGTTCCACAACAGTACTGCGGACTAAATCTTGGAATTCTCCACACATCCCAGAAGTTCGAAGTTATAGGACCTGCTACGGAAATTTCCCAACAAACATTTGCTATATCTGTTTCAGTTACATACTATTTATATATATGTATATACACTACTCAGCCCCGAACATATTGTACTAAACATTATTCGACGGGCACGATGTAAACCACTTCAGCCCCACAACGTATCAACATGTAGGACAACTAACGTTAGTATAAGCGCCAACAGAGTCGACCTTAAACAATTACATCACATTAATTACGCAACCAATTCGCTGTTATCACAAAGTGCAGCGTTATTGTATACTTGGCCCATACTTAACTGCACTATATTAAGCCTCAGTCGGTTAGCCGTCCATGGGTTAGCCTGTTACCAATTAGCTTCTAGCTAAGCTAAGCTAAGGAAATAGTCGACGCTAGCTAACGACAGCCAACGACTAACAACCATAAAACTATCCGTCTATTTTCTCTTCCACGTGCGTACTTTTGTTCACAAACAAATCGTATCAAAGTATACGTTCACATAAAGGAAAGAACCGTAATTTTAATCGGTGACTAACGCCCGCTTTCACTTTACCCTTTGTAGCCTCTTGCTCGCCGCCATAGCGAAAGTGTTGCCTGCCAGCAGATCGTTGGGTACTTGGACGGACCGGGTCACCAGCGGAACATCAGACGAGGAGGGTCAGTAGGAGCAACATGCCGCCAGGGGCTTTGAAGCCATTCTAAATGCACAAAGTGCGCATGTGCGATATTGTGAGTTAAAATCTTTATTATACATTAATGGTTAAAATCTCAGACAGTGTAAAATACCAATTTGAGTTAACAATATCGATATCCGCTTGTGACCGTCCGACTAGTATCATGTAATTAAAGCCATTTAAAAAGTGTGTAAAATGGGATAGTGCTATAGTCAGAGCATAACTATTACCATTACTGTGAAATGCAATGTCAACTAGGCTCTATTTGTCAGTCAAATATATGCCATTTATAAAAAGAATCATGGAATGGTCGAAACAAAGGAGGATAAAGAAAAATATGATGATTATATAATAATCATAATCATTATGGTTATAATGATTCTTGCTTACTAATATATGAATGTGTTAACAAGGAACACGAATCGCATGTTACAATAGACCGGCCTATACAAATAAATCTGAGATTACTTTATCAAAGTGTAAGCCTATGCCACTTTTCAAGCTGCTGTGGCAGCTTTTTGGCACTAGGTGGCTGCAAACTATCGTGTTGGTGTGGTCTGCTGACCTCAATATCTCTGTATTACAAAACAAATGCACTATTCAATATTCAACTTGTTTGGAGGTGGACGGCTGATAAGAGAACTTCTAGTGATTTCAAATAAGTACAATTACTAATATATTGGACACCCTTTGTTTTACACATTTCTCCACAGGTCATCGTCAAATTGCATTAACTGTCAAAGTCATTACCATTACACTAAAACAACACAAAGTTGAATACACAGGTCAGGTAAGCAGGTTTTTAAGTGCCCCGCAGAAACAACCCTCCCTCACTATACATGCCTACGTTTCTTGTGTTTTGTTTAGGACAACAATTTAACTGACCTACTTCTTTGACTGAAACCTAAGACCAAGCTGATAGTAAACTGTTGAAACAGCGCCATCTAGGTGGTGACCTCCACGATTCTGTGACAACCGTGTTGACAACAAACCTTTGTGTGACAACCCGAGATAACCCGAACTGCCACTTGAAATTCCTTGGCATTGACCTTCAAATCACATTGTACACACCTATTGTACGATCTAGACATGTTAATAGTGACACTTATCCAAATTGGTCTATGTAATATAATAGGATAATACAAGTGTGATGTGTAATAAGTTATATAATTGGATAGAACATAATACTATTTTAATATTTGACTGGAAAGGGGAACGAGAGATGTCCCAGCCCTTAAAATAACGGAGTTGTTCCGTAGCTGCCTTTGAAGATGTTAGTGTTTTTTGTATTTTTATAGATGCTTTACATTTTGGGGAATATCACACAAATGTGGCAGTGTTGTGTGTGGGCAAAAATAGTGTGGCTATTGTGGGAGTCACATGTAACGTCCCCCTTGTCTCGTGGACTAGATATAGAAATTTTGGTGTTTTGTTCACTGTGGTACCGTTACCAATGAAATAACTGGTATCAAACATTTCGCAGGCTTATTATTCGGAGCGTTCGTGTCCCATTCGTTTCGTTTCCTTTGACCTCCCATTCTATTCAAGATGGCCGACTGAACGCCTAACTTAAATTACATACCTTTAATTAAACTAACCGTTCTAGTGCTGTATACTTTAGCTGATAACGCCATTTAATCGTCAATAATGGCGTCTGTTTTTTGGTTGAACTCAAAATATGTATACAATCACGGAGGACGAGGCGAGAGAGACGGAATGAAACCTTTCTGGTAAACATGACAACCTAACGTTAGCTCCTAGCTTCCAACAGATACGTTAGCTGTCAGCCATGCTATTAACGGCTAGGTTATCGTCTAGCTATGCTACTAATAGCTACGTTAGCCCGAGCTAGGCTAATAACAGCTACGTTAGCTGCTAGCTGTGCTACTAACATCTACGTTAGCGCGAGGTTAGATAAAAACCGACAGATAAACTTGGAACGACTTTCGCCCAACTGATGACTATAAGGACTATAACTGAGTCGATCGGCTTGTGCTGTCGATCGACGCTTCAGTTGTCACTCATATTTGGATACAGATGTCTGCTCGGATCAATGTTTGTTAAACTGTAGCTCTGCTTACGTTGGTTAGTTTATTCAGGAAGTTGCTTGTGTGTTTTTAGTTTACAATGCGTGTCGGGCTGGTGTCTGACCCTGTTGACCATCTAAGCAGCCGGTATGTTTGCATCGCCTTCGTACAACGTTATTCTGGTTTTAAAGTGGTGTGATGTCTTTGTGGCTAGGTTTAATGGCTACGTGGAGCATGCAATCAATCTTATCTCTTTCAAGATACAGAGAAATAAAAACAAGGGAGCATTAACTTTACATACTACATTATAAAGTATAGTACCGATCATGCTTCATTCACACGAACAGATGCCCTGGTCAGTAAAGGTGGTCTGTTGTAAGGGAGGTAACGTTAGGCCCCTTGTGTTGGCATACTTTGAATCGACCATACACCGTGTAAAGGCACTTTAATGAATAATAACGTTTAATGAGCCTCTTTACCAGCCTCTTGGACAGTTATTGTTATACCATTATTCTAGGACGTTTAGTTTTGGGATTATTTAAATATGTGCAGCCTATTTATATACGTAGCCTGTTCATTAAGCCAATTAGTTAGTAATGTAATGACATAACATTGTCTTGACCTGAGTAATTCAAGGACATTTAGGTATTACTTATGTTGGTCATTGGCAGAAACAGACAGAAAGATGGCCTTACCCCACTGCAATCTAGAAATGAAAACGTTCAGCATTTTAAAGCCATTATAAATCACTGCACACGTTCCCTAATTTCAGCACATTTGACATTGATTAAAATAAGGTATATGGTATGTGTTCTTCACACATTTGTGTATGCTAAACCTACACTATGTAGGACTAGGATATTAACTATTTCATATTTGGTATCGAGATTCCATTCCAGTGCATTCATCTATTGAATTTACAAAGTATAGACTGTCGGTGACACATCTACGTATCGATGTATTTGTTTACATTGTTTGTGCAGTGAACAGCAACAACATACTAATCAATTTTAACCAATCATTGTGCAGTGTGACAATGCAGTGCAGTAGGGTGGAGTGTTTAAATTGGATGCGTTAAAGATCAATAATATGATGTAGGCAATGACAAACAAGTTTCACAGATCACATTTCATTAGGCCTATTTACCATGATTGACTGGCCAAGTGACTGACCAGTGGACTTTGGACCACAGGTTAGGCTTGAACTGTAACTTTCCTTGGTAGTTAAAAAATAAGAGTTTAAACGGTCTATTTGCCGTTTGTAGTAAGGTATTGATTTAAAAGGTAGTTTACAGTAGTGTAGACAATTGGGACATTCCTGGTAAAGAATCTGGATGATTTCACTAATAGTGAGTTGGTATGGGAGAAAGGACATTTCAAGTCAAGAAATTTGGAAATATTGTCCCTATATTGAATCCAAAAAATATTTGACCTCGTTGGTATTGAATATCCACAAAGCCAAATAGCGGGCTATGCTGTTGCTGTATTAATGATCACTAGCTATAAACAAAAATGTTGAGAGAAGTGAAACGAAAATATGCAAATTATATGTTTTTGTTTCATGTGTGGTTGAAGGATGTAGTGGTGTGGTGAAACGTCCTCCCTGTCACACAGCATGGATAGTTTCTTCAAGGCTGCCGTGTGTGACCTCGACAAGCTGCTTGATGACTTTGAGCTTAATACAGGTAAACAACAACGTATTTGGTCATGTTTAAGTATTTATTTTCAGTGTCATAAAAGATGACAGCCTCATATGAAACTCTTTCATAAATAGGCTAAGGATTTTCTTTTAAAGTTGCAGTGTGCAGAATTTAGTGGAATCTTGTATAACAAAACTGTTGTTATTGTATACTTAGCTTACTGTATTTTTCTTTCAGAAGAGCTCGACTGCAGACCCGTGTACCTGAAGTCTTCTGCACATGCCGTCTCTTCGCCGGGCCCTCAGTGTTTACCTCCAGATGATTCCACCGCAGGGCCACCAAGCCTGCCTGACCTCAACTCTCTCCACTATGGCTCTGCCCCCGGCTGCACCGACCACTCAGCCACCCACCAGCACCTCCAGCACCACCCACACTCTGGGGTCGACAAACCCAGGGGACAGCCCCTCACCGGTGTGGACCTCCTCTCCTCCGTGGACCGCCGGCCAGCCAAAGGTTCTACCCCTCCGTATCCGGACCGCACCCTGAAGCCCCAGTGCGACCTCGTCAGCGACATGAGCTCTGCCATACTGGTCCGGGCCGGCAGCCATGACACCTTCAGGGAGCTGGACCTGGCGGAGAGACGGATGGAGAAGGAGGAGGAAGAAGAAGAAGAAGAAGAAGAGGAGGCCCTGCTGGTGGATTTTGCCAGCCCTGTGCTCCCCCATATATGGGAGGGGGCATGGGCCAATCGAGGCGTGGGCGCTGTGTATGCTAAGCTGCAGCGGGCATCGGGTAGGAATTTGGAGTCGCTGGGTCAGATAGCGGAGGGATACTCAGCCTCCCTCAGCCTGCTGGACGTCATTCTTCCGGCCGCAGTCGATCGGAGCTGCGAGGCCGCCGACGATTCCGTGTCCAATGCATCGGAGCCCCATGATGATGATGAGGATGAACATGAGGAGGTGGGGGATTTGTCTCATGTGGTCCAACAAGTGGGGAACTCTTTGGGCTACTGTGAACCCTCAGGCCCCCCACCCGATAACACTCCCCACAACAACAACAACAACACAGTCTCAGAAGAGCCAGCAGAGATGGACCAACAGGAGGACAGCAGCGAGGCAGATTCCCCCTCCGCTCCTGACACCTCGGACAGTGTCCCAACGGGGTTGTCCTGCTTGCCCATGGCCGTGTCTATATGCGGGGCTCTCGTGAACTCGACCAAAACAGTGAAAGACTCTCTGGAAGCCGAGTCAATGGGGGATGTTGCGTCTGGGGTATCCGACAGCACGGAGGTGGAGTCTATTTCCCCCTCGGAGAGCAGCACGGACAGGTTCTGTTCAGACGAGCGAGTGAATCCAGAGGTCCATCCCCCTCCCCGGCAGCCAGCAGGGGGCGGCGTCTCTCTCACTCCCCGGCCCCTGTGTCTGGGATCCCCCGACACCCTCCCTGCCCTTGCCATGGTTGCAGCAGAGTCTTGCGTTGCAGAAGAAGGACCGGGCGACTCCCCCGAGTTTGGCTTCGAGTTCCTGCCCGAGAGCGACCAGGCGGAGCTCCTGGTCACGGACGAAGAGCTGGATGCCTTCCTGCAGGCCCATGCAGAGGCCGAGCAGGTGGAGGGGGGTGCCTTCCTCGCCAGCCGGTCTGGCGAGTGCGCCTCTAGCGGCGGCGGCGGCCTCTTGGGCCTGTCTAACGGGGACGACGACCTGGAGCACCGGCTGGTGGAGGAGGAGCTGGGGGGCTGCTGTGAGGACTCCTCCAGTGCCTCTCCGGAAGGGGAACGTAGAGCAGCCAGCGTTTTGACGAGCGAGCGTCTGGACCCCACGCATCCATCCGCCTCGCGGGACTCCCTCAGCTCCTACCAGCTAGAGACAGAACTCTGTTCCAGTGTCAAGCCCTCCACCACCAACACCCCCATTCAGCCCCTGCATGTAGCTAGCCCCGATTTACAGTCCTCCTATGGAGGAGCAAGACCGAAGCAGCTCCACTGCCAGGCTGCCACCTCCTCCCCAGCGGCAGAGGAAGAGCAGCGGAACCCCACCGCGGCCAGTGGCACCGCAGACGTCCCGACCTCCCCAGACGAAGACGCGACCCCCACCTCCCTTCCGCATCCCCACCACCCATCCATGGGCGACGGTCACGACAACGGCGACCCCAGGCTGCTATACTCTCCACAGGGTCACGACCCCTCATACAACGAGCTGTCTGAGCCCCCGCCCTACCCTGAGGACCCCTCCGGGGAGTACTCGGGGTCCATCGATGAAGGCTCGGATGAGGGGCTGGGGTGCAGGCAGCCGTCTTGGGTGCCGGACGCCGAGGCGCCCAAGTGTATGAGCTGCGAGCTGAGGTTCACCTTCACCAGGCGGCGGCATCACTGTCGTGCGTGTGGGAAGGTGTGTACCACCATGTCTTTCTCGTGGGTCAGAGTCTAAAGTTGATAGAAACATAAATGTCTGTAGAAATGTATTGTAGTGGGGGGGTGGCTTTTAAAAAAATATTGGGAGCGATATAGTAGAGGGGTGAGTGGGTTGCTGACCTACATCTGGGAGGTGTTGGGTTGGATCCCGAAAGATGCCCTAACTTCTACCTGTTTCAGAAATGACATTCTGTAATGAAATCTAAAATTCAAGTTTAAATTCAATTTCTTTTCAGACAAAGACATTTTAGTGTTTATTTTTTCATATGTAGCTTTTATTGTTTTGTAGGTTATGGCTTAGAATTGTGTTTACGACAGAAATGCACTTGCATGCTGACCGAGGAGACTGGGACATTGTTGAATTAACAACAAGCCCTAGGACCGGGCCTAAATATAGCTCAGGTGTGTTGGGGGAGGAACGGGGATAAGCATGAGTCAGCATCCCCCACAGCTCCTCTATTGATCCTCAGTCAGTTATCAACTCAAGCGGGAGAGGTTAGGAATCGAAGGCCCCACTGATTAACACAGTATTAGACAGGGTCTCTCGACAATACGCGCCACAACACACTGGTTGGTAAATGTCACACATATCACAAATAGATGTCAGCCCATGTCTTGTGTTGAACCGTGTTCTTGTTGTGTCTGCAAAGCTCGGGTGCCGTTCTAGTGCTGGTGAACCGATGGACAGTTGTGTGATGTTGTTATACAATTGAATGTCCATTGAAAGGTTTGCACTCGCTCACTGCCTCCTCCTCTTTCCTTCTCTCTTCGTGGCAGGTCTACTGTGCTATCTGCTGCAATAGGAAATGCAAGCTCCAGTACCTAGAGAAAGAGGCGCGTGTGTGCAACAGATGCTTTGAAAGCATACAAAGAGGTAAGATGCGTATGGCTTGTAACATTCTGTACTGGGTGGAGGATTCATTAAATGATGGATCAAATAAAAACCTTTTAGTTGAATTAAGAAGAATAAAATGACAAAGGGCTTCAAAGCTTAGTATTTTTTTTTTTAAAGAACACAGATTGTTAATTAATTTCTGTCACATTAAAGGCGTGTTCAGTCGCCTTAGCTTGACAGAATAACAGGTGCATGGCTTGCGTAAATTGCCATGGGCCCTAGTATAGTTACGACATTGTGGCCTTGCACACCAGACCTGCCAAGCAACACGAAGACCATAAATTTGTTTTAGGGGTGTTCTTGCATGTCAACACGCTGAACAAATTGATTCTTGAAATTGGCATGGATTTATGCACACATGGTAGGACACGTGACAAATAGCATCAAGACATATGGTTACTGTGTGGTATTACTCAAGAGTCATATGATGAATTTGTCGTGTTATGTGGAAAAATGTATGCAATGCACCACCATCTTCTTATTTCCCTTCATGAAAAGTACATTTGATGGAACCCAGTGGTCCAATGAAGAATTTATGTTTTTACAAACAGCTTGAATAACAACAAAAGAAGATAATACTAGTAATAAAATGGCACACAGATATGATTCTAAATATACATTGATTTATTAAGCTTAGTTAATTTAATAAGTGGATATTACATTAATAACATTTAATTGTCGTGTGTCTAATGGTTATTTGACACCTGGTTCAAAGCTTGGTCTCTGTGTTGTGATGACGAATCACTGCTTTGTAGAGGCAAGCATTACTACTGCAGTCCAGAGATGGAGAGGGGGAGGGGACAAGAGGGAGAGGGGGGGAGAGAAAGAGCGAGAGGGAATGAGCCAGATCGGGTAGAGAGTGCAAAGGAGGAGGAGAGAGAGTTATGGCAACATACTGGTCTGTGGGCTTCTCTGTTCGGTACTTTCCTAACAGGAAAACATTTTTTTAAATGTATTCTCTAATCTGGCTAGAGAGACGGAAGTGGTGATCTTTGTTGATTTATCTGTTCTGGCCGCTGATTGGCGGAGCGTTGCGTTGTGACATGGTCGCTCTTTCTCCCGCCCCCTTCCCAACTACCTCACTCTCCTGTTTTTCATCTCTCACATCGGCGGTGTGGTGATGAACTGGTGTTAGGGGGCTGAGCGCGCACGGCTGTGCATGCTCTGCTGTAGATAGCTCTGTGGATAAGAGGCTGTGAAGCACAGATCATCAGAGCGAGAGACCTGGGGGGGGGGGGGGGGGGGGGGGGCGGGTGGGAGAGAAGAACAAACTGGAAACCATCTGCGTCAGGCTAGTCATGGACTAGAGTCAACATGGGCAGGTGGACAGGTTGGGTGCTGTTGTTGTTGTTGTCGGAGTCCATAAAGAGCATGAGGTAAGCTTCCTTTGAATTGTAAATAGGTGGGGAAACCGGTTCTCTTGTTGTTTTTCTCCAATGTATGCGGTGCGTGACGTTCTGTGTCCTGTTTGTGTGTGCGGTGTGCGCTACATGCAATGTGAGGTTTTCAAAAATGAAAGCGTTGTATTTATAACACACCTATTTATGGGTTGCAGTTGAGAGCCTCCTCAAAAATGAGGTCACCACTTCAGTCTGTAGCCCCAGAGTAGTTTGCTGCCAGCCAACCTCTGCCTGCTGTTTTTTTGCTTTGTCATGTCCCCCCCCCCCCCCCCCCCACACACACACACACACACACACACACACACACACACACACACACACACACACACACACACACACACACACACACACACCCTTCCACACTCCATTTAAAAACATACTGAATCCATTGATACTGAACTTTAAAATCTTGCATCATCGGGGCATTCAAGTGCCAAAATCTGCCTTGACACAAAAAAAGTACAAATGAAAATATGAGCTACGTTGCATGCAGATGTCGTCAGTACAACCATGTTAATACAGCTGCATACTGCGTGATGACTGCAATGTAGACATCGAAATTGATAGTGGTATAACTTCAGTGACACTAAAAGCAGCAGCCATTAGTCATTAGACTCATTCAGTTACAACCCATATTCCTATCTTTCCTATGTTTATGTTTGACTGAAGGTGAATGTGCTGTATTAGTTATGTGGGCTAGCTAGGGGAATTAATTAATTAACTAATGGCAGGCCAGGCAAGATGATTCAGTAAGATCCTATTTAGCTGAATCACTTTCTCATGCAAGGATATTAGAAGAGCAAAGCAGACGGATTTGATGGAAAATGTTGTGTATAAAACTAAATGAACTAAAACTAAATATATATTCCATCTATAGTCTCTTCAGAGTTGAACAGCCGATGACACAAAATAAATACTTCTTCTTCATGCACTTTCTTCATTGCACACAATCACTTAGGACCCAAAAGCTCAAACATTTTGCACCAGGCAAAAAATTAAGGAATATTGAAGTGAACTTGAACTGTGAACCTTCTGAAAGAGTACCCTGATGACCACCCAGCACCACCACCTGTGTCCCTCTTGTCTTCTCCTGTAGCCCTGGCCCTGGAGCGCATGATGAGTCCCACTGGACCCAGCCCCAACCCTAACGTTCCCTCTGAGTACTGCAGCACCATCCCTCCCCTACAACAGGCCCGGGCCGCAGGCACCCTCAACTCCCCCCCTCCCACTGTCATGGTGCCTGTGTCCGTTCTCAAACACCCCAGCAATGACGGTAACCAATGTCCTGTTCATTCAGTCTAGTTTGTTATGGTTGTAGGTCTATGTCTGGTTGTTCCCATACATTCAGTCTAGTTTGTTATGGTTGTAGCTCTATGTCTGGTTGTACCCATACATTCAGTCGAGTTCGTTATGGTTGTAGCTCTATGTCTGGTGGTACCTATTCATTCAGTTTGTTTTGGTTGTAGCTGTATCGTGGTCGTACCTACTCATTCAGTCTGGTTTGGTTGTAGCTGTATCGTGGTCGTACCTATTCATTCAGTCTGGTTTGTTTTGGTTGTAGCTGTATCGTGGTCGTACCTATTCATTCAGTCTGGTTTGTTTTGGTTGTAGCTGTATCGTGGTCGTACCTATTCATTCAGTCTGGTTTGTTTTGGTTGTAGCTGTATCGTGGTCGTACCTATTCATTCAGTCTGGTTTGTTTAGGTTGTAGCTCTATGTCTGGTGGTACCTATTCATTCAGTCTGGTTTGGTTGTAGCTGTATCGTGGTCGTACCTACTCATTCAGTCTGGTTTGGTTGTAGCTGTATCGTGGTCGTACCTATTCATTCAGTCTGGTTTGTTTTGGTTGTAGCTGTATCGTGGTCGTACCTATTCATTCAGTCTGGTTTGGTTGTAGCTGTATCGTGGTCGTACCTATTCATTCAGTCTGGTTCGTTTTAGTTGATTCAGATTCAGATAGCCCTTTATTTATCCGGAGGGAAATTGCTTCTGTCACAATTGCTCTGCCAACAATTAAATAATTATACAAAATCTGACGACAAATAAAATAAGTACAAATAGAAACACAAAAATACAGTAATGCAATAAAATAAAACAAACGTGAAATGTAGTAGTGTAGAAAATGCATAGATACCCAAAATGGTACAAGCGTATGGTCACTGTAGCTGGCGGAGTATAACGCCGCGGCGCTGTGCTTGTGCCTGACCGCAGGTGGTCCTCGGGAGCAGAAGCGCGTGTGGTTCGCTGACGGCATCCTGCCTAACGGGGAGGTGGCGGACACCACCCGGCTGGCGGTGACGGGCCGACGGAGTCCCCAGGAGAGCAGCCCCGTCTCCCCGGACCCTCCCACAGTAAGTCCGCCTCTCAGTTCTCGCTCTCTCTTTCTCTCCCCCAGGCTCTGGTGGTCCCTCTGTCCACACACATCCACATGTTTTAGGGACAGGAAGGTTCTCATCGTTTTCCATCAAGCATTGTACATTTCAACCAAAAACGAAGCATAGTCAAATAAATAAAGCCCGAATGATATGAAAACTTTAGAAATGATTTCAATTTATAGATGTAATTACCTCTTTATAAATCCTCTACTTTGGTGGTTTAACCTCTAAATGCTTTAACTAAGCACATCCACGTAAACACTACAAGTTTTACATCATGCTCTGTGTGAAGGTTAGTAGCTCCTCACCATACAGTTAATTCGCAAATCCCAAGGAGCTGCTCCACCCCGAGGATACCACAATATATATATCGAATAACGCCCGATACATCTATATTTTGAATATCTGCTGATACATCAATATTGGAAATTTTTTACTCCCTAATATCGGTATCAGCATCGAAAATCCAGTATCGGTCAGGCTCTACAAATAAACCAAAAAAGTGTCATTTTATTCTGCTGTTGTACGGATTGTCGAATTGCCAAAGGATAAATCACACATGTGCTCGAAGTTTTTGTCGTATAGTGGAAAGCAACAGTTACTATACCACTATAGCCTTAATAAAGACAAAAGCACAAATGGCCCTTAACTCCAGAGGGTGCTTTCTCCTTTCAGCTCGGCCCGGTCAGCTCGGACGTCCGGCCCGGAGGAAGAGGAGGAGGTGGAGGAGGGTCTGCTCCGGAGGCCCCTGCTGCCCCCGAGGTGGTGCGTCCTCCGGTGTCGGGGCCCTGGGACTATGCCCTGCTGTGCAGCATCGGGTGTCCCTCCAGCAGGGGCTGCAGCATGCTGCCGGAGGCTGAGGGGGAGCTTCCCCCCCTCATCATCACCACTGGAGAGGATGAGACTCAAGGTTCCCCCCACCCAGCCTTGTTTCATTTGGTTATTCTTTTGGGATCAAATGTTTTATTTCTTATTAATTTAACACGGGTGACTTCTAATATAAGAAAACAAAACACTAGACAACCACATCAAAAACACAATGTACACACAAAATAAAATTTGATCCAGTCCTGCTGACTTTGACAACTTTACTATTTCTAAAGTCCCCCAAAAAATCATGTAATTAAAGGTAATGTAATAGAAATGTCATGTAATCATTATACAGCCAGTCTTTAATTATTCATTCATTGAAGTATTTCTGCCTGTACTAATATTTTTATATATTTCTTTTCTCCAGCCGTATTGGTGGAGGAAGGTCCCGCCCCCTGCCAGATCATGCTGCTATTGGAGGAGGGGGGACCCCAACCTTTGACCTTTCTTCTGAACGCTAACCTGCTGGTTAATGTCAAACTGGTAACATGTGAGTCGAAAATAAAAGATAAATGTTTAACTCTTAATATATTTTGTGTTCATGTGTCCATAAACAGGTGCTACCAGAGAAGTGATTTAATGATGTTGGTTTTTATATTGAAGTCTATAGTTCACAAAGTATTCATACTGTAGCCTATAGTTTACTTAATATTTATAATGTAGCCTATGTATCTGGTTTACTTAATATTTATTATGTATCCTATAGTTTACTTAATATTTGAAATGTGCCCTATAGTTTACTTAGTGTTTATAATGTACCTATAGTTGACTTAGTATTTATAATGTAGCCTATAGTTTACTTATTATTTACACTGTAGCCTATAGTTTACTAAGTATAATGTAGCCTATAGTTTACTCAGTATTTATACCATAGCCTATGTCTCTATGGTTAACTTAGTGTTTATATTGTAGCCTACGTGTATGGTTTACTTAGTAATATATATTGTGTACTTCCTGTCAGACTGCGATCAGCGCTGCTGGTGTTTTGGCTCCAACGGGCTGCAGGCACTGGGCCAGAGAGAGCTTGTGTTTCTGTTGGAGTGTCTGCCAGAGGAAAAAACCCTGCCAAGAGACCTCTTTTCGCTCTATCTCAACATTTACCAAGATGCCCAAAATGGTACACAAATGCATACAAACACGCATACGGAAATCGAATGCATATATTCCAAAAAATGTACTCTTTAAGATGAGGTTTAATCTTGGCTGAAGGTTTTACTAGGGAAGGGCTTTAGCTGGGTTTAGCTATGTTCTAGCTATAAACTAGGGTTTATCTACATATTAGCTATTAGCTGAGGTTTAGATACGTTTGAGCGGTTATCTGGGGTTTAGCTAGGCTTTAGATACAAGCTGAGGTTTATCTACATTCTTTTATATTAGCTGAGGTTTAGCTACGTTTTTGTGGTTAGCTAGGGTTTAGCTGCGTTTCAGTTGTTAGCTAGGGTTTAGCTTTGTTTTAGCTATAAGCTATGGTTTACCTACGTTTTAGTTGTTATCTGGGGTTTAGCTAAGTCTTAGGTGTGAGCTTAAGAAACTGAATGTGGCTAGGGTAAGGGTTAGGATATGTTTTAGCTATGGCTGGACTTTAGCTAACTTTTAACTATAAGCCAGGGTTTAGCTTAGGTTTAGCTATTAGCTAGGGCTTAGCTAATGGTGTTTTTTTAGGGTTAGGGTCTGTAGTGACGTCCCTCCTTCTCATAGGGAAGTTTGTGGAGGACCTGGGCAACGTGACGTTCACCAGCAGCTTCCTGGGTAGTAAGGAACATGGGGGCATGCTGTTCTTCTCCCCCACCTGTCAGCCCCTGGAGGGGCTGAGCCTGCCGCCCCAGCCCTTCCTCTTCGGCCTGCTCATCCAGAGGCTGGAGGTGCCCTGGGCCAAGGTGTTCCCCCTCCGGCTGCTGCTTCGGCTGGGCACCGGACACAGCGGTAGGGAGTGGTGATATTGTACACATCTTTCTTAGTTAATGTGATGGACGACGTGAACTGAAAACTTAAAATAACCATAGCCAAGAGAGTAAATATACTTCAACCAATAAATTGTCTTCAAGGAATGGGAGGAAATCAAAAGACTGAAATTATGTGAAATACCAGTTTTTTGATGGAACATAATTTTCTGATGCTTAATGCACACCTAGATAACCCTTTATAACATCATTCAAGGTTATTTACGGATTTCTGTTGTCCATCTCTTTAACTTCATCTTAAGAATGTTAAATATTTAAGTAATATAGCCATGTAGAGATATGTAATAGTGTTTGAAATTATATATTTCACAAATCAAATAACTTTACTTTTATGGAGCAGCGAATGTTCTTCTGTTGGTTATCATAAAAGCAGTAGAGCTAATATCTTTTTTATCTTGATGAGGAAATTATGTTAGAAGTACTTTATTTGTGGCAGTGTTTTGGCATAGGGATGCTAAACTGAATGTAATTGGGATAGCAGTGCTTTATTTCTGCTAGTGCAGTAGCATATGAATGCTAAGCTATATGCTAAGCTATGCCACTATGTTGAGATGGCTTTGTTTATGCTTGTGCAATAGGGATGCATAGGAATGGTAAGCTCATGTATATGTATTGCAGTGTACCCCACTACGCCAGTCAGCACTCGCTTCAGGGAGTCTGTGTACAGAGAGACGGGACACACGATCATGAACTTACTAGCGGTAAGACAATGCCACAATACCTACATCATCCGGAAATCGGTTATCATAGATTGTGGTCAGTAGAACTCCTGTATTGTAATACCCTGCTTATCTATGATGTGGTGCAGATATTACAGACTGTAATATCTGAACTGTACTCCACAGGACCTGAGGAACTACCAGTACAGTATAGCAATAGTAGAGGGTCTCAGGATACACATGGAGATGGGCCACAGCTATATCGACATCCCGAAGAGTAGATTTAATGAGGTACGGTAACATTCTCAAACTTGGACACTTTGTTAATTTGTTGGTTTGGTTAGTCAACACTTAATTGATGACACATAATCGGTTGGTTAATGTTTGCTACTTTGCTAACTGGTTAAATGGAACTTATTTGATAATTGGTTCAGTGGACCTTTTTATAATTGGTTATTTTAGAACACATTGATAATTGGCTAATTGTGGTCACCAAATGAATGGGCTAACTGTGGACCATGTGTTTGTGCAGATGCAAAAAGTTGTGAACTCATCTAACGAGCATGTCATCAGTGTGGGAGCCACGTTCAGCTCGGAGGCTGACTCTCACCTGGTCTGCTTCCAGAACGAAGATGGAAACTACCAGACCCAGGCCAACAGCAAGCCTGGCCACACCCGCACAGGTACCTTCAACACCTTATATAGCTCATTATACCGTAGGCAGCATACGATAGACACAGCCTCAGTGACTGGATGTGTAAAGCCCTAGAACACACTAGAAGACTTTTACAATACTTAGGACCAGTTATTTTGATTTTCACAGATTACAGCAGTGTACAAGCACGCTGGTTATCACTGTTATTAACCAGCCAAAACGTATGATCCCGTTCTGATCAGTCCCGATTCCAGTCGTAGATATCAAACATGTTTGATAATTCCAACTGGAATCACCACAGTTCAGACTGGCCTCCCGTTGATAGCCTGTGGCTCTATCAACATCGGGTCCGTTAATGAACCTTTTATAAACATCATGCTGTGTTTAGCCCTTTTGTATGTCCTTCAAGTAGGGTTGCTATGGCCTTCTCCTCCTCCTCATTGTGTGTGTCTGGGCCTGTGTTGTGTTGCAGTCACCGGAGCCAGTTTTGTCGTGTTTAATGGCGCTCTCAAAGCATCTTCGGGCTTCGTCGCCAAGTCCAGCATCGTGGAGGGTAAGCTTATGTGCTCCTATGGGCCTTATTCACCTAGCGGCCATCTTGGTTCTAAACGGTCGCCCACTATGGGCCTTACTCACCTCGTGGCCATCTTGGTTCTAAACGGTCGCCCACTATGGGCCTTACTCACCTCGTGGCCATCTTGGTTCTAAACGGTCGCCCACTATGGGCCTTACTCAACTAGTGGCCATCTTGGTTCTAAACGGTCCCCCACTATGGGCCTTACTCAACTAGTGGCCATCTTGGTTCTAAACGGTCGCCCACTATGGGCCTTACTCAACTAGTGGCTATCTTGGTTCTAAACGGTCGCCCACTATGGGCCTTACTCAACTAGTGGCTATCTTGGTTCTAAACGGTCGCCCACTATGGGCCTTACTCAACTAGTGGCTATCTTGGTTCTAAACTGTCGCACACTTTGGGCCTGTCTCACCTAGTGGCCATCTTGATTGTAAAAGGTCACCCATTATGGGCCTTACTCACCAAGATGGCCGCTGTGTGCCAATATGCCCATTGACACATAAACTGTACCTGTTAGGGTGTGGGTGTTTATTTTCTTCATGGGGTTTTCACATCATGTATGCTTAGGAAGTTGAAAGTCGAGTCGTGATAATTTCTTCCATGATTTGTAGCAGTCCTCAACAGCTGATGCTTATATTTCTTCATTCGTTCTTTGTATGTGCTTGCATATCTCAAGACGGGTTGATGGTTCAAATCCCACCCGAGACCATGGAGTCCCTGCGGACGGCGCTAAGGGACCAGACGGACTTCCTGATACCGTGTGGGAAGAGCGACGGCGGGGAGCTGCGGGAGAACGTCACAGTGCGCTGGGTGGACTGGACCGCAGCGCTCAACGTGGGGTGAGACCAAGCGGCAGCCATGACTGAAGTGACCAATGTATAGTTCCTCTACCGGCCATGGGACTAAGTCAATGGAAGAAAATGTGATGGGTGATGATGATACTGTGTCCCTGCAGGGTGACCAGCGGTGTGGACGGCCGGTCGCTGGATGGCGTCCACAGCCTCCGGACGCAACACGACTCTGAGTTTGAGTCGGATGGCCGCGTCATACGATGCACTGAGGTGAGCTTCAACGGTACTTCTGTTTGGGCTTTGTTTTCATGACACGCCCTTTTAAAGAGCCCCTTTTTTAGCACCAGGTGTGATGTTGATCTGAACCATTCTAATGCAGTTTTGCCTGGCAAAGTGCCGGAAGATTTTTCTGAACGTAGCTGCATGTGTGAATATTGAAAATCACTAGCATGTCAGAAAGGTTATCCCAGTTATTTACCAGGGATCTATGTATGATCGGCTTGAATCGACATCACATCAGCCTGATATGTAAACATGCTAGTATACAGGAGAGCATTGATATTAATCCAGGTGTTTGACTCTACCTGGCCAGGTGTTCTACCAGCTGAAGAACGCCGAGGGTTGCCTAGCAATGGTGGTGTCGTCCAGCAGTTTGTTCCAGAGAGAGATATCTCTGGCCACCTGCAGTGCCCTGGCCCCCCACCTTGCTGTGCTCGCGTCCCGGGGCATCAACTCCCTCGCCCTCCGAGTCTCCACACAGGCAGACATGGTATGCCCTGAACATGTGTCACATGACATGGTGCGCTCTGAACATATGTTACATGACATGGTACGCCCTGAACATGTGTGTAACATGACATGGTATGCCCTGAACATGTGTAACATGACATGGTGCACTCAAACGTGTAACATGACTTGGTATGCCCTGAACATGTTTAACCTGACATGGTACACTCAAATGTGTAACTTGACATGTACGCCTGGAACATGTGTAACATGACATGGCACGCCCTGAAAATGGGATATAGAGAATATACCTCTTTGGCAGTCAATGTAATCTACCTTTCTTTCTTTCTTTCTTTCTTTCTTTCTTTCTTTCTTTCTTTCTTTCTTTCTTTCTTTCTTTCTTTCTTTCTTTCTTTCTTTCTTTCTTTCTTTCTTTCTTTCTTTCTTTCTTTCTTTCTTTCTTTCTTTCTTTCTTTCTTTCTTTCTTCCTTTTCTCACTTTGTCATTATCTGTAATTTTTTTTAAATCTCCATCTTTAAATATATTTAACTTTATATATTTTAAATGTATTGTATCTGTATTTCTTTCTATATTTTTCTGAATCTCTTTATCTATATATCTACCGTTATCTCCATATTTTCTGTCTTTATCTCTATATATCTTTCTGTATCTTCTATGTCTTCATCTGTTGGTCCCTCCGTCTCCCCCACCAGGTGGAGTATCAGGCGGGCTCGGGTGGCCGGCTGCTCCCCCAGTGCTACATGAACGACCTGGACAGCTCCCTGATCCCCGTCATCCACGGGGGCAGCGCCGGCGTGCCCCAGGTCCCCGTGGACATGGAGTTCCTCTTCTACATCACTCACATTATGGGATCCGCACGCACACACACTTAGGCACGCACGCACACACCCACACACTAACAAAGGCACACATGCACACACATAAACATGGGCACACACACACACATGCACGCACATACACATGCATACACGCACACATACACGCACACACACACGCTTACATGCACACACACACGCACAAACACACACACACCTACACACTCCCTCATGAACACCTCATGGAATATCAAGGACACGCCGATGTTGAGGGTGAACGTGACTATGGTTTCCCTGGCAACCGAACGCTATAGACTATGGGGAAGACGGAGTGCACGGATGGATTTTTAAGGATTGTATGTGGAGATACGAGACTCAAGCCAGGTTTTTGTCGAGCGTTTTTGTTTGTTTTTGTGGTTACCAAAGTGGCTTTGATCCAAGAGGCCAAACACTAAACATGTAAAATATTGATAATATGACCAAATATATGAAATGATTATATTTTCTTCTGTTCTGGCCTCGGTCGGCTCCTCACATCTCAGTGAATTTCTCAGATGGACTCTGTCTAAAATTATTTAGATTTATTTATTATATTCCCTAGGGGTAAAAAAGAATGTGTAGTATCCAGAGGAATGATATGAAATGAATTGGTATGATGGACAGATGTGTATTCAGTGTTTCACAGTACATATATGTGATGATAGGGTGCAGGTAAAATGCTGGAACTAATTTACACTAGTATTCTTTTTATCGCTTATAACTTGAAATGTAATATTTAAACTGGACACGATTCAAGCGGTCAGCATTGTATTTACCCTGCCAAACAAGGTCTTGTTAGATGTGGTAGGGATTGGAAGACAAACACCCCAAATAAACACCTCTCAATTACAACAGTCCATCTCTGGTTAGTAAGAAATATCCTTGCTTTCCCTTCCGTTTAAATCCTCGGATACCTTTTTAAATCTCACTCTTCTGTCAGTTTGTTAACTATGTTTGGTAGTTTTTTTTGCCAAAACACCAGCATCACATATTCCTGTTAAAACTTTAGATCCAAAATCCACCGTATTTGGTTTCACTCATGTAAACGTGCTGTCTTTTAAAACTATGCTTCAGAGCGGTTCAAACACAAACAACTCTACATCCATGTGGATAAGTTAGTTAACGCCTTCCTTTGAGAAACCTCACAACCTCTTGACTATTTCATTGTAAGCTCAAAGCTAGAGAAGGCATTGTGCTAAAATGTGTCTTTACATAAACACTAAGGTACGCTTACATGTGCTGAAGCTTTTCAAGTGAATGGTGGGCTGGCAATTATTTTCCGTTGGCAAAACCAACGCTGTCAAAACGGATGCAGATCTGGAACCAGATCAACATGCATTTGAAGTATACTTCAAGTTGCCAGCGAACCTCATCAGTCCCATAATAGCTGTAGCTCTTTGTTCTCCAGTGTATATGCATTGCTCTGTCTGACATTTTAAAGATATTAAACTATTTTTGAAACATTTCATATTAAAAGTTTGATCAAAAGGACTACAAATTGATATTTTTGATAGAAAGAATAAAGATGCATTACCTACTACCTAAGTTAATTTGTATAACCAACCAATTATCACAAATACAGTTTCAACGGGCTTAAGCAAAACAATGATATTGCCCAATGTTGAACAGTTAGTAAACTTAATTTGTTGCTAACAATTGCAGTTTGTAGTCGAGTGAGTGTTTATTGGAGGACCATATCACATCACTAGATTGTTACTTTATTTGATCTTCATCACCCTCAATTAAATCTTACTGGTCCTTAAGGCAAAAATCTAAACATCAAGTCAGTTTTTATAATTGTTTGTTTAATTAATTGGCTTCGAGTCCATGGAGTAGTTGCACAACAAATGTAATCTAGTTGTGTTACTGTTTCGTCCGATTTTTATCAATCTTAGGCCCAAATTATTTTGTGGAAAAATAAAATAAAAATAATCGAAACAGGCACAATTTAGGCCACATTTAGGTGTAGGTCTCATTTTTTATGAATAATGTCTATTATAAAATAGTATAGAATAGTGCACATGGAAAATAGGTTATAATTCTAGCTTAAAACAACCAGAAATTACGTTGAAGTGACTTTTTAAACGTCTATATGGAAGTCGGGGAGGCCCATATTATGTACATGCCCTGCTGCCTGCTGATACACGTGTCTCTATTGGAAGGTGCGAGGGGCGGATCTCTAACGTTGTATGGAGCTTCCCTGGAACCAAATAGAGATCACTAATACCACTTAAGTCCTGTTGCCTCTGTGCGTAAAACTTCAACGGCGCCATGAGTGGGAGAGTGGGAGACCTCAGTCCGAAACAGGCAGAAATATTATCTGAGGTTGGTAAGCCGAAATATATTAATACCAATAACAGCCAGGATTTATCTGAAATGGACATTTCATACACCACGTTACTTTTTAGAAACGGGCCCACATTCCTAGATGGGCAACGTTTGCTGTGTAGTCTACTGATAATAAAAAAAAAAGTCAGGGCATGCTGAAAAACACATTCTAACTTTATTGTTAATTTAATTTATTTTGCTGCACACAAAAACAGGAAGATAACTTGCCCGCCTACTTAATGACTGTAGTAGGACTATCACATAGTGATCCTACTTTAGTTTACTACCCTCGTTCATAGCTTTTATTTTGTCAATTATGTTTGTTTCAAAGTGACCCGTTAACGTGTGTGTTCCTATGTTGTGTTCTGACCCATTGCTGCTCCTTCGCGGTCCCAGTTTCGGGAGAGAGTCCGGGACATCCTCCCAGCCCTCCCGGGTCACCACGATCACTATTTACTCCGCTGGCTCAGAGGTGAGAGACCCGGGTTGGATTCCCATGCCATCAATCACCACCACTAGCACACTTGATAGACGGGCAGTTGCTCCTCTGCTGTGTTTGCCATAGGCTTTTAGCGTTACGGAGATTGTTTATTATATTGCCTTTGTGTTTTTTGTTAGTTTTTTTGGACTGTGTGGTTATCATGTCAGTCACTACCTCTTGATCACAGGTCAGCGGGAACCCGTGGAACTTCAAAACGAGTCTGCGAATTGATTACTGCTCAGTGCTACTCACTAACAAGACGCCAACTTTGTCCAATAAATGAAGTGCGTTAGGCGTTTGGCTCGCAGCTCCGTTCATTATCATGTCCTATGAATGTCAAGATTCTGTCCTTTTGGAAAGGAACGGGTTTAACTGTGCGAGGACCCCCGTAACTCCCTGCCCTGGGGGATAGAGGAAGGCGTTTCAGTCTTTGTCACTTTAGTTCGTTTCTACTGTCGGTCACAGACAGGGATGTCGGAAGTAGTGAACTACCAACACCTGAGCAACACGTTTCTCACTGTTTCAAAAAACGAACAAGCAGGTATGCCTCATGGCCTAATAAGGATATATAATATGACATTAATACTAGGCCTAGGTAATGCTCAAGGTATAGCATACAGCTATGAGGGCAGTTGTTTGGAATTCTTCTCTCTCCGCTCTCCTCTAAATGAGAACCAGAACGTTAGGCTTGAAAATAAAGACATTCATAAATTAATGAACAAATATCCCCTTATGGCACACCAGCAATCAATTCAATCATTTAATCCTCCAACCATTTTCATCTTTAAAATGATAAATAATGAGTTCTGTTGTCATATACATAAATAATAATGTAATGAGAAGAATGTGGTGACAAGATTTTTTTTTTCATTTAGCTGATAGCATTCTAGTATTGATACCATTAGCATGACAAAGGTCATTAGTCATTATCCATTAGCATGACTAGGTCAGCTAGTGTGTCTTCTCTTCAAGACCATAGTTCTCCTGTCCTGGAAAGTGAGTCTGTCAGCAACAGGTGATGAGAGGCAATTAAATTCCATTTGATTAGATCTGATTACATGCATTTATTTTAACCACATATTTTCTGAAGAGAAATTGAAATTTGAATGAATTCCTAATTTTAAATGATAATGTAAATATTACATATAATGTCATTCCGGTGAGATTTTATTACGACTCGGATGGTGAAATTCACTCAATGACTTCAATGAATGTGAGGACCGGACCACCAGTTCCCTCCCTGTCCAACGGGCCCCCCTTTCTGTTGACATGACTGGGACTAGAGGTCTGTTGATTCAGGCTCTGACCCACAGTTCAAGGAATTTGGACCTATAACCCTCTCCCCCCACACACATACACACACACACACACACACACACACACACACACACACACACACACACACACACACACACACACACACACACACACATACACACACACACAACTGACGATGTTCAATATTTGCATTGGCTTTAAAAAAAATCTGCCCAGTAGCATTGCCTCACTGAAGTAAAAAACAGGTCGACTATTTATATGGTTGAGTCCATAAACTATCACATAAATTAATCGAATACAATTTCCTGTTTCCTAAAATGTTTCATTCAAATGTAAAAGTTTTAGCATGGAGATAAAAGACTAAACAGGAAAAGGGGAAACTAAAATGTCCATATGGTCACCCATTAGTCCTGTTATAAGCATACGTACCCGCTGAAACATCCACTTGATGCAACTCACCAACTATAATGATTTCCCTGAGTGTTTTTCAAGCCCTTCCCCATTAGTGGATTTACATTAGTGTACATTAGTTTTACTCAAGACCTCGATCAACACAGTCTATTCTTGGAGCTGTATAAAGCATTTTTTATACACAACAAACAGGTTACATTAAACTCAGTGAATTTTACAGTTGTCCACCAGGAACTGTTTGATTTGCTGTGACCATTGAAGTGAACTCTTTTAACCCTACGTTCGAACCACATTAGACCTGTTTAGGATCGTGTTTCCAAGAGCGACATGACTAGGATGGCAGCATAAATAATAACTGACCTGACATCAATAAGCAAACCACAACAGAGTTCCACACACTTAAAACCACCTCAAATATGTGAAAACCAAAACGCATCCATGAATTTGCTCACCATTGTATTTAAAAGGGTTTTGATTTATAAAGGTTGTCAAAATGTCAGTAAGCCTCTTCCTGGGAAGAAAAAGCTCTAGGAAGTCAGATCTCCTCACGGCCACAGGTCTTGAAAAGGAACCATTTATTTTCTGATTTTCTTCTAACCAGCTACAGAGGCCTGTTTGTTTGTTCGCTCTGCATGTCCATTGACCTCTTTATGAATACAAACTACAGGCTTAAACTGGTACTAACTCTGTCACTGTAGCCGCTATCTATTCATCCTAAACGATCCACCCAAGGCTCAATCAGCTCAGGCATTTTTTCTCTCTAAATCAATGGAGTCTGGGGAGAAAAAACTTGACAATCTAATTGAAAAGCTAAACAGAAGTGAAAAAGTAACAGAGAGCCAATTCAATCAGTAAAGGTTGAAGTACAAATTTTACGTTAACTTTTGGAAGATATATAACTGACAGTTCTAATGCCATGTCTACAATGTTATAACAACCTTTGGCTGGTTATGTATAACTAATACTGATAATAATATTGTTTTTCCAGCTCGTGGTTTTAATGTTTCGAAATCGGAAGTAATGATCAGAAAGGTATGATTTTATGATTGTATTTTCTTTTGACACCATTAATAAAGTTAATATTAAATAGTTATTATTGGAAACTTTGACCTGTAAATATGACCTATATAGATGTTTCATAATGTTTTTAATATTTTATTACATAAGGATACTAATAAGGATAATAAATGATTGAAATATTGCAATGAGATTAAATAGACTGCAGCTATGTGGAAATGAGTTTACTCTTTACTCTGTTTTATTGATCCACATACTATTTGTATTGTACAATATTTATATTTCAGTATGAATATTCAATATAAAAATGTGTTGGTATATGAGTTATGAGTTATTCTTTCCCGACTATGTGTGCATGTATGTGTGTTCTTGACCTGAGAACTTTACTCTCTGTTTCTTCATGCAGCATGTGGAGTTCAGGAGGAAAATGAGAGTAGACACCATCATCTCTGACTGGGACCCGCCCGAGGTAAACATTCTGCAAGTCTCCGTATCAGCTGTCAAATCAAGGCCAAATTATACTTCAGTGGATAATAGCATTCAAAGGTACGCCATTTGTCTCCACGGTGTTGCCTGCATTTATGTTTCTGCATCCGTGATTCTGAGCATTGTTCAGCAATTCAGGGAAATCTGGTGATCTTTATCATGTATCACAAATGAACATACTGTTAATGTGACAGTTGTTGAGAGATGTACAATATTCCACAGTGTTGGCCTCTGTGGGCAACACTGGTGACGTACACGAACACAGAAGTGTGAAGGCCAAAATTTATACTTCTGTGTCATGGCGTACCATCTGGTAAACCATGTCTTATTTCAATGGTGTCGGATGAAACTATATAGGAGACAATTAACCTCTCTCATCTCGCTCTCTGTCTCGCCGTGTCTCTATGTCTCTTTCTCCTCTCTCTTTCTCTGTCGATCTCTATCTGTCTCTATCTGCCTCCATCTCTCTCTCTCCATCTCTCTGTCTCGTTCCTCGCTCTCTGTCTCTCGCTCTCTGTCTCTGTCTGTCTTTCTCTCTCTCTCTCTCCCTCTCTCCCCACCAGGTGATTAAGAAGTATGTCTCTGGCGGTATGTGTGGCTACGACCGTGAGGGGAGCCCTGTGTGGTATGACGTCATCGGGCCCCTGGACCCCAAGGGTCTCCTCCTGTCTGCCACCAAGCAGGACTTCCTGAAGACCAAGATCAGACACACAGAGATGCTGCAGAGGGAGTGTCGCAGGCAGTCTGAGAAGGTTTTTACATGAAACTATACTTATTAATGTGTTAACACTGCCCAACTGGTTTGGATGACAAAACAATATGCTTGTTTGTACAATGGTATTTGTTGATTTCCCCCTAGTCGTGTCCCGTCGCCTCTGCTCCCTTCCCCTCTCCTCCTGTCTCCCATCCACTCTTTTCCCTTCCGCTTCTCTCCTCACCTCCTCCTCTCCTCTCTTCTTCTCTCCTTTCCTCTTCTTTATTTTTCTGTTCTTTCCTCCCTTCTCCTCTCCTCTGAAATTCTCCCCTCACCTCCACTCTTCTCCTCACCTCACCTCACCTCTCGTCTTCCCTCCTCCCCTCCCCTCTCCTCTTTTACAATATTGCTCTATAACAACAGCTAGGGAAGAACGTGGAGGCGATCACTCTGATCTATGACTGCGAGGGGCTGGGCCTGAAGCACATATGGAAGCCAGCTATCGAGGCGTATGGAGAGGTACTTACAGCACCGATACTGTCACATATTGTGTGCTAATATGGATGTAAAATTACGACATGAAACATTTAACTTTTTTGGCATTTCTAGCAAAACAGACCAGTGTTTGTGATTGAGTCACCAACTAATCGGTAACGGATCGGAATGACATTGTGACCACTGATTAAGTGTATAACGTCTTTGGCGTCTTTTCTAAAGTACTTCCATTATTGTGACTTAATTCCTGAACAACTATTACACCTGCCTCCACAATCCCTTCTATGATTAAGACCTGCCCAGAATACCCTGTTTTATTTATTGAAAATGTGGCATATTATGGAGGCATTAATGGCGTTTGACTCCGTCTCATCGTTCTCCACCTCTCTGTTAGATCCTCACCATGTTCGAGGAGAATTATCCGGAAGGTCTGAAGAGAGTATTTCTCATCAAAGGTAATTTAGCTCTACACATCCGTTTGTGTGTGTGTCTCTTTAAGCTCTGGTATTTTTCTTGTTTCAATTTGACTATTTGCAAGTAAGTCAGTAGTTCTCAGCCTAACCTGTGAGTCGCTTTGAATACAAGTGTCTGCCTAATGGGGAAGGATAGTCTAGTAGAAGTTAGGTTGTTCAACTCTTAGTCCAACGTTCTGGGTTCGATCCCCAATGTCCTCAGTCTACCTGTAGTCATCCCGGTGCAAGATGCCTTAAGAGCCACATGATGATGATGTATGTATCTGAACTCAATCTAAGTGACTTTGCAAAATCCCAGATGACTAAATACTTTATAAAATATAGTTGATCTAATCTCGCTTCTTATCTCCTCAGCACCAAAAATGTTTCCCATGGCCTATAACCTAATCAAACACTTCCTGTGTGAGGAAACCAAGCGAAAGATCATGGTTCTGGGAGGTACTACTTCAGCACTCTCCTTCCTTATGTAGTGTGACATCATCCTTTGTCATTCTTTCAGATATTTATGAAATGTTACATAATCTTTCTACTTTAAAAACAAGGTAACTGGCAAGAGGAGTTGCAGAAACACGTCGATAAAGAACAACTTCCTGTCATCTATGGCGGATCACTCACCGACCCGGACGGAGACCCTCACTGTCGGACCATGGTGAGAAAAACTTGGGGAATCTGCATCTTTAAGCTGTTTTAATATCTTCCCATTTGTGACATCACAAGTGGGAGGGTGCAACCGGATGGAAGTAGTTGTTGAATGGTGGACTGTATCAACTGGAAGGGCAGGAGTTAACCTGTCCACGAAGCATCTCGGCATCTAACAGAGTTGGGCACTCCAACTTGTGATGTCACAAATAGCTAGATTAAAAAATGGCTCGTTAACATGAGACCTGGTGGTAAAATAGGGGCCATATAATCTGTAATCATAACCCTAGTAATTACGGTGTGTTTTCGTTTTCGCAGATTAACTACGGCGGTCCGGTGCCCAAGTCCTATTACGTCCGGGACTCGCTGAAGGTGACCTACGACACCAGCGTCAGCATCGGCCGAGGCTCGGTGTTTGACCTGGATTATGACATCACCGCGCCAGGCAGCATTCTGAGGTACACTGTGGCCATAATACTGCCTTGCCTTGTCTTTTGCCCTGATCAGATGTTATCGACTACTACTTTATATTCAATCATCAAACAACAGCAAGCTTGGAACAATGTACGTTCATAGATCTTACTGCAACACAAATACTCAGTGCTCCTTCACAAAGCGTAGCTAGATCAACCCACCAGCCTACCCAATGGACTGTACCAACTGGTTTGCTGATCCATCCAGCATAGATCAGGATGGACACTCTATCACACTTGTGATGTCACAAATGGGCCCGATTTTAGAAGGGCTTGTAATAGCTAATCAACAAGGTGGTAAAATAGGGGCACCTTAACATCGTAACGTCACAACGTTTTGCAGGTGGCAGTTTGCGAGCAACGGGGCCGACATCGGCTTCGGCGTGTTCCTCCGGAGCCAGGAAAATGGAGACGGGGGTCAGCTCCAGATGCTTCCTAGCGAGCGCTACAATGCACACCTCGTCCCAGAGGAACAATCCCTGCTCTGCCCTCAGCCCGGAGTCTGTACGTTG
The DNA here is from genome assembly GCA_026745465.1 of Lota lota. NCBI lineage: Eukaryota > Metazoa > Chordata > Actinopteri > Gadiformes > Lotidae > Lota > Lota lota. Next base: position 717,323 of record JACYXH010000753.1, read on the forward strand.
ACACACTAGAGAAAGAGGAAGATTGTCTTTCAGAATCTGTTTTGTTGAATTGTACCTCTTAAATGTATCTCTGGGATTCTGTTATTTTAATTTAATTTTAAACTAATTTCTTGTTCTTGCTGTGTTGTTTCCCCTTTGGAGCTATAGTTTGATTGATTGAGAAAAAGTCAATGTTTACAAGGACATGTTTACGAAATGAGGACCATCTTAATTTGCCGTACAATCTGAACAACAACAATAATGTTAACCTTTCATAAAATCATAGAATGGCTCCCCAGCAGAAAAGTACTGGGTTTGATTTCCAGTGTCTTTTTCTGTTGGCTTGTTTGAGCAAGATGCTTAAACCCCTACCTGCTCATTAATGACATGTAGCTGCATGCACTGTTTGTCACTTTGGATAGAAGTGTCTGATATACGTATGACTACATAGAAAAATATAAATTTTCATCAAATTCAATATCTTAATGTTGAATCTTATATATTTGGTGTAATCTTGTAAAATGGTATACATAATTTAGTGGATTTGAACAGTGTTCCTTCTGTGGTTTTAGACGTGCTGCGCTTTGACAACAGCTACAGTCTCCTGCAGTCCAAGAGGGTCAGCTACAACGTGGAGGTTCTCCCCCCGTCAGAGGGTCTGACCCCCAGCCCCTAAGGCCCCCCCGGGCTAGTGCCAGGCTCCAGCGAGGCCCCAGGGCCCCTCAACAAACCTCCCTCTAAAACATTCTCATCACTTTATTCAATTCAATCCAGATGGGGAGATAGTCTCATTTCCATGGATGAGATTTAGCTGGATAACCCAATGGTATTAAAACTGTAACATTGTGTAATATTTGCTAGGCCACTCCAGTGGTCATAGCGGATTTTGTTGCGAAAACATGGCACCGTGTGACGATAGCACAAAAAATCATTACATAATAACTGCTGACTCAGTTCGAGCTGTGAGGACTGCTCAAACCACTTTCTCCAATTCAATTAAACTTTATTTGTATACCCCTTAAAAGGGGCTTCAAAGGGCTTCACAGGCCCACTTTATACGACACCCCCTCTTACCCTGAAGGGCAGAGGAACAACTCCCCAAAACCGAGAGGGAAGAAAGCTTGAGAAGGAACACAGAGGAGGGATCCCTCCCTTCAGGGATGCTGAGGAGGTCCAGAGATATATGTAGGATTGGTAGGATAAAACAAGCAGAAATGTATGTAAGATAGTTATATAATAATAATAATAATAATAATAATAATAATATTATTATTATTATTATTATTATTAATAGAAAATAGAAAATAGTTAGATTTGTAATAAGTTCAAAAGTAAATATCAATTATGACTGGGTGCTACTCTTTGCGACACACGCCAAGATCAGACCAAGTGTGATATTGGTGTGATCTTATGAAGAGATAGAAAACATTATCTGTGTAATGTAATCATTGTATATCTTTGTTGTATGTTTGTGATTCTAACAACAACAAGAAGCACTGAGATTGGTTATTGAAGTAATTTAGACATAGTAAAAAGTAAAAACAAAAACTGATAGGAAATAAACACATGTATATATCATGCTTTTCTTCAATGTCGGGTAAAATAACTTTGTCTGTAATTTTCTTGCTCTACTATCAGAGTTACTTTACTAAAATATCTAGGATGTGATAGGAGAGTTTTGGAGAGAGATTTGTTGAAGAGAGATTTGTTATAATGCAAAGGTACAGTTATTTTTCTTCTAAAACGTAATAATCAAACAATTAATTGTATTGTTAATGTTTACTACAGAATGATCATTACGTCATCAGTATTACATTTTCGAATTATTTTACAATTTTGTAGTAGCTAAATAGTAGTTAGTATTAAACTGACTCTTAGTACTTTGACTTTTCAAATGAAAGGCATGGATACAGTGAAATCGACCACTAGGGGGCGGTGACAGCAATGGTTAAATATATGTTTTGTATCAATGACTTTATTACATAATTGCCTGTCATTGAAATGTTGTGACTATTAAATAGCCAATTTTTGAATACATAGGCATACAGTTAAATAATAACGAATATAACGTGTGAAAGAAAAATGTACCTTTTATTTACTGGTTTGAGTATAAATAAAATGATTTGTTCTTTATTATTTCAGTCAGCATTGTTACCACAAAATTAAAACAGACGGTGAGAAAGACAGACATAGGCCTATAGACAGACAGACTGGTTGAAATATAGATAGATAGATAGATAGATAGATAGATAGATAGATAGATAGATAGATAGATAGATAGATAGATAGATAGATAGATAGATAGATATAGATTGATAGATTGATAGTTCGATTGATAGCGATGGCGGCGCATAATAAATGTTACTGCATAATCCTTCCCAATGACGCCCAACGTTATCAAAACGGTAATATTGTGAATCATGCTTTAAGCCACTACAGTGGTCCGTACCGGATTTTCGACGACAACATTGCATTGTGTGAAAATAAAAAATGATGACATAATAATAACCGCTGACTCAGCACGAGCCGCCTTCGCCTTGCAGCTCGTGCGACGCGGCGCCCCTGCATTCAGGCGGGCGGCGCAGTGCCAGAGAGAGGTGCAGGTGAGGAGGTGGTGGTGCAGGAGGAGAGATGGAGGTGGGGGGGGGTGGGGGGGTGCACAGCGATGTTGCCATGTGCCTTTACATAACAGCTGTGTCGGGCTGCTGCTGTACTGCTGGGGCTGGGAGAGGGGAAACCACTGGCCACCACCACCACCACCACCACCACAGCAGTAAAACTCGCGCTGCCGCATTGCTCCGGGGCTGTCAGAAACGTGTGACGTACGATTAGGAAGACACATTGGTGCACGAAGTTCACGCGCAGCACAACGGCACAGGAGGACGCGGGGTTGCCTCCTTTGAGGACTATAGATATGCAATCGTTTTTTCTTCCGGGCTCGCCTTCAAATTAAGGATATTGAGGCAGTCAATAGGCTGCAATGGTTCACGTTTAACCGCAACAACGCAAATAACGGGCTCGTGCCGCGGATTAACGGATTAGAAATCACCGGCCATTGCCCATTGCTGTAATAGGCTGTATACTCACATAAACCCCGCACCGCGTGTTTGCTTTTCTACCTGTCGACGTTTGGCAGACTGTAATAGGACTAAAGCAGAGGGGTGGAGCCGCGAGCCATGAGTAAATGACGTCAACTCCCAGGTCGCCAAAGAGTGAAACAAACATGGCGACAGAGTGGAGCGGGCAGCAAGGGTATGTTCTGACTTTAATGATCTTTCTATGGAGTGCTGTCGGAGGGCGGACCGAGACGGGGCCAGCCGCTGGCGGCGGCAGCGGAACGTACGTGCTAGGTATGCGGCTGGAGAAAAGCGACAAACCGAGCGGCACCACGGACGGCGGTGTCATCCAGGTAACCGAGGAGAGTACCGTTCAGCTCCGGTTTTACGGGGTGCACTTCCACTCGGACACCTGGACGCAAATCCGTTTCACGGAGCTCGCGAGTGACGAGGAGGAGGGTGGGGGCGCCTCCCCTCACGACATGACGCTGATGATGGACCCCGCGAACAGGACTTGCGCCGACTTCACCAAAGATATCAGCGTGGGCACGTTCATGAACGTCAGTGGTCGCGGGACCACGGGGGTTCTCAGCATTAACGTTAAACCGCTTCGCAAGAGCGAGCCGCAGAAGGAGTACGCGTTGTGCGTCCGCAGCGCGGACGGGAGCCGCTGGGTGCTGTTCGGGGACAGCGACGGCCGCTTCCTGGTGGTGGAGGCGAAGAAGTCCCTGCTGCCCATGTGGTTCCAGGGGATCCTCCTATGCTGTCTGCTTGTGCTGTCGGGCATGTTCAGCGGGCTGAACCTGGGCCTCATGGCCCTTGACCCCATGGAGCTGCGCATTGTGCAGAGCTGCGGCACCGACAAGGAAAAGAAGTACGCCCGCAAGATCGAGCCCATCCGCAGCAAGGGCAACTACCTGCTGTGCTCCCTCCTGCTGGGCAACGTGCTGGTGAACACCACGCTCACCATCCTCCTGGACGACCTCATCGGCTCGGGCCTGGGCGCTGTGGTGGCGTCCACCGTGGGCATCGTCATCTTTGGCGAGATCGTGCCGCAGGCGCTGTGTTCGCGCCACGGCCTGGCCGTGGGCGCCAACACCATCATGGTCACCAAGTTCTTCATGCTGCTCACCTTCCCGCTCAGCTTCCCCGTCAGCAAGCTGCTGGATGTGCTGCTGGGCCAGGAGATCGGCACAGTGTACAACCGGGAGAAGCTGGTGGGGATGCTCAAGGTGACGGAGCCCTACAACGACCTGGTGCGCGAGGAGATGAACATGATCCAGGGTGCGCTGGAGCTGCGCAACAAGACGGTGGAGGACGTGATGACGCCGCTCGCCAACTGCTTCATGATGGTGTCTGACGCCGTGCTGGACTTTGACACCATGTCCGAGGTGATGGAGAGCGGCTACACACGCATCCCCGTGTTTGACGGCGAACGCTCCAACATCGTGGACATCCTGTATGTCAAGGACCTGGCCTTCGTGGACCCCGACGACTGCACCACCCTGAAGACCATCACCAAGTTCTACAACCACCCGGTCCACTTTGTGTTCCATGACACTAAGCTGGACGCCATGCTGGAGGAGTTCAAGAAAGGTGGAGGGTTGTGTGTAGTGTAGTGTAGTGTATCGTTGTGTGAGTGAAGGGTAGCGTGCGTCTTTGAACCACTGAGTTCTTGGCAATCTTGTGTTTGTCTGGGAGTCAAACCTAACCACTAACTCTCACACACACACACACACACACACACACACACACACACACACACACACACACACACACACACACACACACACACACACACACACACACACACACACACACACACACACACACACAGTGTGTGGGCAGGATAGTGGTTAGGATGGACTCTCAGCCAAAAGGTCCTGGGTTTGATCCCCTATGTCCATTCAACCTGTCGGCATACTTGAGCAGGATGCCCTAACCTGCTACCTGTTCACTACCTTTACTCTAATTGTGTATCTTAGCTTGTGTTTATTCCCAGCCTTTCCCTATGCATGACTGTCAACAGTCAAGCCCCTCCCACATGATGTTGATCGATCACTTTATTGATAAGTCCACATAACATCCCAGCCTACTTTTTTTCCTCCATTTGCAGAGGAGGAGAGTAGGAGGAGGAGGGGGAGGGAGGGAGTGGGTGGGTGGGTGGGTGAAGGAGAAAAACGTGACACCACGGGTGACCGACATCCTATGCTAGCCGGACGGCCCCCATCTCGGGCTACCTGATTAGCGCTGCTCACATTTTGGAGCAACACCTTCCTTTCAGATAACCCAACACATCTAACGGCCTACGTGTCGTCTCTTAAATTCAAACGGTAGTCCAACTTCCGGCGGTTGTCTACCGTCATTATAGACCGATTGTTAGTGTCGTTGGGTGTCGTTGTTGTCTCATATCCGCTGCCATTCGCGGTGGCTGGTCATAACTACTGGTCATTGGGATGGGCGTTGTTCCACTCATATCAATATTTGCACTCTTCCGAACAGTCATGTTTTATGAATGGGGCAGGGATGATGGTCTCGTGCCTGCTCAGCCAGGGGGACTGGACGGGTGACCTTGGACGGGCAACCTTGAGAGCAGCAGATTGATGGGCGCTGGGGCTGTTTGTAGTTCACGTCGTAGTGGTGAAAGCTCGTTCGCTCCGTGTGTTTTCATACTGCGTGGCAGTGTGGGGGGACGCAGGTACCTCGCAGGTATTGGTAGTGCAACCTATAGGCCTTCAGATTGGAATGTTTTGATCCTTCTGAAGTGTTGGAATATTTTTACTTGAATGTTGGGACTCAAAGTGAGGACTAAATCAATGTGATTTGATCTCGTCCACAATACCCATTCAGTTTGGAAATTACTTTTATTTATTATTTATGAATGATTATAATTTGAAAGGTTGGATTCCTTATATAGTAGTCTATTTTTATATGCATTGTAATATATTGCAATTAATATATTACAAAATTAAGTCACACTTTTTTTCTACTGAAAACAACACGCATGTAATCTGATATTTGATGGTTCATTTTTTCCAAATCCCTTTCTCTCTCTTATCAGCTTTTCTCCCAGCTCTCTCTATTTCTTTACTCCAAAGCTTAGTGCAGGCTGGTCTATAATAAGACTTGAGGCTCCTGCTGTCTCCTCTGTTGGACAAGCTAAATCTACGTTGACATACCTAATCGTTCTATCTACTGTGGATGTGTTAACTAGGGGTGAAGCGAATTAGATGGTAGTTTCTTTTAAACCAATTTGCTGCTGTCTTTTGTAGCGGCTGCAGTTTAAGTGTAACATTTAACCTGCATGTGTCCTCTCTTCCTGAAGCATTTTTGCTGTTAAGGGTTCAGCTCCCCCTTGCATTGCAGATGTTATATGTTATTTCATGTATTTATAAAGAGTATGTGTACCATGCATTATACATTTATATATGATCTCTATATGATCTAGCAAAGCATTAAAAAGCACTATTTACTTTTATTAATTTAGCCTGGCACTTTTTTATCATGTCATTAATTAGCAGGTATCATGTTATGCTTGCTCAAGGATCACTACAGGTAGACTGCGGACATCGGGGATCGAACCCAGAACCTTTTTGGCTGGGTGTAATTTATTTTTGTAACCTGCAAACTTTCATTCATAATCACTTGGCGCACATTGGTTAGGGTGAACATTAGTAACCATGTGATGCTCTGTCCTGTCTCCAGGTAAGTCCCACCTGGCCATCGTCCAGAAGGTGAACAACGAGGGGGAGGGAGATCCGTTCTATGAGGTACTTGGGTTGGTCACCTTAGAGGACGTCATCGAGGAGATTATCAAATCAGAGATCCTGGATGAATCCGATCTTTACAGTGAGTCAGCATTTATCAGAAAACCGCTCCACAAAATGAAACACATAGTAAACATAGTTTGGCCATTCTAACCTCCCTTAATGACAACCCTAATTTGGTCTTCCTCTCCCGCCAGCTGACAACAAGAACAGGAAGAAGGTGGATCCCAACAAGAACAAGAGAGACTTCTCGGCGTTCAAGAACGATGGGGACAGCCAAGTGAAGATCTCCCCTCAGCTGATGCTGGCTGCTCACCGGTTCTTGGCCACAGGTAGGCGCTGAGGACCAAGCTTTGGGGCTTTGATCCCTCTACACACTTACAGAGATTTGGCTGATTGTTCTTAGCAGAAATCCTCTTCCTTTGTACCAGGGCAACATGTCTATGCTATGTCAATGCCATGTGCTGTAGGGGTTGGAATTTGAGTTGATTCAGTTCAGCTCGTTGATCGATTCGTTAGATTCCGTGATCAGTTTGTTTGATTCAGTGATTGATTTAAGTTTGTTGATCGGTCTGTTCCATTCATTGATCAATTTGTTTAGTTTGCTGATTTGATTTGCTGATCAGTTTGTTCAATTCATTGATAATTGCAACCTTTTCTTCAGCATCCCTTATTTGATTGAAACCATAGTCCATTTGTTACATCTAGGTTCAAGGTCTTGCATTACGATTGTGATTTAGTTAATTTGGAATTGATTCGTGGCTCGTTTTTCATACTTAGAAGGCAAAGTGACTGAGTATAATGGCTGGAGAGTAAGAATGCACTAATCGTAGTTCTGAGACTCCCAGACGGCTGCATTGATGGCTAGATCTCAATGGTCAAATATATCAACAAATAAATGCTAAATGCTAAAGCCTTTCCGTCGCCAGTTGAGTGGTGTGGTCTGTTTGGTTCTCTCCTTCTTTCTCTTGCACTCTCCATCACTCTCAAGTGTTTAGAGTGCTGTTTGAAGAGCATCTTGCCAAACTGCTTATCCGGGCTTTGATAATAAAGCATGTGACAGCTGTGAATCGGTTCTGCTGGGATGAAGAATTCCATTCCTCTCCCTGCCTCAGTTTCTCTCTGCTGTTAGACAGTGACATCTCTTTTATCTCTCTTCACTCGCCTTTTTTCTGTGAGACTGGGAGAATCCCAAACATATTTTTTCCTCCTTTTCTTGCAACATGTACCTGCCATCTTAATCAGTGCTACATCCTGGTGTTGTTGTGCTGTTTTTCTTTTATTTTCCCCCATTTGCGTGCATGTCTGGTGCATCTAGTGCAGTGAAGTGATGTCATAGATGCTTTCTCTGACCACACCAGTTCGTTGCATGATCATGTCTCTTGGAGGTCAAGCACGCTGGGCTTGAAGGTCAAGTATGAATGAGTCATATTTCCCTCGGTTTTGATGATTTGGACTTTCAAGGATCTCTTAAAAACTCACAAAGGTTCTTCCAATCATGTGTTTTTTTACCTTTTGGGATGAAAGGCTTCTATGTATGTAAGACTCGCATATGGGAATATTTGACAATTATCTAAGTGACAATGCGCCATAGCGGTAGTTAGAACTGTGCAGAGTATTCATTTTAAGAGATTTTAAACACTTCTGTGCTTAAGCCTTTCTTCATGAACTGTTTCATCATGACTGGAACCATATTTTACTCACAGGTGATGTAGAACTGGCATGGCACTTCTTATAAGACTTTTTATATTTTATTAACAAGTATGTTCCCTTCCCCAAATTCAGAGTTAAGGGCAGTTTCAACCCCTGGTTCTCCTGAGCTCTCTGGTCTTCTTAGACAAAGAGATGTTGCCCGGGCCAAAGTCAAAGTCAAAGTCAAGGCACAGTCAGATTAGCACATTTTTAGACAGCTGCGAAATCGCTGCACTTCTCTCATTAAGAGAGCTAAATGCACTTACTACTTCTCTGAAACATCAACAAATCCAAAAAATAATTGTTAATAAATTATAATAAAAAAATGCAAATATAGTTATGAAATCCTGACCAATGGAAATTATTTTTAAACTCTAACCTTAATATATTTGAATTTCAATCTGGCTTTATATAACAGCACCTTAGGCCTACCATTACTTTATTACTAAAGTTGAAACTATATTAATGAAGATCTGGACATTAGGAAATTCTGTGCAGCTATTTTTATAAATTTGTCAAAACGCTTTTAACCTCGTTGATCACCTTATCCTTCTGCAAAGGCTCCTCAGCATTTGCTTGTCCTTAGAGGCAGTAACATAGTTTGCTAATTAGTAATTACCTTTGTGATAGAATGCATTGTGGCAATTAGCTGGGTAATTTTCTTCTTTTGTACCTGTTACCAAGGGAGTTCCCCAAGGATCAGTCCTGGGTCCCCGGGTATTCTCTATATATTAATAACCTTATGTATTAAAAATTAAAATGCTAAATGACATTTTTATTCTGCCGACTCTTATTATTAACTGTTCAACCTCCATTGCACAAGCCATTGGTTTCTTGCAAACTGCTTTTGAGATAGATACCTATCATACATCAAGAGATACCTGATGTCTGCCACTGTTTTCACCCTCTTTATACTATGGCAAGCCTGCTGATTTAAAAGAGTTCAAACTGACTTATCTAGTCCAACTTGCTGATTTAAAAGAGTTCAAACTCACTGATCTGGTCTAACTTGCTGATTTCAAAGGCCTCCTGATAGACTTGGGAGAGAAGACTTTCTGCACTTCTAACGGCAAATGTTGAGTATTGCCAAATGTTGAGTATCGCTAAATGTTGTATTGTTCTGTTGTTTGTTTTGTGTTTTATTTTACCCCGTGCTGTGCTGCCCTCTTCCAGGTCACCCTTGAAAATTAGATTTTAATTCTCAATGTGTTATGTATCTAGATTAATAAAGGTTCAATAAAATCCCAGTGAATATGTGCTCTATATCTATGTGTTGGGCCATGACTCCAGCTGGTCGCTAAACAGCTGACCACTGTTGTTGAATGAATGAATTGTTTGGTGTTGACTGGGGAAACATTTAGCTTGAGTGTCCAACAGGCAGCAGGGTCTTGATCAGAATTGTCATAGTTTTTCATTCCAATGTCAAATGCCTCTTTGAACCACATTCAGACTTTACCAGACTAACTGTGGTGCAGTTCAGGAGTCAGAAGTGTGTCTATTCTCCCATTGACTATTTTCTCCCAATTCCTTCCTTTGTATAACGAATTGCCTCTTGGTAGACCCACTGCCATGTCTGATCCTTTGCCAGGCTTTTCTTTGCAGAGCAGACTTCAAAGCAGGTTCCTTTTGTTTCCAAGTGTAAGGGCTGTAGCGCTTTGGGTCTTTAAGTACTAAGCCAAAAGGTTCTGGGTTCCTACCCCACTAGTTGTATGCACCACATCTTGTATGCATTTTTGAACAAAATGTCCTAACCCCTCACCTGCTCCTTAATAACCTGATATCACTGTTGGTTGAAAGCCCCTCCTAAAACCTAAATAACTAAAAAGTTAATAGCATAGAGGTAGTTTTGCATTCATGCCACGGTGGCGTCCATGGCGGCTCTAGGGGTAGTTTAGAGCCAGAGGAAGACAGGAGAAGCAACCACCTGCCGGCCTGAGGTATCAGCACGTGATCAGCCATCTGAGCTAGCATAAGAGCCGGCCGCCGCAGAGAGACAGCTAGAGGTCAGCTCAATGCCAGCGCAGCATCATGTGTACTCACAGCCCTGGTTGGGCCTAGCTCTAGCATAAGCAGAATAGGATGTTACACATAGTATATTATAACATCATCGGCCATGCAAGGTTGTGATGACATTTTAAATTAGTTGTGTGTGTGCGTGGTTGTCCATAATGTCTTAGAGGCTGTTTCTCCTCCATGTTGGATCTCTGTGTAGGACATACAAAGCAGCAATATGATTGGACGGATGTCTATAAGATCAGCGGTCGTGCCCAAGTGAAGTGCAGTGTACTCTCCACAGGAAATGAATGTATTTGATGAAGCACCTCGGGGCTTTAGGAGGGTGATGTGTACGCCTTCAGGGAGCCAAGTAGAACCATCATTGCTGGTAGACACCAGCAATGAACTAGAAGTCTTCTCATGCAGCTGCCTGGGTTCCTGAAAGAAGCCTAAATTCGTTCCTCTTCTCTCCAGTCATGTGTTGTTGAAGGATTCAGGATGGATGCGGTCTAGATGTGTTTGATGCACTTTGATTCAAGGCTAAGCAAATTATAGTATGAGAAGCCTCCTAATCGTAGCAACATTTATAGCCATCAGAAATGGAGGATATGTGTTCAACAACATACTATAGCCATTTGTATGCAAGAAAACACCCAAGACATGCTCCTTGGCATTTGTGTCCAATGTGGAATGGTTCATGACCAGTGTATTACTATAATGTTTTCAAGATGTTTGTGTGCAAGTTATCTGCTATTCTATTTGAAAGACAAGGTGTCTATTGTTCTATAATCCACAAATGTCCCATTAAAACACATTGGAAATGTATAATATTGTATTCTTCCTTCCTTCCTTCTCTCTCTACCTCCAGAGGTGAGTCTGTTCAGCCCCTTCCTGGTGACTGAGAAGGTGCTGCTGCGGATCCTCCGTCACCCCGACGTCATCCAGGAAATCAAGTTTAACGACAGCGACAAGCGCTCTCCGCAGCACTTTGTGTACCAGCGGGGCCGGCCCGTAGACTACTTCATCCTCATCCTGCAGGTACAGCCGCTCAGGGCGCACTTCAAAGTAAAAGCGCGAAACAGGAGTTATTCACTTCTGTGATGATGACACACTTTTGTTTTATCATTGACTTTTGTGGTGTTTTTAAAGAACAATCAAATGACTATGACGCACGCACACACGCACGCGCACACACACAAACATAGTCTTTCTTTTCAATTATCCACATGACTCTTGGTACATCTTGACTGTCATGGCTGCTTGGTAATCTAAGTAATAGGCTATAGGCTAAGTAATAGGCTAAGTAATAGACGACACCAGGATGAGGTGATTTAGAGAGAGAGAGAGAGAGAGAGAGAGAGAGATGTAATATTTATGAGACTCCCAAGTCGTTTGGTTACCTGAGGAGACCACAGGAGACCTCTGCGTTGAAGCTACTGTATACGGTGTATAAATATTGTCCAACCGCCCCCTAATAAATATTTTATTATACCACTAAAGCATTAAATGCAAGATGGTCTTTTAGAGTCCAGATTGCTTTAGTGGGAATCGAACCCCAACCCTGACAGTCTTAACGCCTGGCTCGACCAGTTGTGCTGGAGATTTGCATTTCTGAAAATGACTGCTTAACGCAAGCTTTTCTTTAATGACCTGCATCCGGATCACTAGCTGGTCTTCGTTAATTATAATAATACATTGTAAGGACTTTTTCATTAAATAACTAATTATAATTGAAGTGGTGGAATGATAGTGTACTGGTTGATGTGTCTTGGGTATGGTGACTTCACTAAAAACTGAGGAAAGATTGTGTGTTTGAACCCTAATGTCCTACCTGTAGGTGTCCTTGAGCAAGATGCCCTAACCACGACCTACTTCGTAATGACATCATGTCGTAAAGGAGTAGATACAGTCGAGATACATGTCCTTGACAAAAAAACGAAGTGTAAATCATGCTTATTGACTAAATTGTCAATTAACTGTAAATAATAGTTGTCGTTATAATGATGTTGCTTTCAGCTGAGTATGAATTAGTGAGCTCTTCTTCTGTGGTTTCCAGGGACGTGTGGAGGTGGAGGCCGGAAACGAGAACATGAAGTTTGAAACTGGACCGTTCTCCTTTTATGGGGTCATGGCCCTGAGTACCCCATCCTTGGGTGAGATCACACACACACACACACACACACACACACACACACACACACACACACACACACACACACACACACACACACACACACACACACACACACACACACACACACACACACACACACACACACACACACACACAGGCTATATTTTCTGGGCTCCGAATAAAATAAAGGATTTTGGGTAGACCTTAAGAATTATATTGTGGAGTGGTAGCATGATGAATCTATGGGCCCTAGTCCATACACTAACTTACAGTGAAATAAAAGATTATTGCGGCATCTAGTGGTGGGGTTTATTCTATGGCTGCTTAGACCTCGTGTTTTTGTATATGTTGTTTTCACATGAATACTTCATAAAGAAAATAAGGGATTGGTCCCTTACCTTTTACCTTTTTATGACTGTTTTTTAAATCTATATTTCTGTGTATTTAATTGTTTTCTCTCTCAGCTGATTGTCTTCCTGTGCTATTTTTGTGCACATCATGCAGTTCAGTGTGTGCGTGTGCAATGTCGCATCAATGTCAAAGTAAATAGTGAAACAAGCTTCCACAGAGTAACATTAGCAAATGTCAAGTAACCACTCTAAAAACCACACATAGGCCTAATGAATCACCTTAATGTCTGACACTACAGTCCATACTTTTAGGTTACACACCTGAAGAGAATTCATACACATTTTTAAAACAGCCCCCTCTTCCACCATCTCCACCGGCCTACCAATCTTGGTATGGTTATAAGTCAATTATAAACACTATTTAAATTAGAATACTGTTACTTTTACTGATCAGCTGTTCACCTTTTCAATACAGCAAATTAGTTTGCATCAAAATGGGTTCATAATTTGGACAAAAACAGCATATTATTAATACAAAAAAGGATAAAGGAATAAAATAAAAGATTTTGAATAAAAAGGGAATCAATTAGACCTTTCCTTGAGAAAACAGCTATGTTTTTTCTCAGAATGGCCCTAGCCTAGTAGGACTGGGACTGTCTGTAACGGAGAATCATTTGAGGGTTAACCCAGTGATCTAGCACACTTGACCGCCTCCTGGTGTTGAAGATGATATCACAGCTATTATTTAAAAATGCCGACTGCTCGAGTGAATAATTCAATTAAACAAGGGCATGTCTCTCTCTCTCTTCTTTCCCCACTCCCGCTCTCAGCTGTCACCCCCCCTCTCTCCCCCTCAGTGGCGTCCCCCCCTCCGCGACGCCTCTCTCTTAAGAGGTTTTCTGTGTTCTCTCGTTTCCCAGGTAATTCAGAGGGGAGGGACAGCAGGGTTTTTAAGCCTTCCCACTTAACCCCCATTTCTCGCCTTTATTCCCCCCCCCCCCCCCCCCCAAATCATATAAAAAGTCCCGCTCCAGTAAGTAGCCGCCGACATTTAGTCAGGGTGCAGCAAGTACTGAACGGCCTTTAAAGTCAGATTTTTACGTTTTCCTTTGTTCTCTAATGTTTAGGAAACTGGCTAGTTAGTGTTATTTCATTGGATTTATTGAATTTATTTCATCTCCCAGGTGAAATGTGCTAGAATGATCCCCAATGTAGTCTAGCTGCAGGCATCTTTGAGAAATGTGCCCTAATTAACAAACACACTGGACACAATATCACACAAATATTTACAAATAGAAGTACTAATACGCACTGGCCTTGAAACTACCCTTTTCATGGTAGATTAATTTTTTGGCCAAACATTGAACCTGCAGCTCCTCCTTTTCTTGTTAGGTGTGCGACATGTCATGTCCTGATTGGCTAGGTTACAGGAAGAGTCTCAGGACTCTGAGTGTGTCACAGTCGGAGCTCAGACCTAAGAGACTAGTTAACTTGCTGGATTAGGCTTAACCTTGCCCCCTCACCTCCCATCTCTAATGTATTCACCCTGCAACCAACTCACACTTTCCATTCAACCCTGGATCTATAGTCAGATGGTGTGTTTTTATTGATAAACCTTATATACACTGCTCAAAAAAATAAAGGGAACACTTAAACAACACAATGTAACTCCAAGTCAATCACACTTCTGTGAAATCAAACTGTCCACTTAGGAAGCAACACTGACTGACAATACATTTCACATGCTGTTGTGCAAATGGAATAGACAACAGGTGGAAATTATAGGCAATTAGCAAGACACCCCCAATAAAGGAGTGGTTCTGCAGGTGGTGACCACAGACCACTTCTCAGTTCCTATGCTTCCTGGCTGATGTTTTGGTCACTTTTGAATGCTGGCGGTGCTTTCACTCTAGTGGTAGCATGAGACGGAGTCTACAACCCACACAAGTGGCTCAGGTAGTGCAGCTCATCCAGGATGGCACATCAATGCGAGCTGTGGCAAGAAGGTTTGCTGTGTCTGTCAGCGTAGTGTCCAGAGCATGGAGGCGCTACCAGGAGACAGGCCAGTACATCAGGAGACGTGGAGGAGGCCGTAGGAGGGCAACAACCCAGCAGCAGGACCGCTACCTCCGCCTTTGTGCAAGGAGGAGCAGGAGGAGCACTGCCAGAGCCCTGCAAAATGACCTCCAGCAGGCCACAAATGTGCATGTGTCTGCTCAAACGGTCAGAAACAGACTCCATGAGGGTGGTATGAGGGCCCGACGTCCATAGGTGGGGGTTGTGCTTACAGCCCAACACCGTGCAGGACGTTTGGCATTTGCCAGAGAACAGATTGACAAATTCACCACTGGCGCCCTGTGCTCTTCAGATGAAAGCAGGTTCACACTGAGCACATGTGACAGACGTGACAGAGTCTGGAGACGCCGTGGAGAACGTTCTGCTGCCTGCAACATCCTCCAGCATGACCGGTTTGGCGGTGGGTCAGTCATGGTGTGGGGTGGCATTTCTTTGGGGGGCCGCACAGCCCTCCATGTGCTCGCCAGAGGTAGCCTGACTGCCATTAGGTACCGAGATGAGATCCTCAGACCCCTTGTGAGACCATATGCTGGTGCGGTTGGCCCTGGGTTCCTCCTAATGCAAGACAATGCTAGACCTCATGTGGCTGGAGTGTGTCAGCAGTTCCTGCAAGAGGAAGGCATTGATGCTATGGACTGGCCCGCCCGTTCCCCAGACCTGAATCCAATTGAGCACATCTGGGACATCATGTCTCGCTCCATCCACCAACGCCACGTTGCACCACAGACTGTCCAGGAGTTGGCGGATGCTTTAGTCCAGGTCTGGGAGGAGATCCCTCAGGAGACCATCCGGCACCTCATCAGGAGCATGCCCAGGCGTTGTAGGGAGGTCATACAGGCACGTGGAGGCCACACACACTACTGAGCCTCATTTCGACTTGTTTGAAGGACATTACATCAAAGTTGGATCAGCCTGTAGTGTGGTTTTCCACTTTAATTTTAAGTGTGACTCCAAATCCAGACCTCCATGGGTTGATACGTTTGATTTCCATTGATCATTTTTGTGTGATTTTGTTGTCAGCACATTCAACTATGTAAAGAACAAAGTTTTTAATAAGATTATTTCATTCATTTAGATCTAGGATGTGTTATTTTAGTGTTCCCTTTATTTTTTTGAGCAGTTTATTTATGTTGGCAGTCGGACCATAGACCTTTGGTTAACGTCACCTTTTTATCCTCAATAACATTGAACTCTACTTGATACACCGTCTCAAACCACAACCTTCATAAATCCTGACTCAAGATAAACAGTCTTTAACCACCGCCGTCCATTGCAACAATGAACATAGTTTATGGATAGACCCTGGACTCACAACAGTATACTTTTAACCATGCAGTGCTAACGCGCAATGCATTGGGTTCCCCTGTATGACGTCAGAGCCCCTCCCACCATCACTCACACATAACATAACATACTGTTGACCTCCATGTTGGAGGGCTGATGTTGTGGGCCACGGTGCGATCTGCATCACTTGCGCCGCACAGTGCACGTGAGCCGCACAGTGCACGTGAGCCATACAGTGCACGTGAGCTTGTTTGTGGACTTGTCGTCGTCTTCCTCTCTGCCCGCTCGCTCTTGTCTCTCTCTTCACCATTTCACCAACTCATCTTCTGCTGTGTCGTCATGTAACTCCTGACTTTGATTTCTGAAATCCGTCACGTTCTGAAATCTGAATTGTAATCGTGTTTATGTTTGTGGACTATGCATGCCGTATGTTTGTGTGTGACTGTCTGTCTGTCTTTATGCATGCCATTTGTGTGCGTGTTTCTGCCGGTCTGTCTGCCTAGCTGTGTCTGTGTCTGAGAGTGTCTGTTTGTTTGTCTGCATTCAAACCATTGTCTCAGTATTGATGTCCTCATGATTCTAAATCTCCCAGAGTTCCGTTCTCCATCTCACGGCGGCGGTCTGAACCGCTCTGCGTCTCTGAGCTGTACTGAGCGTGCTCCAGAAGTCCCGGGCTCCGTGTGTGGCAGCAGCACCCAACTCCCCGGCACACCCTTCCAGTACACGCCCGACTTCTGCGTCCGCGCCCTCACGGACCTGCAGTTCGTCAAGGTACCACCGGGGCGCTTGTAGTTCATATCATCGAGTCATGACATGTGCTGTGTGATAGACGTGTCTAATGCCGAAACGGTTTGTGGGCATTTTATTTTTTATTTCCCAATCAGAGAGAGTTTGACTGCCAAGTAAGCTTTGACCTATGATAAAACTCTTTCTGTTTCTATTTTTGATAAATCTTATCGGGTGTTAGAAGAATGTTACATGTTTTTATCATGATGGAAATGTATGGTCTCTTGGTGGACACCGTTATTTATAAGGGTCTTACTATACCGTGAGTGCAAATATTCTTGGCATGGGTCAGTGGCCCCAATTAAAATCAAACCCCTAACCCTGGCAGTGTTAATACCTTGCTCTACCTTTTATTAGGGTGTCGAGGACAAAGTCCAAGACAACCTCTTGTTATTGCTGGTTTTATTATTAGTCTGCCGCCGAAAATCGACTTACACAGCCTAAACCGCTTGATAACTTCTTATAAAAACTTGCTACAGCTGTAGAGGAGCACTACAGAAGATCTGTGTGAAAAACTTGCACTGATTGGCCCAAAGGTGGCGCTATTGCAATCGTCCAAAATAGGCAAATCATATCTCCAGACTACTTTGACCTACAGTCATGAAACTTTGGTCATATATGCATCTTCTCATGCTGAACAAATATGCCTCAAGAACCTATGACTTCCGCCATGATAGATTTTCCGCCATTTTGAATTTTGTGAAAAACATGAAAAAATGTAAAAGCCCTAGGTTTTTTGAGATACACAGAAATCCTTGGGTACACATAATCTTTGGACCAATATCTTTAATCTATCCTCTTTAAAAGTCTGTGCAATACAACATAAGGCCCCCAGGAGCCATTAACTTTGAAAGAAGGTGTGGCTTAACAACGCCAAACACAAAAATGCTTATATTGACATCAAGGTGGAGTCCTATGATCTTGGCTCCAATACAAACGTTGTTCAAGATAAAATTCTGAACAACATGGTACCCATGTTTTTTCAATTGGGGCGTGGCATAAAAAAGGGCGTGGCTTGTGACTAAAATGACCACAGTTCCTAGAGGAAGTGTTGGATTTGAGCGGGATCAACTGTCACACAATCAGGATTATAAACCTCAAATGCTTAAATAAGATATAAGTTGTCAAAACAACATGGCCGCCAGACGAAAAAAACAGAAATTTTGATTTGAATGCTTTTTCCGACATCAAGGAAGACTCCTATGATCTTAAGTAAAATTGATGAATTGTTGGCCATGAAATTCTGAACAAAATGTTGTTTCCACTTTTTCACTTTTGGTAAAACAACATGGCCGCCAGAGGCTAAAAACGGTCAGAATGGACGTAAATGCGTTTTTCGATATCGGGATGGATTCCTATGATCTTGTGTCCAATGCAGAAGTTGTTGGGCATGGAATTTTGAACAAGATTACATTTTCAGATATTAATTTTGGTAAAACAAAATGGCCGCCAGAGACAAACAACCGTCAGAATGGGCTTAAAATGCCTTTTCAAAAATCTATATGGACTCCGATCATCTTGAGTATAATAGAAAAGTTGTTCAGCATGCAATTCCGAACAAGATAGATATCTCACTTTTCAAATTATACCCAAAAACATGGCTGCCAGAGGCTCAAAACGGTGAGAATGCCTTGGTTCCAATCCCATTGAACCACTCAAACTATCATTATCTTCCTACTGTATGACAATATATAATACTTTACTCTCACTTTTCTAAACAGTGTTTGATCCAAGTAAACCTAAGGTGTCTTTATCTTCATACTGTATGACAATATATAACACTTTTCACTCACTTTTCTAAACAGTGTTTGATCAAAGTTAACCTAAAGTGTGTGTGTCTGAAGCTATCATTACATTAAAAACAATCCATTACAGTGTTTGATCAACGTAAACCTAAAGTGTGTGTGTGTGTGTGTCTGAAGCTGTCATTACATTTAAAACAATCCATTTACTATCATTATCTTCATACTGTGACAATATATAATACTTCCTTGATTCAAACCTAAAACAATACAGTACCATGTAAAGTCCACCCATACAAACACTCCATCATTATCTTCATACTGTATGACAATACATAATACTTTTCTCTCACTTCATTATCTTCATACTATATGACAATTTATAATACTTTTTTGATTTAAACCAAAAACAATACTTGTGTGTGTCTGCAGCTGTCATTACATTCAAAACACCCCATTCAACTACTCTTACTATCATTATCTTCATACTGTATGACAATATATAATACTATTCTCTCACTTTTCTAAACAGTGTTTGATCAAAGTAAAGCTTCTTCCTTGATTTAAACCAAAAACAATACAGTACAATGTAAAGTCCATAAGCGCTGACCTAACTGTTTGCAATGTTGATGCAATGCACTTGCCACTTTCGTGTGTGTGTGTCTACATGCTATGCCAGTTATGACTCTATTTTAAAGCGTTAAACGAGCGTAACTGCTGAACCCTGACTTTGATACACTTTCATAAAACATCGAAGGCTAATCACCGCAATTGAGCTGAGGCTATTCCAACCTCATCAACTGTATAACATCTGTCAAAGTCTCACTGGTCTGCCTCGTCTGCCTAAACCTCGACACCCGTTAATCGCTGCTTGCAGCTTTAATTAATATTGTTGTTACTTTGTTAAAGGAAAACCAAACACTTAAACAACTTATCATAGATGAAAAGTTATGTTGTGGATTATACATGCGATACCTGTCAATCAAAAATGCTGGCTAGCCTCGACCCTGAAAAAAGAAAGAAAGGGGTCTACCAGAAGTGCGCCAGGAGGCGTTTATGAGATTCTGATAGTGGGACGGGACTAGCTCAGACAGGGTGTTTGGTTTCCCTTTAATATCTCTGTGTATTATTATGATTCTGATCTAAATGTCCCCACCCCCCCAGATAACGCGCGCCCAGTACCAGAACGGCCTGCTGGCCTCCAGGCTCGACAGCAGCCCTCAGACCCCCGAGGCCAGCCACCCTCGCCTGGACGCATCCTTCTCCCTGCCCCCCATCAGCCCTCCGGCCCCACGCACCTCCGTACCCCTGGCAACCCCGCCCGCCACTCGCCCACCCGCCCTGCCTCAGCCCCCCCCGCCCACCTCCACCCGCGCCACCCCCCCGATAATCTCCCGGAAGTCCTCCCCCACGCCCAAGCACCCCCCTCCTCTCGCCGTCGCCTCCTCTTCCTCCGCCCCGAGGGACCCCCACCACCACCACCTCCCCCACCCCCACCATGCTCACCCGCTGTCCCAGACGCCGCTGGTCACCGCGGTGACCACGACACCAGGGGGCGACCAGCTTTCCAAACCCTTGCCCTCCCCTCCCCCGCCACCGCTCCCCATCTCCTCCCCGCCACGCCCGGACCATGTGACCTCGCCGGGCGAAACCACCACCCTGCTCAGCGAGCATCAGAACTGCAGCGCCCCCGCCGGGGTTGTGGTGGGCGTGGGGGCGGGGGCGGGCACGGCACGCAAGCCCAGCCACCCCTACGCCCATGTGCACACCATCAGTCACGCACACACCGAGAGCACTATTTAGCAATGTGACCCTCCGGGGGGGCACTCTGTGAATATTACGCACACATGCCCACACACACACACACGTTCCTATTCTTTGACCTGACCTCATGATGGATGCGGAGGATCTTTTCTCCATCTTCCTCCCTGCATGACCCCTTATCAGCCCTACAACCGCCGACTAAAGCGATGGAGCGAATACTGCTGCATCCTCACCAGACATGTACATACAATATGCAGGTCTGAATTTGTGTTTTTTTGGTTTTTCATTGGCACGGTTGGGTCAAATTGACAACAAAAAAAAAAATATCCGCTCCGTGTGTTTCCATGATTATTGCGATCGTTCTGAGGACCTATGGTGGATCACACGAGCCTCACTTAACTGGTTACCGAGAGTGTTGTGTTGGGTTGAGTTTTTTTTGTTTTTTGTTTCTATTCATGAAAAATGTGGATTGTTGTTGTTGAAGGCTGATATTTTAACAGCTTGGAAGTGTTCCAATGGACCTCCATTTATTTGCTTTGGGTTTGTTTGTTTGAATTCTTTAATTTATTCTTTGAAAATTAGATGACGTGGGCAACTACACCAACTAAGTCTCGAAACATATGGCAGAACAAACCAATGTATTTTGATTTATTTTACTGCATTTTCTGTTTATGCATATGCAAATTATCTTTTGCTGTTGTCCGTGACAACGTAGAGTACAGCTCATCGATGAGACCAAGGGAATCACCTGCTAGGGAATCAGCTTGATGCGAAATCTGAGAGGGCATTATTAACACTGAACCACAGGTTTAGCGAAACATTAGACTATAATATGAATTGGGCCAAACCAGTTCCCACGGTCTGTGAAGAAATAATTAAATAATGGGCATCTGAGATTACCAGAAGGTGGTAACGTCAGTTCATCCCTGATCTCATCGCAATACAATCATTTAATTGTAACCACTGTTCTATTTATTCTGTGCAATGTTGGTTTTTACCTATTTATAATGCATTTGATTTACTTGTTTCTTTGATATATTTATTTGATTTGATTATTTTTCCACATCTCGTTTCTTGGGAACGCTCACATTATACATTCAAGGACGCGGCTGGTATTTGAGATGACGCCAGCTGTCAGACAGACTTTCTATCAACACATACTCCCTCTGGCACATCCTCAACACGACGCTACACACAGCCTCACTGTGAACACAGCTCACTACTGACGTCCTGACCTTGGAGGGAAGGGGGGGGGGGGGCGACTCCGAGTCAGAAGTGTAAGTTACAGTTGCGCAAAATGTTGGACCACTGCATAATGCTTCCATTATGACTACATGATGTAACACCTTTTCTTTCTTTCAATTTCAAGTGAACTCTCACGTTTGATGTTTGTTACGAGATTGATTTAAATGATTGGCTTGTGACCTGTACCAAAACGTAATTAGGTTGGTTTCAATCTTTCCGTCTAACGAGTTCTCTCTACAGTTCCATGTCACTGTTGCAGGTTGCGTTGTGACCTCACACTTTAAATTTGTGTATGCTTTAACTAATTTATTTATTGAATTACCGTTACCAACGTTTTTATTTTGAACGAGGTAGCAAGCTCTTATTTTGAAAGGACGACCAAAACTGTTCTGTTCTGGGTCAAAGCAGGCTCTGAATAGTGTGTTTTACTGTAGCACATGGCATTTTTAGACGATTTCCACAAACTTGTAGCATGGCTACATTGACACCTATAGCGTTGCGTGTCACTGTGGCCTAAATTCACAAGTGAAATATAACAATTAAACTACAATTTATTTTCTTAATTCATGGCTCCTGAAGTGGTGATTTAAAATCACTGTAGCTATGACCTCATATACAAAATGAAGTATGGGGTCTAGAATATTCCAGCCGTTCTGGAGGCAACTGTCAATTTTATTTATGTGAGTAAAGCCGTGGTCAGAACCTAAAAGTAGGCTATATACCTCATTCACCTAGCAACCATGTCGGTTGGTTAACCTACAATATTTGGGGAAACTGACAACTCAATGCACTGCTTTTAGTTCAGCAGTCCATTTTCCCACCCAGGTAGCACTCAGAATGCTAACCTTCTAGATTCCAGGTTTACCTAAGCAACAAGGCTGCTAGGTGAATAGTTATATTGGACTCTATGAAATACAGACCAGTAGGCTACCACCTCCGTACGGACTGAAGAAAAACAATGAAGAGAAGACAATTGTGTAGCTTCTTCTGAGTGGTTGAAGGCAGGCTACGATGTTGATGCCGATAGCATGTTTTTATTTTAATGTTTGTTCCTCCTATGTATGCTGTGATGCCGAAGTCCTATAAAATGTATAGATGAGTTATTTTATTGATCATAGTTGAAGCAATATATTTTACTTTATATGTAAAAAAACATAATCTATTTGTATAAGCACTAGCACTGATCTGAAGGAAGTTAGAGTAGTTGCATATAATTTACATAGTATACATACTATTCAGAATAAACAGATATTTAAACGTGAAACATGACTCCCAAAGAATTCCCCTCTCTTCCATCCTGATAATATTGTGGAAGAGAAATAAAAAACAATCATGTTGCGTTGCGTTAAATTTTGTCGAGGACAGACAAAAAACAACAACCTTTCAGGTCTTTCTGAGAGGACAAAGACATTCTCATTCTTGGAAGGAAGGGATTCTCTAGTCATCATAGCCTTATGTGTTGAAGAGATGCTACAGACCTGCCTGCTGGTTCACTATGGGTCATGTAGTTGTCTTCTAGACTGTTCTGGGTAAGCCACTGGTTGGCTGCGTGACTATGTACCGACGTATATGTGTGAAAAGAAGAAAAAACGTTAGACTTGCTCATTTATTTATTGTAAACAATATGTTTGTGTTGTTAAATTGTGTTTTAAGGCTCACACCACGAGGAGTGGATCTGTTGTAGCCTACCGGGCTTCCAACGATGAGGCACATGTTTCAGTGGTTTTGAGCCTTGCCCTGAAAGTAGTGTGCGTTTTGTTGTTATTTATGTTATGTTCCTGTAAATATTCATGTATATGATGTGAAGGGATGGGCATTTGTTCTTTATGTCACTTTGGAAAAGAAATAAGCTTTTTGAAGTTCTCTCCATTGTTCTATTCTGTTGTTTGCGAGGAAAGCATTATTACATAGCAATAAACATTTCTGATTGTTTTTCCTGAGAGAAAACACAGTTTGTATGTATTCCTTACACACATTTCCACGACTTTCAGATCATGTAACATCAATGGGCTCCAGTATAATAATATAATAATATTATTATTCTTATTCTCAGTGTGTGTCTCACCTTGACCTCTTGTGCTTATCTGTATTTTTTTCTCCACAGGCGTCGTCATGGCCTTCAGATGGCAAACCCCTCCATTCTCTTTTCCCACCCTTTTGCTTTTCTCCTTTCCGGTTATGTCCTCCCTTTTTTTCTTATCTTCCAGCCTCCTCCCCTTCCTTCACACTTTAATTCATTCATTGTTTCTTCTTCGCTGTTTCTCCCCTCCTTTTTTCTCACTCTAATCGCCTCTCCCTTTCTCAACTGCCACTCAACAATTATTGAAATTCCGCTCTAACGGTTAACCCATTTAGTCTAATCAGCTATAAGCTCCATTGTATTGTTAAAAGCACAGAAGCGGAGCCCGGGAGTTGAGTTGAAGGAGACTCCTGCGGTGCTGTATTAGTGCCGTGTTGGTGTGATGATTATGCTATTCCAAGGAGAAGGTTAAAGATTTCTGAGGCAGGGAACACTTTCCACTTTAACGAACCCACTGTATATAGTTTCAAGGTGGAGTTCTGTTCACTTGGGGAGTTTAGGGGGGACATGTATGGGTACACTATACCCACTCCAAACACACAAGATACAAGCCATCAGTTCAGTGACACGGTTTTGTCAATTTCAATGTTTTCTTGGCCGCATTGATTGTCTGAACTGAAAACCTTAAGAGAATGATTCAAACTAGTCTTTGTGTTTATATAGCTACTGTAAAGAAAGATAATCTCATATTTGATTGTTGATTGAAGAACGGCCAATTGGCTACTCTGCATATCGATAAGTGACACCATTTTAAGAAGTATATTACAATAATAAAATATTTATTAATTGAATGTCTTTACATGAAATGGTTGCTCTTTTTTTTGATGGCTCCAAGTAGTCCTAACCCTCCCTTACAATATCAGTTATCACTCCAGAAGAGCAAGATAGCATTTATACTGTGGATGAAGACTTGGGTTAGGTCCAGTTAATTTATTGCTAGTCAAAATGTACTCTAATTTTTATCTTCATTGCAGATATGCTTGATTTAACACACACACACACACACACACACACACACACACACACACACACACACACACACACACACACACACACTGAGGTAACATGGTAACTACAAGGTTTATTCATTGCCAGTATCCAGTGTGTAAAATAGTTTATAAGTGTATAAAATTAAACATTTGACATGGTCCACTGTTCTATAGTCAAAGTAACCTAAAAGACACGAGAACGAGTAGTTTAGCCCATTGCATTCGTTTACCATTTAGCATGGCAACTTGCTCTAATGTATAATGTTAAAAATAATTCGACGTTAATGTTGCCACATTGATTGCAGAGTACAGACAAGAGGTGGTGCATGAACATACTTTCTGAAAAGAACCTAAACAACGGAGGGCGGGGCATCGTCTTGTTTTCTGTGTTTCCATTGGCTTCCAGCCCACACGGATCTCGATTCGTATGTTGTTTTTAACGGGGGAAGTGCAGTCAGAACGCAAAAACGCACAGGGCATCATGCAGATGTGATAATTGCAAATCAATGTATGCTGTTGTTTATTAAAATCTTAATCAAGATGAAGCTAAAGTTAAGGTTTGTTTTCCCTGTACTCTGTTTGGCTTAGCTGGGTCCTGGTGGGCGGGTCCAATGCTACAACGGTAGCGTCACATGATCCACGCAGAGACGGGCTCACCAATTCCAATATGGTGGCCAGCTTGGCAGGTCTACGATTGCTGTTGATGTTATTGTTGTTCTGTGGGATCAGGGACGGCGCCTGCAGCCAGCGAGCCCCGCTGGTCGTGGGGCTGCGACTGGAAGACCCACAGGGTCGGGTGTGTATGAAGGAGCGAACAATCTTGGCACCACCGGGAGCCAGTTTCAAGGTTCGCCTGTTTGGATCGGAACAGCTGAATGGAAGCTGGCCGTGGGTCGCCTTTGCCACGGCAGCTACAGGGGAGGCCGGGGATGTGGGAGACGCGGCCGACCCGTGTGGGCAGGAGAGCAGTCGAGAAGCGGCCGCGTTCGAGGTGACGGAACTCCTCGTTCCCCCTGGCGAGGAGTACAGCAGGGTTATAACGGTGCAGACGCGCAAAGATAGCATCCCATCGGGCGCCGTAGGGGTAGCGACAGACCAGATCTACCACCACCTGTGTGTACTGAGTAACGGGAAATGGGAATCTGTCAGACCAGACAGACTGCGGGTCAACACCGAGAGCGTTCTGCCCAGCGACTACATCCCAGCGTGGGGGTTGGCCGTGCTGGTGGTGGCGTTGGTTGTGGTGTGCGGGGTTTTGAAGATGGTGAACCTCAGCCTCCTGTGGCTGGACCCCCTCGAGCTTTACGTCCTCCACAGCTGCGGGTCGGAGGAGGAGAAGCGGAGCGCTAAACGTTTGGAGCCCATTAGGAGAAGAGGCAACTTCTTGGTGAGTTCACACAAACAACATTAACTTTACCTCCCAAATGACAAAATAAAGATTTGTAAGTTTAATGTTCGTTGCTCCACTTCGCAGGTGTGTTCCCTGGTGTTTTTGTGTGCCCTGGGTCACTCGGTTCTAGGGGTGTTGCTGTACAAGGCTATCGGCGCCATTGCACCGGCCGTATTCGCTAGCGCCTTCCTCATCTTTCTGCTGGCGGAGATGGTGCCACACATCTTGTCCTCGGGCTACGGCTTCCAGATGGCCCCGGGTCTCACCTGGGTGGCCCAGGTGTGCATGGTGCTGACCTGTCCGCTGTCCTGTCCGTTGGGCCTCATCCTGGACCTCGCGCTCAGAAGAGACATTAGCACATGTGGCATACGGGAGAGGGCCATGGAAATGATCCGCACAAGCGTCAACGACCCCTACAGGTAACCAACTTACTATTGGTAACTAGTATCAGGTTCAGGTAACTAACTATTGGTAACTAATATCAGGTACAGGTAACTAACTAACTACTGGTAACTAGTATCAGGTTCAGATGACTAGTAATGACCCCTACAGGTAACTAACTATTGGTAACTAGTATTAGGAACCTGTAACTGGCATCTAGTACAGGTAACTAACAACCCCTATAGGTAGGTAACTAACTAACTATAGGTAAGTCTAGCTAATTAACAAGTGACAGGGAGCTAACTATAATTGGTAACTAACGGCAGGTACAAGTAACTAACTAACTACTGGTAAGTAATAACAGGTACAGGTAACTTACGACCCACTATAGGATAGGTTACTAGGTAGTGGTAACTAATCACTGGTAATTAATGACAGGAACAGATAACTAAAATGCTTCATTCATTAAATGTACAAATTCCAAACCAACAAGCCAAAATTACATAAAAGGATCTATCATTTCTTTCCACATTTTCTTCTTAATTAAATAAAAACAGAGCTTGTGATGGTACTGTGTTCGTAATTACCCCCACCATAATCCTTAATTTCCCCACTGGCGTCCATCAAGTTATTATCTGCATGTCTCTCTTATTCCCCGGTGTGTGCACTCGTTTCTCTCCAGTGAGTTTGTGAAGGAGGAGTTTAGCCGCGGGGCCCTGCGCACTAAGACGGTGGAGGACATCCTCACCCCACTGAAGGAGTGCTTCATGCTGCCTAGCACCGCCATCCTGGACTTCTCCACCATGTCCGACATCATGCAGAGTGGCTACACCCGTGTCCCCATCTACGAGGAGGAGAAGTGAGTGTACCACAAACATCCCATCTGTTCTGTATGTCTTCAATCCATCTGAAATTATGGAGAACCTGAATGGGCCTTTTTTATATTTTACTATTTCACTAAGCCGTCATTTGCCAGACGCATTCATCAAAAGCAACTTGATTTTTGTTTGTTTGACACAGCATTAATGAGCAAGTTGTATACACGACTTTGTCTACAAGACATTGGGGTTTGAACCCAGAACCTTTTCAATTGAGAGTCAAACCACCTTAACCAGACCGCCGTACCCCATATGTCTATGGTATTGGGTAAGAGTCAGGATAGTCTAGAAGTTGAAGTGTTTGACTCCCAGCCCAAAAGGTTTTGCCCTTGAACCACAATGTCCAACATCTACCTGTAGTCCTACTTGCACCCACTGAATGACATGACATGACATGACTGAATGACATGTAGATCAAAAAAGTACTGAATTGTAATCTGTAGATAATCAAACAAGTATGTTTGATTATGTCATACGTGTCTCTCTGCCCAGGTCCAACATCGTGGAGATCTTATACGTGAAGGACCTGGCGCTGGTCGACCCAGACGACTGCACCCCTATGACCACCATCACCAAGTTCTACAACCACCCACTGCACTTCGTCTTCAATGACACCAAACTCGACGCCATGCTGGAAGAGTTCAAGAAAGGTGTGTGTGTGCTCATGACCACTTTGTATAACTTCCACATAACGTGTCGCTAAATACGGTTGTGTACTGTTCTACAGTGTTTGGCTTTCCTTGGGAAATGTAGGTTTTCTTTGCATGTCTTTCTCATGTTTCCACTGTTTCAGTTCATTTATAACAGTTTAATGTTAAGGACAGCAAAAACTTAGTGGCAGAACTGCCACCAGAGTCTTAAAGTAGCTCACTCCATGTTCTGGATACATCCAGATTTCTCCATTGTTTCGTTCATTACGTAAAGATTCTCGTCTTTGCAAGGAAATCCATTTACGCGAATGGATTTATCATTGCAGAGACGTCACTGTAGTGGACCTGTGCTATCATGATAGACATAATTTCTTGTCAGTTATGTTGGACGAGGTCTCAAAATACCTCATGAAGACACAATAAGCAAAATCATCTTCATTTGTAAAGCCTGATTTGTAAGAAAATGTGTTGAAATCTATTTTTGGAAATTTTTCATCAGAAAGTGGTTGCATGTTTAACTCAACATGGTTGCAAACACAACCCTTATCAAGTTCCTATTACCTATCCTAGTCCATTCAACAGATGGTTTTATCCAACGTGACTTACAATGTATTTTCTATTAGATACTGTTATTGTTATGAAGGAGAAGAAGCATCTTGCCCAAGGATACCTACAGGTAGACTGTGGGCGTTGGGGTTTGAACCCAGAACCTTTGGCCTGGATGTCAAACACCATAAGCTCTAGACTATCCTGCCCCCTACTAACTAGCTAATCTAATTAATGACCAATGCTTTTGGGGGGCGTTATTTACAAAGAATCGAAGTTGGAAATCAAGGATGTTTACACTGTCCTGTCATTTGACCTCTCCCCTGTCAATCATGTTCTCTCAGGAAACTCCCACCTGGCCATCGTCCAGAAGGTGAACAACGAGGGGGAGGGAGATCCCTTCTACGAGGTCCTGGGATTGGTCACCTTGGAGGATGTCATCGAGGAGATCATCAAATCTGAGATCCTGGATGAATCGGACGGTTACAGTAAGAATACATGGCAAAAACTCCCATTGTGATTCTGATTCTGTTTCAATAGTTTTCTAGTAACGTGATGCTGTCAAATTTCAACCAGCAGTAGTTTTTTAGTTCAGTTAATATTATTTGTGTAGCCCTTAATCCTAGTTACAGTCCTCAACGATAAAGCTTGAGAAGGAACAAAGAAGAGGGATGGTTAGGAGTGCAAAAGGTGCCGAATGGGTAGGCAAATAATGCATAAAACAATGGTTATGTAGTAAAGGGATTTTACCGGCTATCATCCAACAGTGACATTGTAGTAAAGTTCATATACTGGTTATCAACCAACAGTAATGTAATAGTAAATCGATGTCATCGAATAGCTACCAACATTAGTTTTGTAGTGACAGGATTTTGTCGGACAACTACCAATGGTAGTGTTATAGTAAGCCGACACAAACCATCTGGTATCTGATATCAACAGGCAGTATTTTTCTAGTGAAGGGGTGCCAATGGAGTCTTAGATTACTGTAGTTTGGTGTTAAAGTAATGTGATCTGATATCAACGGGCAGTATTTTGGTAGTAAATTGGTGTCATGGCATCGTAGCTAACTGTAGTTTGCTGTTAAAGTAACATTATCTGATATCGTTTTTCCTCTCTCCAGTGGACATGAAGGTGAAGCGTCGGCTAGTGCCCCTGGAGATAGCGCTGGAGCCCCGTACCACCCACGAAGAGTTCTCACTCTTCAAGCTCCCGGAAGGGGAGCCCAAGGTCCGCACCTCCCCCCAGCTCCTGCTGGCAACGCACCGCTTCCTCTCCAGAGGTACGACCCCCCCCCACGTGCTTCAGCACAATGTAGTAAGGGTGGGAGGGTCCATGAACACCTCGTACCAGCCAATGGGCTGGTAGCAGAAGTCGATTTTAGAACCTGAGTGGGATTGTTGATGGATGGATGGAGGGCTGAATAGGTAGATGGGTATAGATTGATGGATGGATGGATGGATGGATGGATGGAGGGATGACAGATGGGTCAGTTATTCATCCCTGAGGGTAAATTCAGGAGAATACGTTGTAAGATTGTCAAACAGGGGGCTGGCAATCGGTGACTGTTTAACACAGTGCTTCTAATGATTCTGGGTTTTCAGTTGGGCTGAAGGTTGAGGTCAGAAGAGTGCTGGCCAGATTAGTCATTACAATGAGTTCTTTAAATGACAATGAAGTCAACTTGTTTAATATGCAATATGCCATAACCAGTGTTGATAATCTATACAAAAGATATATGCGGGAGTACGAAAATATGGGAAGCAAGTTTTGGAAACATTATTAGGATGGATGATGCCTTGGTGTCCATCACATAGTTTGATAAAGAAAATGTCGTACTGTTTTAAAGTATCATTTTCTTCAGGTTCTGTTCAGACCTGTACAGCCATGTCCATGGTCAGTAATTTAGTAAGGCTTTTCTGACCTCTCACCTCTGACCTCTGCAGAAGTAGAGCACTTCAGTCCGGGCCGGGTGTCCGAGAGGGTCCTGTTCCACCTCCTCCGCCACCCCAGTGTGAACCAGGAAGTGCAGTTTGACCCCAGCAACAGACTGAGTCCCGAGCACTACCTGTACACACGCAACCACCCCGTCGACTACTTCATCCTCCTGCTGCAGGTATTTGATGAGTTTAACAACGTATTGCACCAGTACCAATTATTGTTGTTAAAAGTTTAAGCACTTTAAATTCATGCAAATCACTTTCATTCTTATTTGAGCTACATCTCCGCTACACTTGTTTATTCTCAGGGTCGCGTGGAGGTGGAGATCGGGAAAGAGGGGCTTAAGTTTGAGAATGGAGCGTTTACGTATTATGGCGTTTCTGCCCTCACAGCCCCCTCTTCAGGTACGATGTGGAGCTAACATGTTTTCACACACAATCCCAAATCATATAAATACATTTAAGTGATGGTATGAAGAACAATCCTTCGAGTTTGCAGAATATAATGAGCATTCAGTGTCTTCAAAATGTCCATGTATTATTGTTTTATCAATATGTTAATCTCAATGGTTGTTTATTTGTAACGAGTACATATGTTTGTTTATTTCTGATGAAAGTGCATTTACATTTAAACTCTTCTACTCATATTTTTTATACAGATATCTTTTGTCATAAGTTTCTGTTCTTTGCACCGTCATATACAATTCTGCTGCTGTGACACCCACATCTCAGATAACACAAGACGATACATTATTAATCCCAGACTGGATATTTGGGGACAGAGGGATGATTTCCTGTCGAGATTAATACAATTTTATTTGATCATACATCGGTTAACATGTAACCATAGAGTGTGTGTGTGTGTGTGTTTTATATCTGTCCTCATTGCAGTGCACCAGTCCCCGGTGTCGTCTCAGCACTACACCCCCAGGGACCCCTTCGAGCTGGGGGACGCCGCCAGCCCCTCCAGCTACTGTCCGGACTACACCGTGCGCGCCCTTACTGACCTGCAGCTCATACGGGTAACGCCCCACTCCCCCGACCGCCTGCTGTCTCCGCTCCGTCAAGTTCCGGCGGGTTCACTCGCATAGCACTTTCTTACCATTCAGAGTTGTAATCCAGCCCACAGGAGTGTGGGATAGTCTGGTGGTTATGGTGTTAGATGGCTATATGATGTGTAATGATTAATTAATCTAAAAACCCATTGTACGTAGTTTGGGTTAAAAAGTGGTTGCTCAATAGTAAATAATACATTGAAGGCTTAAAGGTGATTCACAGGCCCATAATAAGTGACAACCCCTGGAACGCTTAGGCAGGAGGGAGGTGAGGACCAAAATCCCCCCAAATCAAGGCTTTAAGAAGCCTTGGGAAGCAACCTTAAGGAAGGCAAACATTTAACCAGTGAAAGATAAGGAAAGTTGGAATACCAATTATGAAAAGTAATTGTGATGCGACACTCATTAGCATTAGCTGTCTCTTATTTCACCCCGATTAAACTATTTAGAAATCCTTACATTTGTGACCTCGTAAGTGGGAACATTTTGTGTTACTAGTTTGTAAGGGCTCATCAACCCCACCACTACCTCTTGTTAAAACAGGGACCGTTTAATAATAGTGTTGCACGGTATACCGATACTGGAACCGTATCATAATACCCTGCCATTTAAAACGGTACAATACCTCATTTTATTAGTACCGGTACTTTAAGAATGTCTTAAACCGTATTTCCTATGAGTTGCTTCGATGTGCGACCGCGGGACAGTGTGTGTGTGCAGCGCTTAGTGTCCACCCCCTGCAGGCATTGTGTGCATTTCATCAGTTATTTTTTTCTCTCATTTGCATGCTAGCTTTCATTTGAGAACCAGAGGCATTTCTGCAAGTTACCCTATAAACTGAAGGCACGTAGTCTTTGTCGGAATGAAGCGCTCTGCTTATTTCATTCACCGAACATCGAGTGGAGGATATCTATAAAAAAAAACACCGAACGATACGACTGCGTTTGTTGCTTGCTGTAATCCGAAGTAGTCCAGGCGGGTAAACTGATTATTAGCAAAAGACTTACAAATATTACTTTGAAGACGCGTTTGATGGCAAAACACAGGATATGTTCAATGTCCTGCTTTACCAAGTGTGCGCCGAAGAGTATTCACTCTACATAGTTTTAGAGCTTCTTTCGATAGTCCTCTCGCCGCTATGCTCTCCACTGCCAAACGCGGCGGACGGACCGAACTACACCATGGTGTCAAATGACATATTTCGGTTGTGTAATGCTCATTATGATTGATATTTCTTAGAATTTATTAAGAAGAAAATAAACATTTGTGTAAAGTAAAAAGGATGGTGTTTAACAACTGATCTGGTTGCAAATATATAAAGATAACTATTAAAAAAGTATAAGGCACATCAGATTACTGCATGTCATGTGAAAGCCTTTGTAACACTATGACCCTGATCTAATTATTTACAATAATCTAATTACTAATGTTATAAAAAACATATTCATGGTCAAAAACACACCTAAATGTATAAAGAAACAAACAAGAAAGCACTAACTAAAATTGTACTGAACATGAAAATAAACATAAATTACATGAACTGTAAGTCTTGCACTTCATGGGGATGAAGCTCAAACCCAGGATTATTAGCCTGCACACTGCAGTAGTGCACTCAATTTGACTGAACACAAACTACTCAATACACTTCCTTGGCGGAGGTCGCGCGCCTGATGTTGTAGATGTTTGCCGTGGTATCGTTTCAGTATCGGTATCGAGATATTTAGGCAGGTATCGTATCGAAGTCATAATTCTGGTATCGTGACAACACTATTTAATAGTGAACATGTTATAGCTAAACGGTTAAATGGCGGGCTTATCATATTTATGTTTGTACTCGTGTGTGTGCGTTTAGGTGCCTCGTCTGCAGTATTTGAATGAACATGTTATAGCTAAACGGTTAAATGGCGTGCTTATCATATTTATGTTTGTACTCGTGTGTGCGTTTAGGTGACTCGTCTGCAGTATTTGAATGCGTTGATGTCCTCGCGCGCCTCCCAAAGCCCCGAGCCCCCGGAGGTGAAGGTTCTCCCCAACAGCCAGACCAAGCTGCTGAACGACAGGAACTCAGCACAAGGTACCCCACACTAGACACACGCCGCTAACTCATCTGTTGAGTGTCTTCTGAAGCACAGCGTCGCTGACTTTCTGAAATCATCTTAACTTTCCAATCCTACAACACACATCTTTTGAAATAGTATTTTTATTTCTGTGTTATTTTTAATCATTCTACTTTTTTCAAATAATCGTTCTATCTTTCTAATCTTTCAAATAATCTTTCTTACCTTTGAAATAAGATATATCTTTTTGTTTTCTATTTTCTATTCATCTTTCTATTTTTAATTTCATCGCCTACAAATCTCACTTTCTCTTGAACTTTATTGATCAACAAACCAACATTTTAACTAAACAATATCTTGTTGACCTTTGAGTTTTCACTCCAACTAAGACTTTTTCTCTTGCTCTTCTTTTTTCCCCCTCCTTTTTTTATGTTGCCCTCATGTGCACCCGTCTCTCGCTCTCTCTCGCTCCCTCTCTCTTTCGCTTTCTCTTTGTCTCTCTCTCTGGCCAACCCCCAGAGTTCCCCGTAAACTTTTCATTCTTTGACACCATCGAGAACTACTGTTAGTACCGTGTTGCATGAGGTAATGATGACATCATCTGTGGCATGTTGACAAGACACTTAAGCACCTAACCCATTAGGCACCTGAGCCTAAAACAAACCCAAAGGGCACCAGAATTAAACATTACCATACATGTAGTAGTAGTTATAACTAGAATATTATGGTAATAATAGTTTAGCATTGGCCGCTTATGATGAAAGATGATTGAACGATAATGACTGGATGACTGGACTCAAATCTCATTATTATTATGATCCACAATGTTAAGCTACTGAATAGGACTGCTGGGTGTATTCCCGCTCTACAGAACCCCAGGTTCACAAAGTCATGTGTGTGTCGAACCGCATGTATCAAATTGTCTGCATCTGGATGCTAAACATCATATAGTTGTCTAACTGGAAATATATGCCAGTCAAAGCATATATTGAATCACATTGTTGACAACACACCTCTGTGTTCAAGCCCACACATAACCCGGCGTGATTGTCATCAGGTTTTGAGACCGTGAAGGGAATATGTGGACTTCTCTCTTTCTCCCTCTCTGTCTCCCTCTCCATCTCTGTATCTCCATCACTAACCCCTCACTAACCCCTAGCAAGCTGCACGTGTAGCAACATTGAACACCATATCAAGCTGAGCTATGACCTCATTGTACCTTTTAACACCCCCCACCCCTCATCACCCCTCATCACCCCATAAACCAACCCCTCCCTGTTTAAAAGTGGTGAAGATGTCTGTGTGTAGGGGGGATGCTGGGACCGGTATTCACT
Source organism: Lota lota (assembly GCA_026745465.1). NCBI lineage: Eukaryota > Metazoa > Chordata > Actinopteri > Gadiformes > Lotidae > Lota > Lota lota. Next base: position 752,493 of record JACYXH010000753.1, read on the forward strand.
GGTGTCAGTGTAATGGTGCTGGTGGTCTCCAATCCCCCCCTCCCCTTCCACCTCCTCCTCCTCTCACCCCATCTCTCCTCTCACCTCCTGGGCTCCACAGGTACCAGTAAGGCCCTGGACGACTGCGGTGACCAGGAGGCATAGGGTCACCTCCTCCATCTCCTCCTACTTCTACCGTTCTTCTGTCGCTTCCTGCTCCCAAGGCGGCGGCGAACCATCGCTGGTTGTTTAGTTTTATTTAAAAGCAGTGAATCATTCATCGCTGGAATGTAGCTATTAGACTTTAGAAAGAAGTTATGTTTTCGTATTCGTCTAGATTTGTTTAAATGACATTATTTCACCACCCCCATTCCCTGTTTAAAAAAATAATAATTTACGGACTGGTCAGTGTTGATCGACACACATTTTATTTGGTGGTGCCTTCCGCTCAGGTGCTCATTTCTTACCACACGTTGTAATGTCAGTTTCTTTTCCGTCGTATCGTTCCTCACTATTCACCGGTCTGATTGCCAAAGCTGAGCGTGTGTTTGTCTTGATCCATTTCGTATCCCGAAGTCAATACATTTTTAGATGCGCAAACCTGAAAAAAAAAACAGGTTAAAGGCCGCACTTTGTTCTACTGTTGATAAGCTTCATTTTACAACTGTGCGGTACGCCCAATAGTACTGATATATAACACTTTAATATAGTATACATACACAAACACAGGACTGTAGTAGACTTTATCTCCATTACGACCTATATAGCGGCGATTTATTATACGACATCAGAAAGAAAAAAGGCTTCAAAGGAACCCAAAGAAACCCATGGATTGAATATGCTAATGATGCTGGTGTGTTTGGGCTCCAGTGTGTGTGCTCTATTGATGTCACACTCTGCTCTCTTTTAATGCTCTACCGGTTAGATGCATGATTGTAAGAATGCTCCTATAGTAATACTTAAAAAATAAAGAAGATTCAGGTATTTTTGGAATATGTTTCCATAATCTTCAAACGGGAGAACGTGTTCCCGGTACCAAGGACACTTTTGCTTATTTTTCAAAAAATATAGGACGACATGGTCCGTTAGTTTCAGATTATCTGCTGGGTTTCCGTTTGCTGTGGATGCAGTGCATTACAGTGCATACACTGCATTATGTACACACTGGCTAGGATTCCATTGATTAGTACTGCTAGTGGTGGAGTCCTTGTCACTGAATTTAAGCACTGCAGTAATAAGGGGGTAAATCATGCCAACAGCCCACTCTATTTGTATCCGCTTTGACAGGGCAAGGTCAAAATGGCAGCCCTGAAATCCTGCCGTTTAAACTCCCAACTTGCTTATCTGTTTGACGAGTTGGTTTGAACTGGTCTGTTTAGACACAGAAGTTGCGTCTTGCATGACTTTGAGCTGAGCAATGTCTTGTCTCAAACCAACAATTCTACAACTGTAGCCACACCTTTTCCATTCCGTGTTTGTGTGATCCAACAATTGCCAATATCCTCATTCCATCTCCTCATGATTCCAGTTAGTTTCTATGATAACATTCCAGCATCTGCCATCTCGGTTCGTGTATGCATATAATGATATCTGTGCGATTCGAAGGGATTAAATGGGGGAGATTTGAGATTAATATTTGATTTGCACATGATTGATATCATTCAGGCTTTTACGATATTCGTTATTGCCTCTTTATAAGTCGTTAACTGCACATTGTCATTTAAGTGCCATTGGAATGGATCCATGTTCCATGCTGAAAGACAAAAATACATTAGAGTGACATATTTTTTTCCAATTCAGTTTGAAAAAGGTGTTTGGTCACTAAAATACAGTACTTTTTTGAAACATTTTGTTGACAAAATGTTCTGCACTTTGCAGGTGGTTATGGTGTGTCAATAGCACCATATTTCAAAGATGTGTTCTAGTCACTCAGTATTTCAAATTTCCATAGTAAGACTATTATTCTTATATCTTGATTTGGAGCAAATAATTTTCACCTGTGTAACTGTACTTTGCTCAGTTATATTATGTTCCTTTGAAATAGTATCAATAATGTAAATGTGCAAAATAAGCTTGTATTATTCATACTGCTTGGGAGAAATACGTTTTGTTTCCTTTTTTTGTTTGAAACTGGACAACTGAAAAGCTAATCTAGGGAAATTTAGAATTAAGGCTTTAGTATTTGGGGGGAATTAGTTACAGCTTTCAGGTACAATATAAACCGTTACCATAAAAGTTACCTGCAGCTACACATTCTACTGGGTAATCCATTTCTTTTTCTTCATCTCTAGATTACATTTGTATAGATATCTTGACTTGTTTTTTGGATGAATTCAGATCCTCATATTGCATTTTAAAGTTTCAATAATTATGTTTCCTAGGAAATAAAACAATCCCGTTGTAACGTACTGTCGTTTTGTTCTTTGTCTGCTCTATTGACAGCAGTATCAACCCAGTTCTGTGATATATTTCATGTTTTTCTCAAGGGTTAAAATCATAGTTATATCATAATCATTGATAATAAAATATATCGCTTTACTTGTTGCCTGGCAGGAGGCTCTAAAGTATCGTTTTCCACCATAACAATGAAGAATAATGGCCTTGCTATCACTTTTAATGGGAAAACACCAGTTTATTTAAAAATAAAAGTCCCTACAATAATTGCCAATAATGACAATAAGAGCCCCAGGGTTATATTAAGTATATGGTTAGACTGATATGTGAATCATTTTAGCAATGTGTGAATTGTAGATCAGTAACCACACAGTAGCCATACATGTTTAGAAAATATTGATCCCTTTTGAAATTACATCTTTTTATTACATCCATATTTTACCCAACTCCACCCAACATAAGTTGCATGAAAAGTATGTGTAGATCATCTTATTCCTATAGTGCTGGAACTATAGGTCTGATGTGGTGTGGGTATTTATATATAGTAATTTCCTGTTTATGGGTATATTGTGTTTTCGTTGCCAATTTGATGATGCTTTCCTGAGCAGCATCTTTGGTATGCGTTATGCTGCCATGCATCCTGAAAACAAATGTGTTGAATTTTATATTTAAATATTAATTTGGGTCATGCAAATTTTTGTTGCACATTTGCTGATGATTTCATGAGCAGCATCTTTGGTAAGTGTCATGCTGCCATGCATCCTGAAAACAAATGTGTTGAATTTAATTTTTTTATATTAATTTGTGTCATGCACATGACCTGCATTGATATGAGATAAAGCAGGAAGTGCTCTGGTACGGTTCATTACACGGACTGAATTCCACGCATACTGTAGCATGCAGAGGCAGGCTTTCTCTACTCGTTCAACGTTCAATATTTGAATGGCAGTAATCTTTCACTACCCGCCCCCTCGCCATGGTTCATTAAGTACCTCTGCTCTACATGATGCATGTGGAGATTTTTGGATACACTTTAACTTTTAATGTGCACAGAGCCATCAATAGCCACATAGTGTGCTTTTGTTTTGTTTGTTAGACATGGAAAACGTCCATTCATTCTTGAAATTCAAGAAGGGTGGAATGGCATAAACCCCAGCGGGGTGCGGGGGGGTGTGCGGCATAGTTTATCATATGATATGAGGAATGCCATTCTTGAAATTGTATTTTAGCCTCAAATTACATTGCTCCATGCGTTGAATCACACAGAGACAGATGTTTAGGGAAAATAAGCACTCCTCCACAGCCAACTCACACCTTTCCTCTCTCTCACACAAACACGTGCACTCACTGTGTGTGTGTGTGTGTGTGTGTGTGTGTGTGTGTGTGTGTGTGTGTGTGTGTGTGTGTGTGTGTGTGTGTGTGTGTGTGTGTGTGTGTGTGTGTGTGTGTGTGTGTGTGTGTGTGTGTGTGAGTGCACGTCGTCTGCCACGTACGTTTGGGGACCATGGCAACAGAGGCTAAATATAGACTCGGCAGCTGGGCATTAGAGCAGGGGAGAGGGCTTCCTCTTTACTAAGCTAAAATCTCTTCCACACTCATCATCTCATGTCCTTCCTTCCTTCTATCCTGCCTTCACTCCCTTCATTCTGCACCACCCATCTCCACCCTGTATACCATACACACTCCCACCGCTACGCATCTTCAGAAAACAGCCTCTCTCCTTCCTCGTCTGGTGCCAAACTCTCCGTATGTGACCGAGCATGCTCACAGGATTAGGATGTTATTCATGAGATGTGATCAGTCATAACGTTTTCTCGCACGCACACACACATACATCCATTAGGGTGCATATGGCGGTTCTGGAGTGTAAGCTAGCTTACACACTGCAGTAGCCCTGCTGCCCAAATACAAACTTACACACAATATTCTCTTCTGTATTACAGATAATAGTTTTACATGCAATACTCTACTGTATTACACACAATACTCTCAAATACAATACTATCTACTGTATTATACACAATAGTCTTAGATGCAATACTCTACTGTATTACATACAATACTCTACCTATACACAATACTCTTACATAGAATAGTCTCACACAATACTCTATTCTTACATACAATAGTCTATATACAATACTATATTACACAAAATAGTCTCACAATACTCTACTCATACAATACTCTACTCTTACACACAATACTCTTGCATACAATAATTTGTACTCTTATACACATTACTCCAATAGTCCAATGTCAGGTGATGACATCAAGTATAATAAACTATTTGTATAATAGTAAGCTAGTTTTCATGTGCTCATGTAAAACCCACACAATTAGCTAGAGCTGAAAGCTAAAGTCTCGCACTCCATAAACTTGACCTTTGTTGGTATATCATTAAAATTCACACAATGAGTCCACATACACAACATATTTTACTCACACTCAACCTGCAGCAACAAGGGCAGGCATTTATGACAAACATTAGTCTAGTAGCAGGCCTAGTGATCCGGATCAGGGCATTAGGGGAGGAAGTCAAGTGACTGTGAGCCGAGTCATGGCAAATACCAAGTCCGCTTAGCACAAGCTCACTGTTGTACTCGTGTATGTGTGTGTGTGCTGAAGGCACAACTGCCTCCATCAGGAATGTCAGTCTGACTCGGCCTCCGTCATTAAAATAACCACACACACACACACACACACACACACACCCGGCTTCCCTACTACATCCCCCTCCAAAAAAAGAGATTGGGAGGGTCTTAGATCAACCCAGACAACATGACTTTAGTAACATAAGTGGATAGAGATTCAGTTCTTAGCAGAACTTGGTGCATTGAACTGTGTGTGCGGGTCCTGTTTTATTCAATAGAACGGTTTCGTCTTCCTCTCTCCACAAGGTTAACCATGTGCCCCTGGGAAGCAGCTGCCATGACAGCAGGGTGGGTGGGGGAGTTCCAAATGTCTTAACGCACGTCATTCCTTTCACACACACACTAATAACTAATATAGGGAGAAGCCGCTTAAGGAAGCTTTGACCTTACGTGATCTGTGCGAAGCACCCTTGTTACGGAGTACTTTTCAGGGTTGAGGATGTACCTCCAAATGTCCTTCGTCAGGACCTGTAGCTCCCATCCATAGACTTAAAAAGTAAATTAACTATAGGTGTGAAGTTAACCATTACAAGCCATTTGAAAATCGATCCACTTTTGACATCACAAGTGGGAGTGTTTTTTTAAACAAGTGTCATAATAAACATTAAATAAAGATCAATATAAATAAGGGCTAGCTTACAAAATGTGTAACTTCCCATCAGTGTTTTACTGTTAAACTTCTATGTTTACTAAAACCAGACCCGCCCTACTGGATTGAGGTAGGCCTACCCTTATCAGTTGTTAAAATCCCAGGAAATCGTCTGCCTAGAGTTACATTCCCATATGGACAACATGTCTATTAAACAATTATTGGGACATAACATTACAACTATTATTTAAATTTACATTGAGTTAGACCTGATGAGGAAATAGTTTATAGTTATAGTAATATGTGATACGTTTCTACGTTTTCAATTATGACAACTTATGGTTATCGTTCTAAAGAAGAAAGTTTGACAAAGACCTGAAACATTTTACTGTATAATGCATGTTCGGAAAATGATTTACAAATATCACATCATTATATGCTGCATTTAATTTCATTTTAATCATTTAAGTGTTATACTTTCACTCTAGGGGAAACAAAGGAGATTTTTTTAACAACAAAAAAGGGAACATTCCTGTCCCATCTTGGTATTTGTTCTTTTTACGAAATTAATCTTACTTTGAAATAAATTTACATTATACATATATGTATTTCAAAATATCTTTTCTGGCTCTTTACTTATAGTGTAGCTAGCATTTAGTGTCGTTTATAATCAATAGTTCTTTTTTTGAAAAACCAAAACAAAATCATCCATCATTGGGTAGCTGTCCGGGGGCCTGACTGGCTTCAGATGTCGTGAGGCTTGCCAGTGTGTCCGGAACAATGGAGGTGTCGGCTTGGAGTGTCAATGGGAGGCTGGTGTGGTCCCCTGTCGGTGTGTGTTTATCCCCCTGCAGTTGAAACGCTGAGCTGGCAGAGCTTGGAGTCAAACGGACGCCGGTGTTTTTATACATGTTTTTTAAATTCTGCAGTGTCATTAATAAAAAACAACAATAGGTCTCTCCTGGTTGTAATAGTGCTTTGTTGGTATAAAGTCTTGTGCACGAGAGGATGCCGGTTTCCCGTTTGGTGGGCGAGGCACGCGCAGAGCACTGTACAGGGATGAGCACCCACCCAGAGAGTAGATCTTTGCAGATTTAGCACAGCGGCTGCTTATCCTTGACTCTTTGCTGGCGCTTCCAACATCCGTTCATGAATCTGCCAACTTCCATCCATTATAATCGTTGTCCAATTTCGACGTTTGAAAAAGTCCGGTTGAGCACAACCCACACAGTAAAGTTAATGTTTTATTTAAGTGTCAGATAAGCTCGTGTTTTAAAAAGCTAATCCCCATTCCCACAGTAATTTTAAGATTAATCTTCTCAGCCCGATATGAAAAATCTATATTGCTCTCCATCTATCTATTGCCATGGCAACGCATGGGCAGGAGAATCCCATACATTCGACTCTGGAGTCCTGGGCTGGAACATGAATACAATGGATGCTGGTTTTCTCTAGCAGACCACCAGAAAAGTAAATGACAACGGGGTCGATTTAAAACCCTTACTTTAAATATATATAACTATTTTGCAAATATATGTACTTTTTTGTAGGTAGAAAAACCGATTTGCTGGTTTATGCGGGTTTCTCATAAAGCATAAATTCTTTTTTTCCAGACATAATGTCGTTATTCACTAAGTACGTGACTTTCACAATAATCCAATCCTGCAGAACTTTACATTAATATTCCCCACACACGACATTTTTTTTTAGTAGGCTATCTCAGCTCGAATCGTCATGCATCTAAACCGTCATTGCGGAATTCTGCAGTACACTCTTATTTAGAAGAGTTGGGACGATCAGCTGTTTCACACATCACTCAGTCGTCATCCACGTCATCTGCCTCGGACTCATCTCTTCTCTCGTATGTTTTATCGCGATGTCTCTCCTGAATATCTTTCATCTCTTCAGCGTATCTGCTAAAGGCACCTCCGAACTTTCCCCAGGCCTTAAATGGGATGGTTATTGAGTTCCTGTAGCTCGGCTTGACCTCGCTGACTCGTAGGAAAACTCCGTATTTATTGGAACCCACGTCGAAGAAAAACCTTTTATTGTCCACCATGATAGATGTACCTTCAGGGAGGTCGCCGAGGCCACCAGCCGCGGTTCCCCCAGCTAACTCCTCGTCGTCTCCCCCATAGTCGTCTATGAGCTTGGCCAGGGCGTCTCGAAACTCTATTAACCCTTGGGCCGGAAGGGCTATGGTCTGGCCGGATAGCATGCCGCCAACAGGCCCCCCAACTCCAAAGCCAGGTCCACGATTTACGGTCTGCCGGATTCGTAGGAACCTCCCCCGCTGATTCTCCTTCAGGTCGAGGTAGTATTTTCGATTCTCCCGAACTAAAAACTCGCTCTTTAACGCTCGTCTCGGCCCGCCGTCCTCCCCCACGCTGGACTGGGCGATTTGCTCTGGGCTGCTGGGCCCCAGCTGGGCGTAATGCTCAATGAAATCCCCAAGATAGTCGCGAAACTCCGCTGCGACCGAGAGGGACAGAGTCAGCCGACTTTTGGAGCCGCCTGCCCCCACCTCGGCGATCTTGATGAACCTGCCCTTGTTGTTCTGCTTGACGTCCAGGTAGAAGCGCTTGTTCTGGATGTCAAGACGCTTGGAGGCCAACTCCTGGGTCTCCTGGTCCCGCTGGAAGTGTTGGAACCCGCTTCCACCGCCTCCCCCTCCGCTGCTACCACCACGTTCGCTCCCACTGTCACAATCCGCCATCTTCAGCACCACCATTCAGATTCTGCTTTTTTTGCTGGCGCTCACTGTAGGCTCTTTCCTATCAGTTAGCGGCCCTCTCATTGGTCACATTACACGCAGAATCGCCTCGGCCATTGGTCAATGGAGATTGCCAATCACGCCCACTCACAGTCTATCTCATTGACCATTGGCGTAGCTCGAGCTTCCGGTTACACCGTCACACAACTTTAATTCTTTCTCTGCAACTGATGTACTTGTGATGATATTTAGGAGTCATTCAACATATTTAGAATAACATTTGAGCAAACAGTTGCTCCGTTGTTATTGTCATATCATCGTATCGTCTCGATCTAACATTACAGATCTATTCGTAACACACTCAATCCCAAACACATACATTAGTCCACTTTTTTTATTACTCTAAAATGCCCCCATGAAGACCCACATGCATTTTGATGTAATACAATCATGACCAGTAACAAACGTGATTACATATAAGCCTGTGTAGTCTAGGGAGGTTTTAGATGTACATCACTACACAGGCAAACAGTTCTAAACGCACATGGTGGGAGTGAAATAAGACGGCTATGAAGGTGATAACACACCAATAGATGTAGGTCCAGACAACAATCTGAATGATAACATATCTACATTACTAACATACTCAAGGTAGAGTGATATGACTTGGTTTTGCAATGTTCATTGCCAATAGTTCCTTTATATATTGATTATGTATGGTCTTTGTAACTTCGGCAATAAACGAGTAAACACCCCCTTATTGGCTGCATGATGATGCAACCTTCAAGCTTAGTTAGTTAGCTAACCTTTTAAAGTTATTGATGAATTCAGTTTCTCCATAACATAATATGATTATCCTGTCTTAAGCATGCGACCGAACGTTTATGGAATAGATGGTTTCCATCGGTTGACACAAATCAATTTTTTCTTGTTAAATATTTGTATTTTTACATTACTCAGAAGATTGTATTACTTTGCTCGTACAATGTATATTTATGGTATGCATTCCGTTATGCATTCATAATTCAGCGTTGTGTTATGATTTGGTAATTTAGAGCTTCTTGACTTGCATTACCTAATCTCTTACTACTACATTCATTTGTTGATCTTAGATACATTTTTAACACACAAGGAAGAAAGTGTAAAACATAATTTTGATAATTAGTTGTATTGTTTCAGACCAATAAATGGCATTCAATTAATCCATTATAGGCTTACAATTTGTCTACATGGCGATCTTATTTTTTAGAGCTGGGCAGTATACTCTCTCAGTTCCTTATTATTATTGCCTGAACCTAATCTACATCTAATCGTGAGGATATGTCATCAAGAAAATAAAAAACGATTCAGATTTGAATACCACTGTAAACCAACTTGGGCCACACTGCACCTTTATATTAAAGGTGTAGTGCGTATCGTTTGGTGGCAACCAAACGGATTTGGCAGAAATTGATAAAAATTTAAATAAATATGTTTTGATTAGTGGATAATCCCATGCAACTAAGAACCGTTATCTTTTTATTACCTTTGAATGTGGATTTTATATCTACATAGGGAGCGGTTCTCCTTCCACAGAGCAAGTCATAACGCACCACCATGTTTCTACAGCAAGCCAGAACGGACACACTGCCTTAGAGAGGACACAGTTTTTATTAATTTATTAGTTGTAACAATCATAATCGATGGTTTACTTGTAAACTTTGACCTATAGTTTTAGAGACTAAATAAGTAAATACAACAAAGAATCTATCAAGGAACCGCATAACTTGCTATTTGAAGCTGTCGCAGACGATTACACTATTTTGGAATACCTACTGGAACCTTAAAGGCCAGTAGAGGCCACCGTAGGGGGGAAAGGGGTATTTAGTTTGTAGCAATCTAAAGTCTCACCACTAGATGCCCCTAAAATCATACACACTTAAACTTTAAGTCAAAACTGTGAGTAGTAGTATTAATCAAGTTATTTAAACAACGATTTAACACTACATATAACGCACTTCCTTTTGTGTTATATTATCTGCTCATATTGGAAATATGTATATGAGAGACACGTAGGACAAAGGCAGCTATTGTTTTAACAAACATAACTCTTAGACTCTTTTATTGCAATTTCACATTTCAAAACATACAATGACAAACTAGAGATAAACACAACCAATTTACAATTTCAACTTTAAATACAACAAAAATAGGCCTATCAACTTAAGCAAAACATAAAACAATACATTATTGCACATACCCAAACAACATATAAAAGGTCCAGTTATAACTTTTATAAAATCTTTCCAATACATTCCATTATTTTCTGCATTTGATTAAGATATTCATTCATAAAACAGTGGAGTGATGAGATTCATTTGATGAAATTGCTTCATTCAGATGACCTGGTATAGCTATTGCACCCCCCCCCCCCCCCCCCCCTTCAATAGCACAGTTAATAATGCTGCGTGGGGTATGGCCCCGGGTACCCTGCGATCAGATGCCCAGGCACCGAAGTGGGCAGCACCATCCCCGCTGGCAGGGTGGGATACTGGTGGTGGAAGAACCCAGAGTCCCTGGGCAGACCCGTGGTGGTGGCGGTGGGGTGGCCGTACGGGTGGAGGTGGCGCTGAGCGATAGAGGACTGGACTTCCTGCAACGGCGGGGAGGCGGTGAACCGGGGGTAGGGCGCGGGCCGGTACCCGGGAAGGTCGGGGTAGTGCAGGAACTGGGAGGCCACCACGTGGGCCTGGCAGGCATGGGCCAGTGCGTCCTGCACCGTCCGCTTCAGTTTCATGCGCCGGTTCTGGAACCAGTTCCGGATCTGGTCGGGGTGAACCGAAGAAGAGGTTAGGGTAATGTGAAATTCGAATAATAACAGATATCTGTATCCTGATCTCTAGCAATTCGCACATCCAACATCTTCATACCTTGTACATTACATCTTTTGGGGGGCAGGATTGTCTAGTGAGTAGTGTTTGATATGAATAGTGGCACAGGGTACCAACCCCCAACGTCCATAGCCTAACCTGTAGGCATCTTTGAGCAAGATGTCCTAATGCCCTATTGGCTTCTTATTGACATGTAAAAAAACACAAAAGAAAAACATCTGCTTAATGACTAAAAACCTAAATCAACTACTACTTACAGATACCCATGAATGAGAGTCATACTTAATGCTGATTGTGTGTATGATTTAACCTCTGAGGCTGAGGTGGTCCTGTATCAATGGTTGACTAAGTGCAGGACTGCTACCTGTTTGTCGGAGAGAGTGAGTTTTCGACAGAGCTCGGACTTGTCCTGGGTGCCCAGGTAGGCGTTCTTCTTGAAGGCCCGCTCCAGGCTGTTGACCTGCTCCGCCGTGAAGGCCGTGCGGGGCCTCCTGGACTGAGGGGAGGGAGGTGGGAGGAGGCCCCGGCTGTGGGGGAGAGGCACCGGGGAGGAGGAGGTGGAGGAGGAGAGGGAGCGACCTCCTTCGCTCTCGTATCCGGAGGTCTCCTCTTCCGTGCCACTGCTGAAGCCTGTCTCCGTTTCCGCCACTGAAAGGAGGAGAGAAAGAAGTTATTATACATTGAATTTATTCTGTACAACTTCATCTTTAATCAACTTTAGCTTTCATCACTTTAATCTGTTAATTCACTCATTCATCTGTGATCTGCCACTCGCAGGAGGAGAGTTCAACTTTTACTTTCATAATGTAAAAATCTCTTGTAGCAATTCGGTAATTCATCTGTTTAACATGATCTTAGTGAAGTGGTTCACATTTGAATGTACAGTACCTTGTTGGTTGTTGCTCTTGCGAGGGATTTCCTGGTTGAAAATACCGGCCTCTTTGGTGGGGAAGGAAGGGTTGGAGGAGACATCATGGGTAATTGCCGGGCCGCTGCCGGCCTCCGGGCTAGGCCGAGTCGTCTGGGGCCTGGGTCTGCAATAGAAGCCAGGCAGGGTCTCAGAGTGTGTTCCTGAGGTGCTGAATCCTGGGATGGTGGTGGTGGTGGAGACTGAAGGGTTCCCTGGTTCTGCAGACAGGCTGCTTTTGGCCATCCACTCGATAGAGAAGTGTCCCCTCATTGTCACAAAGCGGTGCTTCTCGTAGGTACAATGCAACTCTAGATATCACTCCAAAACGCTTTTTCAGATGAGAATCACAAAAAATTTGAATCCCTTGGATTTTCTCTGGGTGAATTCAAACGAATGAAAAGTTGGATCCAAAGAAGGTAAGTAAATCCTCAGTGTGTGTTGTCCAGTGTCCTCAGAGAGAGACAGAGAGACAGAGAGAAGTAGTTGGAAGTGGCCTGGAGCTCACGGGCTTCACCTCTTTATTCCCAGGGCAACCCCTTCCCCTTTTCTCTCTTTTTTTTTTAAAGACATCCTCCGTCAAGGATCAAAGCCTCCAGTCCTCCCCTCTCTCCCCCTCCCCTCCTTTAGTTTTCACAACTAGAGTAATTAAGATGTTACAATCACCCTCAATGAGGCTGTTACCTACGGCTCCAGCAAGTCTACCAGCCCCCCCCAACCATCCTTTTAAAAGAGACAAGACACTAGACACAGCCCCTCATCTGATGCCACTATCTTTTCTGTTGTAAATACTATACTGTAGTCTGCGTCTGTGTGTCTCTGTGTGTGTTGTGTATTCGTCTTAAACATCCAGTCAGTGTCTGCCCACAAGTTTAAATGTTTTATTTGATCTTTATTTTGTGTAGTTGTATGTCATAAATGTAGACACATTTTGTGTATGAGGGTCTTTCCAACTGTAAAAAAAAAAAAAGGGGGGGGGGGGTTTATTTGAATTTATCCTCTGATGATCCATCTAGCCAGGTATTATGCCATTGGTCATTAAAGTCAGAGCATTCAACTTGCCATTTGATGCTATTATAGAATCCTGCCACATACGAAATGGCATTAGTGGCTTTAATTAAATCCAAAGCCCTAATTTGAAACTGCCTTTAATGTGCTGCTTATTTGTGGGAGGGAATTAGTTATCGCTCCCTGAAGTAAGTATTCGTTTCCATAAAGCGTAAACGTTTTTTTAAGGTGAGAATTGATGAATTTGTAATAATATTTAAACTTTGAGTTACCTTGTTTTATGTAGGCTGCATACGACTATAAAACCGGCTATATATAAACCAACTTTTTATTGGTACAAAAAAAATCAACAAAGCACATTGATTCAGTAACTCATTTGTGGGTGAACATTCCGTGCGTTGCGCCTGTTTTTCTGCGTCTGGGGCGTCACTTGGGCGTTGTAGGTATCAAAGCCCCCTCGTGCCTTTGAAGTGGCCGGTATTCTTAATGAGCTATTAGCACCGGCCGTCACTGGTTCCCCGGAGACAGCCGTCTGGGAGCGGAGCAGATAGCATAGCAGAGCACAGTGCCCCCGGATCTATTCAGGCGCTGCGAGCACTCCAATTATCTTATCAATGAGGACCGTTTTGAGACTGAGCGGATTAATCCCTAAACGCACAATGTATTGCTAGCGCCCCCCCCCCCCCCCCCCCCCCCCCCTACACGATTTACACACAAAATACATGTCCCTACTCTTCCGATTGGATAGTAGTCTAAACGCGAAGGCTTTAAGACGTAATAAGTGATCATACAGCCACTTATTACGCGTTATCACCTCAATGGCAGACCAATTGACTTGATCCCATGATCCCCTCTCAGAGCTATGATAGAGAGACAATAGTTGAGATGACCTCAACTGAAACTGATTCCATTTTAGGAATGGTGGCGCCAGAAACGAGCCCTGGTTATAATTGAACAATTATATATATATTTTTAAAGGAATAACGAAACAATACAAACTGAGTGTAAGGTTATGTTGGCTGTTCAAACGCAATGCTTTGAGGGAATGTGACATTGAGGAGTGTGTGTGTGTGTGTGTGTGTATGTGTGTGTGTGTGTGTGTGTGTGTGTGTGTGTGTGTGTGTGTGTGTGTGTGTGCACGTGTGTGTGAGGGTGATCTTGTGTAATTTTTCCATTTTATGCTTTAGCACTAACATTTTCGAGAGGAATATACATTTCTAAAACCTTTTCCTATAACGTGATAAACACAAATATACGTTTTTGGATATAGGGTTTTTGGCTCAGTTTGTTGGTAGGACCTCACAGTTGACCTCGCTCCCTTTCTGCAGTTATTGCCGGTTCCCTTTCAGCCAGAGTCTTTCCCTGTCCGCATCTTGTTAGCTCACCAGACGTCACATCAAAGACTCTCAGCCCAACCCTATCAGGAACACTACTGATACCTATCAGCTACATTATACAGCATAGTCTTATGGGCCTACAGACAGAGGGGCAGCGAGAGAGAGAGAGAGGGATAAGGAGACGGATTGAGAGAATGAAAGTAAAAAAGACATCTTTAATGTTTAACAGTAATCACTCAAGTTTTATAATACATTCCTCTGTGGGTTTGTGTGTGTGTCCGTATGCTCACATATGTGTCTACGAAGGGGTACACATGGGTCAGCCTTTGACTGACATCACGAAAGCAACCTAAAAAATGTATAAGCCCACCAACTTTTTATAACAAATACTTTAACAAATAGATGAAGCACAGAGGACAAAAAAACGAACATACTCCGATTTGAGGTTTTGCGGCCGATACCCACAGACTCCCAGACTGATCTGTCTGTGTCTGAGGCATGGGGGGGGGGGGGGGGGGGGGGGGGGGGGAGTCCAACCCCGAGAAGACGTGCTACTCCCACCCAGTCTCCGAGCGGCTGTCTGTGGGGTAACAGACTCCCCGCGGAGCTCCTCTTTGATTGGCTCAATTCGAAGCCTTTCATCTCTAATGGGCCTGTTTGCTAGCCTGTTAAGGACACAAACACAGCCCCGGCCCCCAGGCTCAGACACACGGCCGGCCCTAAAACATACGACAACAATAACAACAACAACAAGGAGAAGATGGAGATGGAGCACTTTGACAGACAGCCACGTTCCCCCAAACAATCACATGTGTTTGATGGCTTTGAAAGTGTGGCAGTGTATCATACAAAGTGGAATTAGGCACACGCACATATGCAGGCAAGACCACACACACGCACACACACATAGACACACACACACACACACACACACACACATAGACACACACAAGACTCATACACACACAAACTCTTTTCCATGCTTCATTTGAGCAGGACAGGCAACCAAAACACAAAAATACAGACTTCAACACATAGAGTTTCATCAAATAGATGGAACCCACATCCACTGATCTGTGTGTATGTCCGTGTGCGTGTGTGTGTGTGTGTGTGTTTGTGGAGCATAAACTAAAAGGATTTACAGAATTTCAAGCAAGTAAATGCACTCTTCCACTGATCAGAGTGTGTGGAGAGAGAGAGAGAGAGAGAGAGAGAGAGAGAGAGAGAGAGAGAGAGGATGTTGGGGGGGGGGGGGGGGTCTAGGGGGGCTAGCAGTGTGTGTCACACCTAAATAATCATTGATCTGTGTTGCCTATATGGTCTCCAGCGCTGGCCCGCCTTGTCTGCAGCACTCTCTGTTAGGTTCCCTTCCCCAGCTCCATTGATGCCTATCAAGCCCTTCAAAGGAGGGTCCTGGGGGCTTTGATGGGCTGCAGTAGGGGGCGTAGGGGGGGCGTAGTGTGTCGATCTGGACTAGCAGGGGCGACTCCCATGGTCAGATGGACAAAAGGAGAGCACAGAGGGCCACATAAAACACACACACACACATACACACACACACACACACACACACACACACACACACACACACACACACACACACACACACACACACACACACACACACACACACACACACCGTACTGCCTTGGATCATTAAATTTAAATGAACTGTGGGATGCTTAAGAGGTGCTTGAAGTGTGCAGAGAGGGCAGCTAATAATGCTCTGCATGCTAAACGGTTTCCCCGGGCTGGGAGCTGGAGATATTGGGCTGGGAGATAGATGTGGAGATGTTGAGAGAGATTGTTTGGTTTCTGTGTCTTTCATGTTGTCGCTGTGATACTTGGGGATGTGTTGGAAATGTTATGTATTCGAAGGATGGACATTCCTCGCTTGTCCATCAGGTCTCACGGCAACTTTTTCCCATGGTACTATTCTTATTGTGAGTTCATCAGTTTTATTTTTTAAATCAGACATTTAAATGTGGAAATGTAAATGCAAAAAACACACAAAAACCAGGGAAAATATAGATCTTGATTGATATCATGCTCACTTAAATTCCACTGCGGTCTCTTGTCCCCCATATAATATAATGATATATTAATAATATGATATATTATATATTGATCCTTTTTTTAGATTAATGTGTTATTGTAAAAGTAAAAAAAAATAGATATCTATATATAAGAAGAAGAACATAAACCTCTAAATGTGTCAATGGGACATCCATTGATTCATTCACTTACATATACCGCAGTACTGCACCGCGTCTCCGACCCGTAGACGAGCCGTCTCCCGGCTCAGGGAGCAGTATTGTCTCCATCCGCTGGTTCACACATCAGGTGTCAAAAACACAACAACATGTGAATGAGGGATTTGGCATGACAATAAAAATGAACCATAAAAGCATGTTTTCCACCATAATAACTCCATAATACTGATCATATACTGTCTTGTATAAGGGATGCCATGGTGGATCGATGGATCATGCTCTGTGGTGAATGCACATCTATGTGTGAGTGATCCGTGCCGTGGAGGTGTGAGAGGCAACGGCGGCTCTTTGAAGTGAAGACACTATTTAGAGGTTAATGAGGCTGTTAAAAAAAAAATAGGAAACACCTACACACACACACACACACACACATACACACACAAACACATGTACAGTTACACACCCACACAATCACATATGCACACATATATCATACAGCATACGGCATTCATTTTGTTTACTTTACAGATATATAGGTTTAATTATACAGCATACATTGAACAGGTAATACACAAGATCTTTTCAACAATGCATGCAAATGAAAAGTAGATGCCAGCTTGAGACACGTTTGAATTCAGGTCAACAGGTGTGTGTGTGTGTGTGTGTGTGTGTGTGTGTGTGTGTGTGTGTGTTTAAGCAACTGTCATACATAAACCTGGGATACATCTCACAGCTGTGGTCCTTGTTTCGGTTCTCTCTATTTCTCTCCTTATTTTTATCAACCCCAGCACAACTTCTCATACTTGATGCATTCTACCTCAAAAGTCCTGAAATTGAATTAAATAAATAAATCGAGAGGTTGGCATTTCCCGACGTGATTTCCTTCAGAGTATTCTTTGTCAGATAGTCAGTAGCGTTAATGCTTGGTCCTAGATCACACAAAGGAAACTATGGTTATTTTGTTGCTATGGTAATTTTCTTGGTTTCCTGTTATGTGGGGTGGACCACCAGCCCTGCTACTGAAATGTCATAAATATTTATGCAGCCAAACCCTGTTTACTGAAAATGTTCATAAGCTTTGTATGTTTCAGATTTATTGAAAACCATTTAAAAAATAATAATTGCAGACCGAATTGCAGTCACAACATAAAAAAAGAAAGATAACATATTTTATACATTTAATTTCAGCATTTTATTATACAGAAACAAACAGGCACTGGCATATTATTATCAACGTAGGCATACAATATATAATCAATCAATATTTAACCATGTTCAAATCCATTAGGTTATTACAACAGTGTTGATGTATATTACAGAAGGGAAGCTTGCAGTTTAGATCTTAATGGATGGAAAGGACAGAGGGTCAGGCATTTCTCCCGGAGGGGGAGACGTACTCCAGACCCAGATGAGCAAAGATCTCCTCCTCCGAGCTCGCTCTTAAATATCTCTTCTGGGGAAACACAAGGAAGTAGATGATGGACTTTTACATTTAGTTACTTAGTCTTTTGACAGTTGCTTTTATCCAAATCCACTTACAAGTAAGACTGAGTACAATTAAAGAACACGATCAATATTCGTGCAACTATGAAACCGTGCTGCATGACCAGGTTTCTGAAAAGTTACAGAACAGAGTGCTGAGTAGCTGCACAACGTATGTGTCTCTCTCTATATGATGGAAGTATATGTCTCTCTACCTGATTTTTGTCGTACAGTGCATGGCTGCTTAAGGACATAGATTTCTCATGAACCGCCCAGCGACGCATCTCTCTCTCAAACAACTGCAACAGAATATCATTTATTTTTTTCATTCTCGATGTAAAGGACATCTTGTAGAAACATAAATTGAGAAATAAAAGAGAATTTAACTAACATTAAAATTGCTATGAAGCCATTAAGTCCTACCTTGGACCCAGTCCAGCCCAGCAGAGCAAAGGCAAACTGGCTTATAGGGGAAACCACCAGGTCCACTCTCACAGCTCTCCAGGGTCTGCAGCCAGAGTCTGTCTGGTCCACTTCCATTTGAACCAAGTCCGGATCCTGGTGCTTAGGTTGCGCCTGCATCTAAGGATTAACTAGAATGTGAATTATTTAATAACATAATGTAAAGTAGTATAATGCATGCCATATGGTGGACGCATTTACAACCCATTGATATAATGGCAACACAACGTGATGACGCATACATTCCTTAGCATGGGTGCAGACCCAATTTCCTCAAACAAGAAAAGGCTGTATTAGAGAAGGACTGAGGTTACATACCTGCTTCTGCGAATCCACACATTTCAGAGTAAAACAGGATATTAGGGCGGTGACTAAATCTATACAGAGGAGGAATGTGTATTGATCCTTCAGAATTGTAATTGTTTAAATGATGCCCCCTCAACTCGGTTATCAATATAATTTGATTTCTTGAAATTAACTGGTATGTTGTCTTTAAGACCTGTGTCTGAAGGAGGGGGTTTTAGTCTGTTAGTGGGGTGTCTGTGGGTAGGATAGTCTAGTGGCTAGAGGGCCTACTGGGTTAGTACCCCATTGTCCGCAGTCTAACCTGCAGTCACCCTTTAGCAAGCTGTCCTAACTCCTGCTACATAAATACTCCTACCTGCTCCTTAATGACATGTATCTAGTATGAAATAGTCAATAGTACCTGAACACGCCTTGTGTCCTCAGGATTGCTATCATTGGTCAGTTTGAAGATGGAGAAGCATCTCTCAAAGCGGTCCATATTGGAGCTGGGCCGGCCAGCACCCTTAGGTGACTCCTGATAGGTGTTCCTGGTGATCTGGTGGTACAGCAGAAGCCCCTGGAGAATAATAACAGAACATTAGAGTTAAATTCACCATTATACGAAACCCGTGGTTTTTTAAATGACATGTATGACACTATGTGACATATAGGTAATCAAAGGTCCCATCCAACTCCAACAACTTTATTAAAAAGTATTACAATAGTGGCTTAACATTGTAAGTATTACTATAACTAACTATAACTATTAAAACATAGACAAAAGCCTAATTGCAAACCATAAGTATGAGTAAGTGGAGACTACATTTGTCAGGATTCATAAGGAAATTCGGAAATGTGCGATTTACCCGAGACTCCAAACAGGCGATGACTTTATGAATGAGTCCCTGCTCTTTACCTTCGTCAGGGTGCGTGATCAGAAAATCAACATCATGGCCACTCATCTTCCCTCTGAAACCAGTCACAGACATTTTGTTACCTATAAGATGGATGAATAGATATATTGAGATTGGTAGGTAGGTAGGTAGGCCATCCAATCATTTTATTTGGGCCGATTAAATGATTGGACTGGCTTATTACAGGCCTACGACAGCCACAGATACTGGATTTTTTGTTTTGTTTTTGTTAGAGCCTTTGATTTATTGGTTGCGGTCGGAATGTAAAGAGCATTTCAACAAATATGGCAAAAAATGCTTCTTAAATAAATTGCCTAGCATAGCTTTAAGGCCGTGTCAGCTAAATGTAAAAACGCTAAGTGTGGATGGACAGCATTTTCAAAAGCTGTCCATTCCACACTAAAACAGATATTGCCCGACTTTAGCCAGTCGCCAACATCTGGATTGCGTAACAATTATACATCGTCGTTTTCAGGCTTAAAAAATGCCTCTTCACATACATCGCTTGAGTTCCGGAATAGGAAAATTCCAGATACCTCCTGAATCCTCCAGCCAGGGTGACCTGCGCTCCTGGTAAGACGGAACGCACCGCGTCCTCCACCGTGATGCTTACGGCGTCCGCCTCGTGTCTGGTCACTGGTTGGTTGAGGTAAGTGTAGTACTTTAGACCTGAAAAAGACAAGAATATTAAGATGCTTATATTATATATTATATTATTATATTATTATGCTACACACACACACACACACACACACACACCTGCTTGTTGTGCTGGGTTGAGCGTGTGTCCTGATGTTTCCAGCTGTGCAAGGCTACATATCCCCTCTGTAAACCATCGTTTAGCCGTCTTCACACCAACCCCAAAAATCCCTGTCAGCAACTGAGACACTTGCTTAATTAGTACACGGTACATGCAGAGTCAATAATAACACAGTATAATCATTATATTCCATGTTTACGACAGACTAGACTTTCCTTTCCATTGAAAGAATTTTGAGGATAAATATGAGCAGCCTTGGTGATCCCAGTGTATCATACGATTAAAGCTGGATACTTAAACTGTAATTTAACCGAATGTACTATTTGACAGGATAATATTATTCTAATACAAAGATATTTCATTTAGGTGTACAGACCTTCATGGCTTTATAGCGCGAAGACGACTTGGTTTCTTCGACTTCACACGACACTCCATACTCTAAAAGATCCTGTGAGAATCAATACAAAACAGTAAACACTGTGGAGTGGTTTGTTTTATGTTGTACTACTTACTAGTGGACTATTCCGGTCTTATATCAGATGCTTTTGTCCGAAGTGGCTTACAGTGAATTCAGATACATGTGAGCAGATGAGGTTAGGGCATCTTGCAGACAATGGGGATCGAACACAGTACCTTTCGGCTGGGAGTTGAACACCCTAGCCACTACACTATCCTGAAAAAACGATTGTAGTGCAAAGTAATGTGGATCCTGATGAATATGAGAAATTTCATAAGAGGAAGGACAGGGTTGGTGTGTGGGGGGGCCTCTTCTGACCTGAATGACCCGGCGTGAGTGCTCCCCCAAGCATGGCAGCCCCCGGAGCTCAGCAGCCCCCTGGACCTGTCTGTCCAGGGACCTCAGAAGGGCCTCGGACCGCCTGAACGCAACACTTCTCCCCTCGTCTCCATTCAACTCTGCGCTCTCTGCCAGGACGGCCAAGGCCGCCTGATAAAGAATGGAACAAAAGTCAAAACACAGAGAGAAAGATTATTAGATATTCTTTAGTCATTTAGACAACATATCTCATTTAAAGGTGTATTCATTTCAGCTACGTGTCATTTCAGAGCAGATTGGGGTTTAGGGCATCTTGCTCAAGGACGCCTAGAGGTAGACTGCGGGCGGCACTTTGGAGTTTTAACCCACAACCTCTCAGAGCAGGGAATCTAACACTTATGAGAAGGTATTGACTGACAGTGAGAAGGGTATTGTGTCCGGGTTGAGGAGTGCTCCTCTGACATGCGTAGCTGGCCGCTGAGAACACTGGTGCTTTAACATGATGTCTTTGCTGCTCCTAAAAAACAGAATGATGGGGTTTTTACTCTCACAGTTAATACCACTCAATTATATCTGGCACAAAACCACAACTAGTGTAAGTTACTGTGATTTCTTTTTCATTTTGTCTCATTCTTACATAGAATTCTAGGGTTGTCACATTAATTGTCCCTAACTCTTAGAATATATTGACTGAAGTCCTGAAGTGAAATATAGGGATAACTAGCATCACCAGCATATGCATGAGGCAATATAAGTAACCAACCACGATTCAAGATTGAACCACAATGAGTGTAAAGGTCCAGAATGTTGTACAATGTAACAACCAGGAACAAACATATGAGGACCGTAAAACTATAATCCCAGTAAACCAATAAGAAACATGCTCTGGTTAGTATCTTTGTACAACTTTACCTGTAACCAGTGTCTGTCCAGTATGGCCACAGGTTGGCCTTCCCGCATACTCTCCGTATACCAGCTGATGTCCAGAAGGTGAACAGGTGTTCTGGATCGATGCTGTCCCCTTTCTCCCAACCATGTCCTCACCTCGTCTCCACTGTTGTTTTCCGATATGACGTGCGTCACTGACTCACTGCACAGTTTAAAATGACAATTACTGAAACCATTGTGGCTTACTGTTTTGTAATGTCATGACTCAGGCTAGGAAAGAGTTTGGGTAGAATTTAACATTAAAAAAAAAACAATATACAGTAGGCCTACCTGTAGGTGTCCTGTATTCTGAATCCTTTACTTCGCCCCAGTTGTGCAAGGAAGGCTCTCCTACTCGCTCCCATTCTCCTCTCTAATATGAAGATCACTGCTTGTGGAAAACAACTTTCTTTACTGGTGTCAGTGTCACTATTCTGACCACTGTTTGAAGAGACCACTTTCCTTCGTTTTAATGGTACCATGGTTGATGTCAATATTGTTGGTTATAATGTGTTCTCCTATCTCCAGGAGCATTCAAATGACAGCTAGTACATCTCAGTAGGTATATCCCAGCATCTCTTTACCGTACATCTGTACACTTTAGGATACCGACAGATTAAAAGTTTGGAAGTGATCGGTTTCATTCATAATTTGAAACGGAACTACTGCATATAGCGTATAAATTCACATAGCGACGCTAACCCTGAAACGTTCATCCCCATTAACGCTGAATAAAAGTACGACATCCACTGGAAACCTTCCTTGAGTATGTGAACCATACATTCATTGGACTCCACTTGATAAGATGTGGATGATGTGTAAATCGATGTTAACACAACTGTGAGTAGAACCTGAATCGTTTTTCCGGATTGGAGGTGACGTAGCAGTGTTGACAGAAAACACGTGTTTGCTGTCCACGCCCCTCAAAGTAAGCGGTACTTCTACTTTGTTATAACGTACATCATATATCTCATATACCCCCAACTAGGTGTTAATCCACCGTAACACGTGTTCGTTGTGAATCACAAAGCCAATAAATGCAAACTGCAACGCACAGAAATAGCCTACTGTGTGATGAAAATCGGGAACAAAATGTTCTCGAAACAAGTCATGCCTCTAGGCCGGGGACTTCAAACGCACGCACGCACGCACACACACACACACACACACACACACACACACACACACACACACACACACACACACACACACACACACACACACACACACACACACACACACACACACACACACACACACACACACACACACACAATATGATCATATGACCACGAAGAGTCCCCACCTTCGAGATGTCAAATTACTCGATCAGTGCGCTAGACGAAAGATTGGACTTAACCAGCAGTAGAAAACACAACTTATCATAACCAGACGTGCAGGCTGCCTGGTCCGAGTCCCCATACTTCAAATGGCATATTCAGAAATAATATCTCCACCCAGACATGCACAGACTAGGAGTCGCCTTGGTACAACTGTAGGCTTTCTCCTTGTGCTATTTACCTGTAATGTCAGGTCTGCAGCGTGCAGCTTGAGCAACATCGTTCTGATCCTCTCTGACGACCAGGATGTTGAACTTGGGGGAATGGTGAGACTTTTTTTATGATGGCTAAATAAGGAGGTATGTTTCAAAATAAAGTTGGTCGATATACTTCGCTAGCTACACTACAAAAAATGTAACCAAATCTTTTTTTGTTGAGGCGACACGACCAAACACATTTTACAAATCAAATGTTGAAGACATGACTGCCTCTTCGTGCATTCTGTAGACCCCGATGACGAAAACCAAACTACTGATAGGAGATGCGGGGGCAACGTTTTCAAACGCTGTAGGTACAACACTATGTTACAATCTGGTACATATACCGGTTGTCAAATATTCCGCAATGAGGCTACTTTCTGCTTCTTAAAAATAATGAATCGTTGATTTCCTCCTCGCTTGTCCATCTCATCTGTCTTCTCTACTCTCCCACGTATGTCGTATAGTATACAGCCACGGCACTTGGCTGTCCCAGTAGAAGCAGTATTTTGACGGGTAATTACCCCCACAACCACGCGGTGAAGAACGACTCTCTATCGGGGAACTGCTCAAGTCCTCTGTGGCAGAAAGGCCCGGAGGCCTTGGCGCTCCCCGTCTACCTCAGCAAATCGAAGTACCACACGTTCTTCGCGGGAAAGTACCTGGAGCAGGTAACACACACACACACACACACACACACACACACACACACACACACACACACACACACACACACACACACACACACACACACACACACACACACACACACACACACACACACACACACACACACACACACACACACAGGAACACTAATTGATCTAAAGCTGAATCCGAAACGAATTGCTTATCCTATTGTCTGTATGATGAATGAACATACATTAAATATTAGTAATAGAAAATGTTAATTAAATTAAAACCAAAGTAATGTGATGATAAAATAATACTTGGATACTGAATGAATATTTATATTTACACATGGACTGTTGACCTCACAGGTAGGGGATTGCGGTTAAAATCTATCTATCTATCTATCTATCTATCTATCTATCTATCTATCTATCTATCTATCTATCTATCTATCTATCTATCTATCTATCTATCTATCTATCTATCTATCTATCTATCTATCTATCTATCTATCTATCTATCTATCTATCTATCTATCTATCTATCTATCTATCTATCTATCTATCTATCTATCTATGTCATGTGTTTATATTGCACAGTGCATTGCACAATAAGGAGCAATTAAAGTGGAATGATAGTGTCCATTTTTAGCAGACTCTTGAGTTTCAGTTCTGTCTTCCGCCAAAACGCTGCTGTAACTTATACAGATTGTTGTGCCATTGCAGCCTTGTCTTTCCAATCTTCCAGTTATCTGCACTAGCAAGTATCCTCGATAATAAAATCAATAAAATCCACCAACCACAGCTCAATCAACCTAGGGATTCTTTCCCACTCCTAAATCAGTCAGTGTGTAGAGATAATGTAATTTTTAAAAGTTATGGCTGCAGTGTAATGGATAAATAGCGCACTAGGTTTATAGTTAACTGTAGTTCAACTACTTAAATGGAAAACAAATCAACATACATACATTTAGAAACTATATAGTGGTTAAATTCTGAAAAGTGCCTGTGTCTTCTTCTTGTTTTAGTATGGAACGAAGGAGGCTGGCGAGTTTGCGCATGTTCCACCCGGATGGGACCTCTGGCACGCACTGGTGAGACAGACAGACAGACAGACAGACAAGGACTCACTTGCTCATATCTGTCTTTCAAGTAGCTGGCAGCATAGGGTGGTGACTGGCTAGGTTGACCAACTCCCAGTCGGAAGGTTCTGGGTTCCATCTCCAATGTCTACTTGTTGGCCTCCTAAAGCAAGATGCTCTAACCCTACCTGCTCCTTAATGATCTGTATATGATCACTGTCTACCCCCTACCTGCTCCTTAATGACCTGTATATGATCACTGTCTAACCCCTACCTGCTCCCTAATGACCTGTATATGATCACTGTCTACCCCCTACCTGCTCCCTAATGACCTGCATCTGGATTCCCTACAAGTTGTTAAATGAAGACTAAATGGGAAAGTATCTTCAGCGGCATCCGTTATAAAAATGTAATGTACTTATTGTGTTTTGACTTCAGGTTGGAGACTCCCACTACTACAACTACAGTCTTTCAGTCAACGGTAAGGAAGAGAAGCATGGAGACAAATATGAGAAGGATTACTTCACAGATCTCATAGTAAGTTTGTTATCTCGACTCTTGAAGGAGGAGAAATTATGGAATAATTGTAAAGTTTTATATAGGAGGGTTTCACAGGATGTCACTCACAACCCAAGGTGCAATCTTGGTAATTTTTTCATTTATACATTTTTTAATTGTTTAAAACCTTATCTGATACATAGCCCTCCATATTTATTCTGGATGTGACAGGCGTTTCTGTGATACCAGTAGAACCAAGAAAACACACTGTCGTTTTATATGCCAAGATCAGAGTTCATGCTTGTTAAACCCTTCTGTATGATCAACACACTTTTACATGCAGAAATCAATGTGCATTTCTATAGGTTAGACCTGTGCTGTGTTCAAATTAGTATACTATTCACCATTTTGCAGTGTTGCCAGAAATTGTATCTGGTTCCCTATATATTGCTCTTCTTTATACCCATAATTCACCCTAAAATAAGTTAACACATATTGCTGCACTAAATCCCATGATGCATTGCTGTTTTTATTAGATTAGATTAGATTAGATTAGATTAGATAGATTCATCCAAATGAGATGGTCAGCACATGCAGGTTCTTTATGCAAATGTGTTCTTTATGCAAATAAATCGAACACGTTCGGCTTGTTTGTGCGAATTACTATTGAATTATAATAGCAGACCACTGTATGAACTATTAACGTGGAGATGCAGTTATATATTCTATGGACTGCTGTGTTGTGTTCCTGTGCTCTAGTTGAATAGGTCCCTTGACTTCCTGGATAAGAGAAGCCCTGGGCAGCCGTTCTTCATGATGCTGTCCCCGCCGGCCGCCCATGCCCCCTGGACCGCCGCGCCCCAGTACCAGAAGGAGTTCAGTGATGTCAAGGCTCCTCGCGATGGCAGCTTCAACAAGCCGGCGATGGTAAGCCATGGATCAGGCCAAGAACACTTAGCTTCCTAAAGGGGAAATGTCCTGCTTGGCTATTTTCTAATATAACAGAGTACTGCGTTGTATGTGTGTGGTGAAAAGATCGCGGTCTGTAACATCAACTCCATTACCGCGAAGGAATCGCGGACATGTTGGACCATTTACGTCACTGATCCGGGATTTGCGTCCTCCATTGGTTTTTAAGGTGGAGGGGGGGGGGGGGGTACTTTCATTTTTTTATTATTTGGGGCAGAATATTCTAGTGGTTAGGGAGGCTAACTACCAGCCGATAAGTTTTGGATTCAAACCCCAGTCCACCTTATTCCACTAGCTGCCATATTGGTTGGGTGGGTAAACCTTCTAGAATCTTTCAGGAAACCATGACACCTAAATGAAAATGCATTCTTAAGGCTACCTGAGTGGCAATTAATCAATATGGCTGCTAGGTGAATAAGACTTTCGTCTTAGGATGCTTTCAGATAGACTGCCTAAATGCCCTATATTCCATTTAAATGCCCTATAACCCCCCTGGTCATTAATGACGTGTCTGGAAAAAAAAGAGATCATGTAAGTCATTTTGGATAAAGTGTTGATCTGCTGAATGTTTCAATAGTACATATGCTAAAATGGATATGGATGTGCAAACGTTTGTTTCAGGACAAACACTGGTTGCTGCGACAGCCCGCTAACCCCATGGCCAGCAGCTCAGTGGACTTCCTGGATGATGCGTACAGGAAGAGGTGCAGTGGCCAATCATATCACTTGCTTTTGTACCACTTGTTGCACAAAGCATGCTCATGCTAATTTTGTTGTGTTAAAGGGTGAAATGCAGACTGTACTGTTAAGTATTAGTTTACTTATGTTTAGCATGAATGTTGATTCATAAGCTTATGAGAGAACAATTCTGAGAACTGTTACAAACCTTTTTGATTTTGCGCTTCAAATACGATAATTCTACAGATTGTTTGAACAAGCGTGTAAACACCCATCAAAATATTGTCTTGAGTGTGCAGGTGGCAAACTCTCCTATCAGTAGATGATATGGTGGAAAAGCTGGTGAAGAAACTGGACGACTCGAAGGAACTCAATAATACTTACATCTTCTACACCTCAGATAACGGCTACCACACAGGTTTGACTGTGCTATTGGTTCTTCAACACCAAGCCAGCTGATATGATTTTGTCATAATTTCTATGTCACGTGATATCATCTGGCACAATCTCAGCCAATCAGCATAATGAGTGCCTGGACCCTTGTACTGTAAGGGTCCTGATCTTTTTCTGTTTGCTCTTTAAATAAAAAAAAATTTGGTCATTAAAGGTCAGTTCTCCATGCCCATTGAAAAGAGGCAGCTGTACGAGTTTGACATCCGGGTTCCCCTCATGGTGCGAGGTCCGGGCATCGCACCAAAACAAATAGTGAAGGTCTGTCTGCTTTGATTGTATTTTTTATTATTTATTTTTTATTTTATTTTCATTGGTTACGTTTGAGTTAATTTGAGACCCCCAATCTCATAGGCACCAGTATTGAACATTGACCTGGCTCCCACCATACTGGACATATCTGGCTCCGATTTGCCAATAATGGACGGCCAGTCTTTCCTCTCTCAGATGGTCAGTTTTGTGTTTGTTTAAACTGACGTTGTCTCCCAGCTGAAAAGGTACCGAGTTTGATCCCCAATGTCTGCACCATACCTGTAGGCATCATTGATCAAGATACCTAATCTTCCATCTGCTGCTTATTGTCATGTATCTGAAATCACTGCAAGTCGCCTAGGTTTAAAGTGTTTAAATAATAAAGGACTAATTAAAATGATGTTATTCTGTCAGGCCCCATCCTTGAGGAACGGCACCTCCCGGTCATGTTTCCTGGTTGAACACACAGGAGAAGGTTTCCCCGTGTCAGACCCTGCTTGTCCCAAACTAGGCCCTGGCCTCTCTGTGAGTCCAAACGTCAAACTGATCAACATTGTTCATCTGTGTATTGATGTCTACGAGTAACACAACTAACATAGGAATTTGTGATCTAGCAATGTTTTCCCAATTGCGTGTGTGAGGACTCCTACAACAACACCTACGCATGCGTCAGGACCCTCGTTGGAAACAACTTGCAGTACTGCGAGTTTGCAGACAACGAAGTACGTTTGATAAAACCAGCTAGTTTAGCTAGTTATTTTTGATTTCATAGCTAGCGAGCCCTTTCAAATGTCACGTTCAACCAATATACATTTATCTAGTTCTTTTCTATTTTGTCTTTGATAAGCCAGCTTGTTTAATCATGATTACGAGTAGACTCTAGCTAGCTAAACTATTCGCATTTCACGTTAAATAAATCATATTTCTGTGTGTTTTGCTTTTCAAATATTTCTCCAGTCCTTTGTGGAGGTGTACAACTTGACGTCGGACTCGAGCCAGCTAGAGAACATCGTTAAGAAGGTGGACCCGGAACTCCTACAAGCCATGAACCAACAGCTGATCAAACTCCAGTCTTGTGCAGGTAGTAGCTGCCATGACAACGGTGTCAATGGTTTGTGTCAAAAGTCAACCAAATAACTGCACAAAAAATGCTACAACCACAATGGATGTGAAAAAGGGGCTAAACACGGTAGGGCTATTATTGGGTCATGTTAAAGGGCCCCTATTTTACCAAAAGGTGGGACGTTGATTAGCCATTGCAAGCCATATCCCAAAGTATGACCTACCAGCCTACACAGTGGGACTTTACAAACTGGTAGGCCGATCGATCCATTATGACACTCCCACTTGTGATGTCATTATAAGGTAGATTATGTTATGGCTAATCAACATCACACATGTTGGGGGTCCTTTAAAATGACACACAGATGTGTCTTACTTAACTTCTAGTGCTGGATAGAACTACTGCTTATGGGCATCAACCTTTTGTCCTACATGAACTGTTGAGTCTTCCAACTTCAAACTCAAAAAGCGACCCATGTACTGTTGCACTAATTGCAGATATATTGCACTCCTACTCTATTGCTTAACAATGTTCAGATAATAGAAGTCCACAAAGACTATTTGTCTAGTAAAATAATTGTTTTTTTAACATGGTGTGAAAAGTCAAACATCCTATTTTTCTATTCTATCCTGTCTTATATTTAGATAACTGAGTAAGATGATAGACACATATTGCTGATATTTTCCATGTTGTTTAGGTAACCTTTTTTTTTTACAAATATTTTAAGGTAATTGTTTTAATCATTCTTTACAAAATGTTACTGAAGAACTTCAAAGGCCTTGACTGTGAATTGTGACAACTGTGACATTAAACAACGTTAATGTGTCTAGTTCATTATTCAAACATGAGTTTGAATTGTGAAAGAACACATTGTAAGTGTTACGAGCCCATACAATTGAAAAATTGCCTTAAAACATTTTCCCAATGGGCCGCTAAATAGAGAAGTTAAGCCTTTTAACTATTGACGAAGTTCAAAATGGTTTTGTTTCTAGAATACTTCATAAACCTTTTCATTACCCTTGAACTCGCTAAAACACAATCTTTATTGTGTGTGTGTGTGTGTGTGTGTGTGTGTGTGTGTGTGTGTGTGTGTGTGTGTGTGTGTGTGTGTGTGTGTGTGTGTGTGTGTGTGTGTGTGTGTGTGTGTGTGTGTGTGTGTGTGTGTGTGTGTGTAATGTTTAACGTTTCGGTATGAAGAAGTCTTCCGTATCGACCAAACTAAAACCCTATGGACACACAGGAAGTAATGTCAAGTTCCTTTCAATAGGAGCTGCTCTTTCAATAACCCTGGTGTTGTAAACATTGGCTAAATTGTATAGAATCGCTGCATGGGATAGTGTCATGTTGCTACATTTAACTTTTGTTGAGTGCCAAACACTATGCAATTACTTGTGAAACTACATAACCACAACAAAGTCCAAAATAAAGATTTAAACATCAAGATAATCACATACAGTTTATTAACAACTGCAATAAAACCACAAACAAAACAAAAAATACACTTTCACAAGTATTTGTACACTGCCTTATTCTGTAGCGTCTGGATCTCTAGTTTAACTGGACATTTGTAGAAGTGGGATAGCAACGACTCTGTATAGCCTGTTAGAAAGTAGAACTTCTGCGGTGGGAGTTTCTGTAGCATCAACGCACACACAGTGAGCATGTTGCCCCGCCTCTTTATGACAACCTCATTGGCAAGGCAACCGTGGAACGTTCCGAAGATGAAGCGTCTGATGAAAACGTCTTCTAATGCTCGGTCGGCTGCGCCCTCCTCTCCTTTGAGATTACCTGGAAAGGTAAAGAAGAACATATTGATGCACATTAACTATTTATTTTGGCAGATGCCTTATCCGAAGTGACTTGAGTGACTTCAGATACATATCATTCAGGAGCAGGCAGGGGTTGGGGTTGGGGTTGGGCCGCCAACCCCCCCCCCCCCCCCCCGCCCTACACTTAAACTATTTTTAAATTATTCATTTTCTTGCTTACTTTTAAAATGATCAACCCAAACAAATGGGCCTTTTCTACAGCAGGTTAAACGAACACTTGTGTAAAACAACTCAATGAGCACAGTAGGCTAGTGTGAGCAGAGACGTACAGGGGTGCTGGGACAGCCACCCTTTGCGGTGTCCGATGTGATGGGGGTGCAGGGCCTGCTCGTAGGTCACAGGTCGGTCTCCTTTCCCCACACGGATACGAGCCGCATGGTTCTTCAGAAACGGAGCATGGTTTTAGAATAACTCACATGATGTTCTTGAACAACACAGCCAAACATAAATGTAAGAAATTGTATGGAGTTGTTTCAACAACTGACTGAATAGCGTTAACATATTTTGCAGTGTTATTAAATATGCTGTTCATTAAGACACAATTCATATATTTTTTCTTATGAGTTTTCACTAATCCAGTATTCAAATATATGAACTGGTTACCTTGCACTGTACAGCAGTCACATGAAGGCCCCTAGTACCCAAGGCGTTCCACACGGTACCGGGCTTCACCAAGAACCTCTGGGAGAGGAAGGGAGATGGTGAAACACCACATAGATTAACATCATACACTACTTATAGCATATATAATAATTGCCGTGTTTGATTCTGACAGTCCTCGTTGAGTCTTTAAAACAATGTAGCCTACCAACATGTGTGGTTTTAAATTTAAAGATAAACTAAGCAAACTGCCCACGTGTATTTATATTCATCGGATGCTGACTGCAACCTTCTTGGGATATTATCTTTCCGTTTTCTAACCACTCTGGATAAGAAGTCAGTTTTCATTAACGTTAGCTAGACTATTAGGTGGACTGGTTAGCCACTAAATAGTTCTCTTTTCGTTTATTAAATTAAAAGGCTAACATTTTTATACACAGCGTATGTAGTTTGTTGGCATATATACACGATAAACCCCTTCCATTGAGTAAAATTGTATTTCTTACCAACATCACCGCAAACGGACTGCTGCTCAAGGACGCGGCCATGTTCCCCCAACACTCAACAACTCAATGGGATTATTATGGGAAGACTTTTATAATGTTATGCATTCATTAAGATAGCTGGGTATTATTGAAAAAATCGTGTTTTACATTACTGTTAAAACAATTTTAATGATATTGCATTCACTGTTATGTTATGGGATTTAACAGTTATTTGTTATGGGGAACTGTTAGGGGGAGAAACATTTGTTGACGGACAATTCTCGACGCATACCAACCGGATGTGCAAAATCCAAACACTCTACACCGTTGTCCACGATCCTGTTTGCCTAAACCACCGATAATTATAAACAAAAATTGATAAGTAATCAGGACATACTCAGTTGAACACTGTAAATATGTCGTCTCCCGTCGAGATGACAGAAATGTACGATCACGCGCTGCTGGGGATCCTGCAGCACGTCGGGAACGTTCAAGACTTCCTACAGATCTTCTTCGGCTTTTTGTACCGCAAAACTGACTTTTATCGCCTGCTGTCATGTCCCAACGACCGAATGGGCTTTCCTCCCGGCATTGCAGAGAAGATGGTTCTGAAGGTATTAACGTAAACTATGAACGTAGACTATATTACTTACTATATGATTACTTTAAAAGGTTGTTGTTTTGATTGACATTCATCCAAATTGTTTGGCAAAGTTACAAAACATGGACTTAATATTCACACTTGATGGTTGTCTGATGGTTTCCTTTGCAGGCGTTTAAGAGCTTCGAACGGATCTCAGAACAGGACCGAGATAGGCGACTGAAAGAGCTTAAACAGAGAGAAGAACCCAAAACGCCGCCTCCCGTAGAACAAGAGGTGTCGGTGGAGTCAGAACCACAGCAGGACAAAGCTGAACCAAACACAGAAGCAGTCCAAGTAGAGAGGTCCCTCTCAGAACAAGCCGAGCCATCTTCTGCATCCTCCTCTCAGCCAGACACGAGTCAACAGCCTACAGCTGGTGGTCCTGCTCAGCCGTCCCAGGAAGCCAAGGCAGAGGCATCCAGCACAGACCCGGCTTCAGCAACGTGAGTTGTAGTATTCATAAACACACAGGTTCATGACTGTTGTTAGGCTTCAAACCTCATTGGTGGAACATCCACATGTAGCGTACATACACTGTAAAACATTTGTACTTTTATAAAAATTAAGAAAATTAAGACAACATTTTCCATTAATCTTTTATGAGTTGGTTGAACATCTGCATATTGAGTTGGGTAAACTCAGTAATATTTATTTGACTGAATGCCACTTAAGATACTTAATTGCCATAACATTAAATAAAGCAAACAAAGAGAGAGATGCAGCATTTGTTTAATTTATTAATACAATAAATGCTGCCATGTACAAATACAGTAGTGTCAGTGGCAATTAGTTGAACCGTAGTTGAAATTAAATTGCATCTCTTAAATTAAATTATATAAAATTCAGCTTAGAACAGCTTAACAGTAAAGGTGGATTTGTAATATTACCAAAGGACAGTTATAGCATCAACTCAACTTGCGTTTACTCAAAAACTCCACAGAGCAGAGTAATCCATCATGTATCCAACACTCAGGCATAACACCACAATGGCAGCACAATCTAACACTGTTAATCTAACTCAGATGCATCACTGCTAACCCAGTGTGCAGACATAAAAGTACAGTGTCTTTTAGTGTCTATAAAATCTTAAAACATTGTACACGCCAGAAACTTGGACCCCAGCCTTAAAAATGCAGCTTAAAGCTAAAAGCACCTTTTAAAAACCAGTACAACATTCAGAACAATTACACACATCAGGCTCAGAAAACATTCATTAACACAAATTATAAACCAGCCTTTCATGAGTGCCAGGCCAATGTTTTAGGCTATGAGCCTGTT
Organism: Lota lota; assembly: GCA_026745465.1. NCBI lineage: Eukaryota > Metazoa > Chordata > Actinopteri > Gadiformes > Lotidae > Lota > Lota lota. The sequence continues at coordinate 786,758 of JACYXH010000753.1, forward strand.
TTTGAGGCCAACAAACGTTGAGGTTGGTTTTGGGCACAAAGATTCCAGTCCCACAAAAAGTATTTGAAAGACCTCAAAGGTTTTGCAAAGTTTTGAGGGATACTTCAGATTGAGGTCGTATGTCACCCCGAGGAGTAGTCAGCATGCTCTCGCCAAATGGTTAAGATCCGTTCGACAATGATGCTCACTGCTGCTCACTGCATCGGGTTCATGACAAGCATATATCCGCATACTCTGCATTCTTAGGTCGCCATGGACACTGCTCTCTGCTGTTCCCTGTATGACATACAAACAGAACACAATAATTAAGACAAACTGTCTCATTTGTTGATGAAATATAAGTTATGTGATCCAATTCAGATAATGATTTAACATGACAGCTTTAGTAGAGACCACTTTGAAAACTAGAAAATTCCAGAACAATCCTAATTTGAGATCTTGAACATCAGACAGATAAAAGGTAGGTTTCCCAATATAACTTTACACTCTGGAAGAAATGTTAATCTCTATTGGCCATTGTCCTAGGCCCGAATTAACACCGTGTGGTGCCCTAGGCTGACCACACTGCAAGTACACGTAAAAAAGGGAAATTGACTATGGTTATAAAGCCCATATATTAACATAAACTTATAGCTAAAGTACATGCTCACCACACATATTACAGAAAATGACCCAACCAAATAACCTGACACCATAGCTAGACATGGGCCTACAAATGTCATACTAGCCTATACACTGATGCTCAAATAAATACATACATACATACAGACTTTACAAGCATCACAAACTGAGCAACCAGTTAAAAGAGAACCGTTCCACACCTCGGAGGCCAATTTATTTGACATGTCTGACTCGTAAACGAACAATGGATAACATTTGTTGTTTATAAACAGGCCACACATTAGAAACAGCGTTTGGATAAAGAAATCACTTTGTAACGTCAGTTGTTTAAGATTAGAGCACATTCCAAGCTAAGGTCTTCGTGGCGCCCAATTAACCTGCCAAAATTGGCAAACATAAAGCAAATTGAGGAAACCGATCGATGGTTTTGCATTAAGAGAAATACAATCATGTTAATTCGGGTAAAATCTAAATTTAAACAATGCAAATGGTTAATTATGTCACATACTCCGAACAATTCTTGGTGAGGAATGGCCAGTGAGAGGCTGAGCTTGCAGAAACATGCCCAGACTTGCTGCACGTGGCTGGGTCAAGACTTTTTACTGTTGATAGAAGCCCTTAAATTGCATTTTGCCAAATACATTTTATTGTGAAGTTCAATAAAATCAAGGAAATTAATTTATTGGAAGAAATATACTTTTTAAAATAAAGGAATATGGACAGTACCATTGAAGGACTTTTTACAATATATATAGCATTGTTGGTTTGATTACTGCTGTTGATTTCACTATTTAGTGACCGTCGACTTGCATTCTGCGTCGACTTGGTGGATCAAGGTGACAAATCATGACAGCTGTAGTGATAACAGAACTTTAGTTTAGAGGCCATGTCTCTTTGGTACAATTTCATTCTAGTTAAAAATGACAAACACTAAATACCTTTTCTTTAAGATTGAAAGTGCTATTTTATGCTACAGTTACTATTGTTATTACCTAAGCTGAACGATGACACTTGCTTGGGCCTAATAGATCAGTTGGTGTTTGACAATCAAGACCATAAGACTATAACTTGTTGTTGCAAACATTAAGATATTACATATTTGATGTACATAATTATTATGCCTATTAACAAATTAAATACAAGTAAATATTAATTTTGTCTGTGTGTATACTTGTGTGTGTGTGTGTGCTTCAGGAGTCAGAACCAGTACCAGGCGGACCCAGACAGCTACAATGGAGCCATAAGGGAAAACTACAGCTGGTCTCAGGACTACACGGACGTGGAGATCCGCGTGTTCGTCTCCAAAACGGTTGTCAAGGGCAGACAGGTATACACAAACCCTCACCACCAGCCAGCTGTTCTCTCTTCAGCTCACTCGGCAGGAAAGAAACACTTTCATTGCACAAAAACAACCGACTGTTGATGAGATAACGATGCTTAAGACCTGTTACGATGGATAAATGCAAAAACAACTTCTGTCCAAAAAGATTTCTTTCCACTACAGAAAACAGAGCTCTTTGAAAAACCATCTTCAACATGGATAAATCTTAAAACGCCTGTAATATGTTTCTGTGTTGACGGCTAAAGTGTATATTTCGGAAAGCGATGACGTAAAATGGTCACAAGATGAAGTAATCACAGGACAGCCAAGTGCTCTGCGCAGGCACATGAGAGAGCTTTAGTATGGATGGGTTTCGATGATTAGAAAATTTCGAAGATTTAAAAAATCTGTCTAGAGAACGCCAGTGTGGACGGAAAACCCATTGACCCAAAAATGCAGCGTTGGCATTTTTCCGACATCGTGTGTATGGACTTGGCCTGAGTCTTCCCTGCCATCCCCAGGTGTCGGTGAACCTGCTGCCCAGCAGCGTGCGTGTGTGTGTAAGAGACGGGGTGGAGGAACAAGTGCTGATGGAGGGAGAACTGCCGCACAAGATCAACACGGAAAACTCCCTGTGGAGCCTCGAACCAGGGCGCTGTGTGGTGGTGTGTGCACCACACATACACCAACACAATCACACACGCTGAAACACAGACGTAGCAACAGACAGAGACACAGGCAAAAACGTGCACACGTACATGTGTACACACACATGCCCACACACACACACACACACACACACACACACACACACACACACACACACACACACACACACACACACACACACACACACTAAAAATTCACTCTAGTTGCCAACAGAATTTTACCACAAGTTCCCTGATTGCCAATACCAAACTAACTCCAAACGTTCCTCTCCCGTACCAGCTGTCTCTCAGTAAGATCGGGGAGGTGTGGTGGAACGCGGTTCTGAAGGGCGAGAAGGAGATCGACATTAACCAGATCAACCGGGAGCGCACCATGGCGTCGGTAGATGAGGAGGAGCATGCTGTTCTGGACCGGCTCTCCTTTGACTACCATCAGAAGCTCCAGGGGAAGCCCCAGAGCCACGAGATGGTACGTGCCACACCCAAGAAACCATGTCCCCAGTCTAGCCCTAACTCGTGGGCGGTTGGTTAGGTCACAATGTGACGTGTTGCGCAAATAAAATGGCTACTCGGGTGTTTTGAGTGGAAGTGCTAGGTTTGATCCTCAATGTCCACAACCTACTTGTTGTAGGCATCCTTGTGCAAGAAGCCCAACCCCTAGATGTTCCTAAATGTATCTGAATTTGGATGAGAGTCCGCTAAATGACTAACTAGTAAATTGGCAGAGTAAAATAAAACTTGAGAAGAATGTGATTTTCAGCCTTTGAGTGGATGCTAAAGTGACAAAGCGACATGACACCAGCTCAGCTGTGTGTGAGTCTATAGTGGGCTTTTCATGAGGGGGAGCAGAAAGAATAGAAGTAATTTCCGTTGTGGAATGAAGTTGGGGTTGGTATTGGGCTTTTATTGTGGCATTCCTTGGTTCCATAGGCGGTTAAAGTCTGTGGACCTTTTATGTACTTCCTGCTGTCTTCAATGGTGTGTTTGTTTGTCTCCACAGAAGGTGCATGACATGCTGAAGAAGGGGTGGGACGCCGAGGGCTCTCCGTTCCGAGGGCAGCAGTTTGACCCCTCCATGTTCGACATCCCTCCCAGCGCCGTACAGTTCTAAATCAAATGCACCCCCTACGCGGACACCGAGGGGGTAACTTGCAAACTGTTGCTATTTCACGGATTGGAAAGAGAATGGTGGTATTAAGAACAAAACAAGGTGTGAGGGTAAGAGATCTGTGGCCGTTGTTGTTTTGCTGATGATGAGGACTTCAGTGCCTGGCTTTAAAAATGTCCTACTGATTTTGTAATGTGTTTTTATTTGTTTTTTATTTCATTTGTTGAGTCCAAATATTTGTTGAGCATCTGTCATCAGCTCACCGGAATCTCAAATGTATGGTTTTTACCCCAAAAAGTTTGACTGAGTTAGAATATTGAACTTAATTTATCTACTGTTTGAGGATCGAGTCAATGGTAGAATTCATGTGTTGGTTTGCCTTTCTGCCTGTTTTTTGCTTTTGTGTGTTAAAAGATTTGTGAAAATATTAAATAGTTATGAATAAAATGGACATGTTTCCACTTTGATGGTGATTCAAGTATGTTAAATTAGAGGTTTCGGTCATCCATGTTTAAAATGTATCCTTACTATTTGAATAATGGTGAGTATTTGCTGAGCACAGATGTTAACACTTAACACTATTCCTAAACCCTTAGATGCTGCTCAATAGTTGAGTAGTATTTTATTACTTAATATCAGACTCAGCTATAAATTCTAGACATCTTAAAAATTGCGTTGTGTGATGCTCACATTGAAGAAACAATCTACAACAAAAATGTCCTGTATTGACTAACCATAGCGCCTGAAGGGCAGCATAGTGTGGTTGCTATATCCTGTAATGGGAGCCATCCCTCCCCACTTACTTCCTTAATGAGCTCCATCAGTATTCATTGTAACGTCAGTGTCTTCTTAATTACTAAAAAGTAAACTAACTCGAAACATTACATTTAACCGCAGATTTAGAAGCCTCCATAAGTCCAGCTTGTGGTGTTCTGCCTGCTATATAGGCCTATCAATATATCAGTCAGTTCATTGTCTATTTTTGTATTCTAATGAAGCTATTGCCGTTTGTCATCGTCACCCCATTTGTTATTTGTAAACAGGGCTACGGCATTGCAGTGTATCTTATTTCTTAACGGGTCTTGTTGTAACGCGGCTATTCATAAATAGCTTTCTGGGTACACGCAGTGGAGCGACGCGGGGACGGAGAGTTAGCGGTGGGCGTGGTGTGATATGGGCGTGGTTTGGTGTGGGCGGAGACTGGGTACCATAGAGCGCTGCATGACCATCTATTTCGGGCTTCAGCAGCACGGGAGAAATATGGCAGTGACTACTTGCACACGTTTTACAGATGAATTCCAGCTTTATGAAGAACTTGGCAAGTAAGACCTCCTTACATATTTATTAACTCCTACTTATCACCCCATTGTAAATCTGCGAGGACCGGGGAATGCACATCTGCAAAATAGTGTGAAGGGAGATGGAGATGCGTCCCTTTAAAACAGACCGAGCCCCCCTCTCGGTTTCTCTTTTAATGGCTTTACCCCCAAAATGTTTGGACAAACTCTTCCCTATATTCAAAAACAAATGTTTCTCTTATAGACTGCTAATTTCCGCATGCTAATGTTCCGAATCGCTTGTGCGGAAAGTCATACGGACTGCAATAGCGCTGTAGTCTTTGCTGGTGCATGGGTCGGTACAGCATCAGTTCATCGTATGATAATTACCCTGATCCATGGAACGGTTTTTTGAGCGTGGGTGCAGAAATTACATCTTTGAAGTTCTTCATCGTTTGTCTTATAGATTCGCAAATGGCTATAGGCAATATGTATTTACTATGCCTCTTTCTCTGCTCCTTATATCCGAGGAGCGTGTGTGTGCGCGCGCGCACGTGTATGTCATTATATGCGGGGAAACCGTGTGTGTTTGTGTGTGGTCGACCACTGTAGAGGGGGAGAAGCGAGGGAGAGCCCCACACTGGCTGACTAATGAGGTTTTGGTTGAATTCCCGTGGACGGATGGATGATGAACGTACAGACGAATAGGATGATGGACGGACGGATGGAGGATGACTGCCCAAATAGCAGAACGTATTGAAGCAGATGTTTTGTATGTCTCTCTGGTGAGGCGTGGGAGGGAAGATGTATCCTGCTTATACAAACACTATCAACCCCCCCCCCCCCCCCCCCCATATAAACAATATTCATTCGATTTGATTTATTATTCCTGATGATAGACGTGTTTCAAATGACTGTCAGCGAAAGAGGTTCTTAGCCTCGTGTGAAGAAAACGAAAGAGTGGCTTTTAAAATGTGAGCTTGTAGCCAACTAGTGGAAAAACAAGACGGCTGGGCTCTGTGTCTTTGTGTCTATTCATTTCATATTAACACATGTTGAACCGAGAAGCCCTCAGGATGTAAACAGCATTCTGTTTAGCCCCCTGTACTTCCATTCCCATAACCATCTAAACGTGCTGAAGTGTTTTAGGAGACAGGGCTTTGACTCAAGTATTTTTTATTACATAACAAACCAAAGATGAGCTATAATTAGAACCAGAGAAACAAAATGGTCTGTTATTTCTGTTTGTCTTTGATTAGCTTGGGCTGGGAAATCTCTGTATACTTGGTATGAAAATACCTGTTCACAGAGAGGGTAGGCAGACAGGCCGACACACACGCACACACACACACACAAATGTGTGCATGAATGCCAGCACTGATCCACACACAAACACACACACACACACACACACACACACACACACACACACACACACACACACACACACACACACACACACACACACACTCCCAGCATATTAAGACACACACACACACACCTAAAAAGACACTTTGTCTCAAGGTCTAACGGTTTTAAATAAGGACTCTTTCAATTCCTCCCCGGAGTGCTTCAAACATAAAAGAGTCTAGATAAACCAGCAGCAACAATGTGAACAAAATCATTTTAAAGACCTTCAAAAGGTCCAGGAAGTCCGGTACATGTCATGCACCCTCCTTTCTCTTTTAATGCTAAATTTGTGGCTTAAATTGATGGCTTAAGTTGGTGGCTATAGGTGGCGAAGCGAACATGTAACGCTGACTCAGCTGGTTGTGAAGGCAGCTGAACTTCTGTCTCCCGTCGTCATTCTCTTCTGTCTCCTGCCCTCGTTTCCCAGGGGAGCCTTTTCAGTGGTGCGCCGCTGTGTTAAACTCTGCTCGGGCCAAGAGTACGCGGCCAAGATCATCAACACCAAGAAGCTCTCGGCCAGAGGTGAGCATGTTATCTATGGGTGGTTCTGCTCTGAGAAGGGATTTGAATGCATTAACAAAACATTAGAATCAATCACTCTAGAAACACATGATACCATGGTGGGTGTTCAATGGCTGCACTTTCAAATAACCAACCTGGGCCGAGGAACGGATGGTGTATCACTTGGTTGGTGTTGGATAGACATGTTTTAAGGTAATTGAGTGTTTGATTCCACTTCTGTTTCCTCTGACGGAGACTAGTTGGACATAACGCTACCTAAAGTGTCACAAGGGTTTTCTAAACAAGCTAAATAATGCTACAAAGAGCAAAAGGATTGCCAAAATGACATGATGAAGAGATGTCGTTTTCAGCACAAACTTGCTGACTTCATCTGCTTCTATTAAGGTTCCATCTGAATTCACGTCAAAGTGTATTTACTCGTCATAAACTGGTGTGTGTGGGTGTGTGTGTGTTTGTGTGTTTGGTGTATGTGAGAGAGCCATCCCAGTTGTTTGATTTCCTCTCAACAAAAGAGACCAGGCAGGACAGTAGGGAGCTGTCTGCTTCCAACCGTCTGTTTCTGAAATACAAAGAGAGAGACGAGGAGTGGATCTGTTGTTAACTCAACCCAAATGGATCAGATCAAATCTCTGTTCCTTTACACAAACTGTCCTCTCTTACGTTTAAAAAACAAAACAACAACAAGCAGGACGATCTTTGACACGATACAGCCCTAATCCATATTGTGCACACATTCAAATGTCAATGGATACCGGGCATTTTTGTTGTCTATATTTGTACCCCCCCCCCCCCCCCACACACACACACACACACACTCTATGTACTGTACATGGCGTAATGCAGTGTTATGATGAATGTGTTGTTTACGCTTTGTGGTAAACCCTTCTTCCTTGGAACATCTCCTAGACCACCAGAAACTGGACCGGGAGGCCAGAATCTGTCGGTTGCTGAAACACTCCAACATCGGTGAGACTGAATGGTATTTTTTTTTAAATAAGCCTTTAGGGTGCAACTCGACTGACACTGTACCTATCAAAAATAGCATCCTTCCTAATTATCTCATTTCTTATATTTTTGACATTTAGACTTTTCCGCATTTCCTCTGTCGCATGCTGTAGTCGATTTCCTTCCGTGTTTTAATCTCATCTCCCTCCTCTTTCTGTCCTGGTTTGCAGTTCGTCTTCATGACAGTATTTCGGAGGAAGGTTTCCATTACCTGCTGTTCGATCTGTGAGTTCCTTCTCTCGCCTCCTCCCTCGAGACCCTTCTGTCTTGCTTGGTTTTCTTCTTCTCTTCCCTCTCTTTTCACAGCTGGGCTCATTATTTTGCATCTGCCTATCAGTTTTTGCATTTCTTTCCTTGATTTATATTCCTTCTTCCCATATCCATCCATCCTTCTCTCTCTCTCTGTCTCTCGCTCTCTCTGTCTCTCTCTCTCTTTCACTTCTTATACTGGTTTCATATGCTCTTCCCCCAATTACATAACATGCCAACCCCCTTCTCGCAGTGCGTACACACACACACACACCCACCCACCCACCCCCCACCCACCCACCCACCCACACACACACACACACACACACACACACACACACACACACACACACACACACACACACACACACACACACACACACACACACACACACACACACACACACACACACGGTTACCGTTCCCTCGCATATTGGAGTCAGTTTCCATGGCAACACAGGGGGAGAAAATCCTGCAGCAAGGATTTCCCCTGGTGAGGACTTCCCCCACCTGCATGCGTTTGCGTGTGTATGTATGTGTATGTGTATATGTGTGTGTGTGTGTGTATGTATGTATGTGTTCTTGCATGTGTGTGTGTGCCTGTACATGCGTCCACATGTGTGTGTGCATGACAAAGTGTTCGGCTTTCTGTGTGTGTGTGCGTGTTTGCTTGTGTGTGTGACATATGTATGTGTATTTATCTGTATGTGTAATTGTCTTTCTGTGTGTGTACATATGTATGTGCAATTATCAGTAGGCTTCTTTCTGTGTGTGTGTACATATGTATGTGCAATTATATCTGTGGGTGTGCCTGTGTGTTTGTGCGCATGTCTGCACGTGCACACACACACACACACACACACACACACACACACACACACACACACACACACACACACACACACACACACACACACACACACACACACACACACACACACACACACACACACTCATACACACACACACACTCTGGCTGCGTCTCCGGTCCAGAGCTAGCATTGCTCCTCACCCATCAGAATGTAATCTCATAACGCATCACTAGCGCCGGACGCGGCGTCCTAATGGACGCCGCGTCCTCATCCTTCAGCACACTGCATCCGTCTTTCTCTGAGCCCCATTTGCATTTCCCCGTGCGTGAGTGTATCTAATTGTGTGTGTGTGTGTGTGATTTGTGTTTGTGTAAGCTGTCACTGTGCGAATGCCACGACTACAATATGCACAATCATACACACAAATACATATGCGCAGGCACACACACACACACACACACACATAGGCATTTTCTTCTTCCAAACAGGAATTTCTCTCTCTCTCTCTCTCTCTCTCTCTCTCTCTCTCTCTCTCTCTCTCTCTCTCTCTCTCTCTCTCTCTCTCTCTCTCTCTCTCTCTCTCTCTCTCTCTCTCTCTCTCTCTCTCTCTCTCTCTCTCTCTCTCACACTCACTCACTCACTCACTGATATATATCTGTATTCTTTGCAGTGTTACCGGTGGAGAGCTGTTCGAGGACATCGTGGCGAGAGAGTACTACAGTGAGGCGGACGCCAGGTAAACATCAACTCTGTCATTTGGATCATAAAGCATCAGGAACCAATAATATAACCCCCCCCCCCCCCCCCCCCCCGCCCCCGAGAGTCCACTATGCATGCCATATTGTTATATAAGCAGACGGAATCGCTCCAATACTCATAGTTTTCTGCATATATACAGTATGATATAGAGATATGCAGGGGTACCTCACATCGCAATGACCATATTGGGAGAATCACTAATTGGACTGTTAATTATTTTGTTGGTAGTAATGGTTTTTGTTTGTTTTGAAAATTGTTTTGTAATTTATTGTGAAATTATTTGGCATAATGGGAAGACATAGTGGTGTTTGAAACTGCCACAGGATTTTTCATGTGAGTTGTGACAACACAAAGTTTTCATTAGCCTATAGGTTACGGTTCATTTACGTTACAAGACTACCCTTTGTCCTCTCTATATGGCGGAGTATCGCCAACAAAATAACCCCACAATGCATTCTGATGACCAAGAGCTATACCATGTATCTGTCTGGAGAATAGATCATGGTGGCTCACCTCAGTAGCTACTGACAGACAGACTACTGAGAGACACAGGATGTATGCATCACCTGTACCCATTCCTTTCTGTTTAACTCTGTATCCTTGTATACATGTTGTCCCGGCATGGCCCGCCCTCTTCCCGCCCCCCCCCCCCCCCCCCCCCCCCCCCCCCTCCCCATGACACCTCATCTGCTCTCCTTAAAGACCCCATGATGTGGGGTGGGGTGTATGTCATACTGCTGCAATGTCTGGCTATTTGCAAGTATAATAAGGGGGTCAGCACGGGGAGAGAGCGTAGGAGCGGTGATATTTTAGACTTCACAATTTGGAAGGCCGATTTTGGAGGAAAGAAAAGTGACAAAAACCACTGCGTGTTAGCCCTTTTTCTGTTTTTTATATGGTGGGTATTAGGCATGTCTTAATGGTATTGGTTGAAGCATACATGAAGAGGAAGTTAAATAACAAATGTACTTTTTGCCACTTTGTTTGATTGACAAATAGTAAATGTGTGAATTTTCCTCATCATGGTGTCTTTAATTTCACTTTAATTTCTTCACATTTGTATAATGTTTGCACATCCTAGAACCTTACAGCTGTAGAAATCAGGACCCTTTGTGATGCGTTGATGAAATTCAAAGTAACATCCCAAATGGAGCTGAATTGCATTGATGTGACATTCCAAGCGGATGCGGTCTACATCGATTTGGAACGTATGCAATCGGTTGTAATTAATGATGATAATAGCACTTATGATTGAACACAAAACCATTGAAAAGGAATGCATTGTCTATCTTTCATCAATACTGAATCAAGAACTTGGTCAGGCCTTTAAAAATCCCTAAATCAACCCTTCTTCCATAATTTCCCTATGAATATCGTTGCCTCTAACCCTTCCTCTCCCCTCTCTTTACACCCCCCCCCCCCCCCCCTGTTGTTTTGTCTCCACAGTCATTGTATCCATCAGATTCTAGACAGTGTGTGTTACACCCACCAACATGACATAGTGCACAGGGACCTCAAGGTGTGTGTGTGTGTGTGCGCGCGCGCGCGTGCACGCGTGTCTCTCACACCGTCTCTGTACAAGGTTTTATACGACTGCTATGCTTTGGGTTTGCCTGTGCATTGAAACAAATACACCCTGCTGTGCCTGTGCTTGCGGGTCCGTTGTTCGATTTTGTTCGTACTTTTTTGGGTTTCACACAAAACTTTGCAACGCTGACATGTCCATGCGAATGCTGACTGCTGTTCCGTACGGTTCTATTTTAACCAGAGTATTATTATATAGAGAGTGGGAGAGAGAAAAAGAGAGGTAGAGAGGGGGAGAGAAAGGATAAGAAAGAGACGAGCGTGACAGGAGGACAGTGACAGGAAAAGAGCTATTTGTAGAGAAGGGAGAACGCTGAGACCGCGTCGGTCAGTAATGTTCCAGATTCTTGAAATCCTGAATGACACCTAAAGCCCAAAAAGTAATGAAAACACAATAACACATTACAGAGCACATTACTCACATTGGCACACAGCCGCATTCTGCTCTGCGGGAGCTTGTCTCTAATATCAAAGCCCAGATTCCAAATCCCTTGTTTAAATTGTAGGCCTACACATATGTCTGTCTGTGTGCTTTGCGTGTGTGCGTGCGTGGGTGCGTGGGTGTTGTGATATGTGAATGGACATATTAGACACTTCTGCTGCATTCCTTTGCATGAATCTGACGGCGCGGCAGACTATGCTCAGATTAACTCGCTCCCCCTGCTGTTTGCATGCAGTCACTGCATCCAGCAGATACTGGAAGCTGTGCTCCACTGTCACCAGATGGGGGTGGTGCATAGAGACCTCAAGGTCAGTCGTGTGTGTGTGGGGGGGTGTGTGTCCATGCGTGTGTGTCCGTGCATGTGTGTGTGTGTGTGTGTGCGTGTGTGTGTGCATTTGTGTGCATTTGTGTGTGCCTGTGAGTGTGTGAGGCGTGTTGTATTGAAGTGTATTTGAACCATATCTGTTATGAATATTGTAATATAAATTGTTTCGTTTTCGTCTAATTCCAGAATCTTTATAAATCTCTGGCTGCCCAATACAACCAAGCATGGTTGTATTGTCCGACATGTTTCTGTGCATGCGTGCGTGTATGTGCATGCGTGCCTGTGTGTGAGTGTGTGCATTGGTGTGTGCGTGCTGTGCGCGTGCATGTGTGTGCAGGTCAGCAATAATTCCTGGAGTTTGTGCATGCATTGTGGTATTGACTTGGATAAGTCGGATGTCATTTAAGTTGCATATTTTGATGATTGCATTGTAAAAACGTAATTACTTAATACATTATGTCCAGAACTACTTTTCCCCACATGCCTTTCTATGACGTAATTTACAATACCATATCAAGATATCGCTTGCTTTGCATCAATAAATAATTAATTGTTAAACATTATTGTCCCTGCATTGAACCCCGTGTTGTTAACCAAAGACAACTGTGATTTGTCACTCCGAGAAATCATACTGCATCACACATCTGTTTTAATACCAGGCCCATCTGCTGGGTTCTGTATGCACGATGACATCATGTCCACTATTATTACTAAGATTATGATGATTACTGTATAAAAAATACAATGGATTGATTCAAATATTGATTCGGACATCTTATGCTGAGTGTGCTGAATAAATTCTCGGTTGAACTACTCTGATCTGGGATGACATACCTCACTGGTGTCACCATGGGGTCCTCTTTGTGCCCCCCCCCCCTCCCCTCACTGGTAACTCCATAAGACTAACTGTGATTCCTACAGCTACTCTGCACTCTGTCCAGTGGTTGTTGTTTTTAGAAACTTGGTCGTACAGCACTTTACATTTTTATGTAGCTGCTCCAATTTAGATTGTTCCCAGCCTCACTTGTAAGTCGCTTTGGATAAAAACATATGCTAAATTACAAAACTGGAAATCGAAATGTAAATCTTGGACGTGAATCCCTTGGAGGAATGCGTAGTAGCTCTAGTGGAGGTCTGTGATGAACTGTATGTCCTGTTGTTCCTCCACCAGTACAGTGTTGTAAAGGCCTATGACGTGGTGGTAGTGGAGCTGGTGGTGGTGGTGGTGGAGGGAGTGGTGCTGGTGGAGGTGGGGGTGGTGTTTGTGTTGGTGAAGGTGATGACGGTGGTGTGTGCTTTCTCACGGCCCAGCCAGAGAACCTGTTGCTGGCCAGTAAGTGTAAGAATGCAGCGGTGAAGCTTGCCGACTTCGGCTTGGCCATCGAGGTGCAGGGGGAGCAGCAGGCCTGGTTTGGTAGGTGGACTACACAAGCATACGCCGTCGCGCACATACATACAGATACACAAGCAGAAACAGAGAGACGGAACGAAATACACACATGCATGCATGCACACAGACCGGTACACAGACAGATGGACAAACGGAGAGATAAACACACACACACACACACACACACACACACACACACACACACACACACACACACACACACACACACACACACACACACACACACACACACACACACACACACACACACACACACACACACACACACATACACACACACACACATACATACATACATACATACATACATACATACATACATACATACATACATACATACATAAACACACACACACAGACACATACGCACAGGTCATGAGATAACTGTATGTTTCAGGGTTTGCGGGGACCCCAGGGTACCTGTCTCCAGAGGTGCTGAGGAAGGAGGCGTACGGGAAACCTGTCGACATCTGGGCCTGCGGTCAGTTCTTCCGTTCATCAGTTCATCCGTTCATCCGTTCATCTTTTCATCTGTTCCTTCGTTCATCTGGTCATTGCTTCATCAGTTAATCAGTTCATCACTTCATTAATTAATCACTATGTTACTTCATCACATTTGTTATTAATCACGTCAATCATTCATCTCATCATCTTAATCTCCTTGAGCTCTTTCTCACTGCACTTTTTACTAACTGTGTTTATATGTGATAATGTGTGTGTGTGTGTGTGAGAGCGCGTTTGTGGGTGTGTGCGCGTTTATGTGTGTGTGTGTGTGTGTGTGTGTGTGTGTGTGTGTGTGTGTGTGTGTGTGCGTGCAGGAGTGATCCTGTACATCCTCCTGGTGGGCTACCCTCCATTCTGGGATGAAGACCAACACAAGCTGTACCAGCAGATCAAAGCCGGGGCCTACGATGTGAGTCCTCAGAGTAACACACCACATGTTTTAGCCTCAAGGAGGACCCGTCAAAGTTGGCGTTGCCATGTTTCAAAGAGGACTGCTTCTTCTGCATGTTGTTCAAAAATGTCGGTCAGCAACATGAAAAACGAGGAAAAGCTGGACGATGAAGTAATTTGTGTGTGTGTGTGTAGTTCCCCTCCCCAGAGTGGGATACGGTGACCCCAGAGGTAAAGAACCTGATCAACCAGATGCTGACCATCAACCCAGCCAAGAGGATCACCGCTCAGGAGGCCCTCAAACACCCATGGATCTGTGTACGCATGCACACGCACAAACACACGTACACACGCACATGCACGCACACATGCATGCACACAAACATGCACACACACACACATGCACACACACACACAAAAACCAACACACACATGCACGCACGCAAGCATGCACATACACACACACGCACGTGAATGAAAACTATATGGTAGTAATTAAGCTCCTACGTTATGTCATCAATATATTTAGAAGCTCATTGAAGCTTGGCTTCTGAAAACGAGGCTATACACTCAGCGGCCAAAAGGTTATAGTCAGTACTAAATTAAACAACAGTATTTAAAGTCAGGTCACAGAAATGTAATTAACTTAACTCTCCCCCTCTCTCTCCCTCTCTCCCTTCCCTTCTCTCTATCTGTGTTTGCGTGTGTGTCTCTCTCTCTCTCTCTCTCTGTCTCTCTCTCTCTGTCTCTCTCTGTCTCTGTCTCTCGCTCTCGTTCTCGCTCTCGCTCTCGCTCTCTCTCTCTCTCTCTCTCTCTCTCTCTCTCTCTCTCTCTCTCTCTCTCTCTCTCTCTCTCTCTCTCTCTCTCTCTGTGTCTCTCCCTCTCTCCTCTCCTCAGCAACGCTCCACTGTGGCCTCCATGATGCACAGACAGGAGACAGTTGAATGTCTCAAGAAGTTTAACGCCAGGAGGAAACTCAAGGTAACTAAAACATGTTAAAATGTATGGTCACTATTTTATTTTATTCAATTAAGTTTTAGTTTTTCTGGATAAGCTACAATTCCATGTGGAATTGTTGCTTTTGTTTATTCATAAAATAAAATAAAATGCGGACTGCACTTCAGTCTCTGTGACATGTTATTCCTGTGTTTTGATCAATGAAAATATTAACAAATAATGAAAAGTATAAACCCATAGACAGTGGCATGTCCAGACCCATTTAGTTGGACATGCCCAGAATAATACAGGAGAGGGTTACCAGGCCGGTTCCTCTTCAGATCAGTGTGTGGAGAATTGATCGATCGCACACAATTAATTAAGTCAGTGTAGATAAATTTATCATCTGAGATATATGTCATCCACAATATGACAAATACCTAATCGGATAAGCAGTCCTCAAAAGTACAGGTTTTGTGCTGTAGTGTTCTTTGTCAAGTTTTTGCTGTCATGGTTTGTCCAAGTTCGTTCCTACTCATCTCCCAATCCTAAGACTTGACAAACGGGCATGTGCCACCGCTAACACACCTGAACCACTACAACTATAACCCTGCACTTCCCCATTCATGTTTGTTGTTCTTCCTCATGTGTGCTTATTGTCGGGCTCATACTTCGTCACTTGATCATTTGGATGTTTTTGTTTAACATTTTCAGGGTGCCATTTTGACGACAATGCTGGTGTCCAGGAACTTCTCTGGTGAGTTGTTAAGGTTGTCCTGTCAGGTTGCTGCAGACTGTGATGGGTGCTGCAGACTGTGATGGGTGCTGCAGACCGTTATGGGTGCTGCAGACCGTTATGGGTACAGCTGACCATGATGGGTGCAGCTGATGGGAGGACTGGACATCTGGTTCATGACAACACCTTTCACTCACACTATCTTTCACGCATACTGCATCATGCCCAGTTATACACACACACACACACACACACACACACACACATTGCACGCACCCACACACATAACACATACACACACACACACACACACACACACACACACACACACACACACACACACACACACACACACACACATACCAGTAACTGGAAGGTAATGCTTCTCCGATTTTCATAACATTACATTTTCTGGATCCTTTTAACTTTTCAATATCAAATGTTTTCCCCTTCATTCCCAGTTCTCTTTCTATCGGAAATAAGTTAAATTAGATTGAATGCGTCCGTTTCTCTCTCTCTCTCTCTCTCTCTCTCTCTCTCTCTCTCTCTCTCTCTCTCTCTCTCTCTCTCTCTCTCTCTCTCTCTCTCTCTCTCTTCCAGTGGGTCGACAGACTACAGCTCCAGCCTCGATGAGCGCCGTAGCTGGAACCACCGCAGGAATAGTGGAACAAGGTGAGATAGACAGACAGATAGACAGACAGATAGGCAGACAGACAGATAGATAGATATGCAAACAGATAGACAGATAAACATTTAACAGACAGACAGACAGATAGACACACGTGGACACACAAGCAGCTTGTTTTTAATTCCTCTTCCTAAATCTTTCCCTAATGCTTCGGAAATGTTTGCCAAGGTAAGCTTCTCCCCCCCGCACCCCCCAACCCTCAGACTGGGGTTTGGCCCACTGGGGTCTGACCTGCTGGGGTCAGAACTGCTTGGGTCTGACCTACTGGAGTCAGTCTTGCTGGGGTTAGACCTACTGGTCTGACCTTTTAGGGTCTGACCTGCTGAGATCTGACCTACTGGGGCCGGGCTTAATAACCGGGATGTGATCTAATGTTGGGATGCAGGAGGGGGATGAGTGCTTGTTTGGTGTGCAAATGATTTGAATTGTAGATGTTCATTAAACACCAAATCAACCAGTTTGACCATTCTATGTGCAACTAAATTACAGGATACGTACAAAATAGGCCACAGAGTCATAATAATTGTAATACTAATTAATTGCATTAATGAAGCACTTTTCAAGACACTCAAAGTGCGTAGAGTATGTACAGTAAGAGTTCAGGTTCTCTGCAGGATGTGTACATAATATAAACAGAGTAATTAGAGCAATTGTACAGGAAATGTGCCAGACATGTACAGGATATGAACAGAGTAAGTACAGAATGTGTACAAAATATAAATACAGAATGTGTACAGTATATTCAGTATATTCATGTATGAACAAGTAATTTCAGGTATGAACGTTATATGTATAGAAGAATGTGTCCGGGATACTTTGGATTGAGATGTGAAGCCCGTCAGATCAAAATATTTCATGTCAGACATTTCATCAAACTCATGTTTATATTACCCGGAACCAGTGTTCTGTGCCATCATCTGCATCCTGGCACCTTTACATTTTTCTTTTTCGTTACATTAAGACAAATCATGCCAGACATCTTACACGTGTCTATATCCTCAAAGGAGATTGGATTGCCAATCAGGAGTAAATAACCTGAAAGGAACCCCTGGTTGTCATGGATACAAACCGTTATAGACCGCGACACGCAAGTGCGTAAATTGCCGGGACACTGGAGCACTTAGCAGGGATTTGGTCTTCATCATATCATAATTTCCTGCCCGTTCGTATGAACTTAATCCGTGGTAGGAGATTAACAAAAACCATTATCATGCATCTGCATGTCTAGCCCACTCTCCTATAGTCTCAGCCCTAATCCCTGAGCAGCACGCCTGTGTGTGTGTGTGTGTGTAACACACATGAGTGTGTGTGTGTATGTAGATTATAAATAAAAAACACAGACAGAGGTTTTTGATGTACTTGATGCACTCTGCTTACCTAATGCCTCAGTGAGCTCAGAGGTGGATGGTTTTTAATGTGTGTTTCCCTTGATTCACTTTTTGTGTTCTCTTTTAAAATGTCCATTTGCAGGATGGGGGGTGGGAGTTAGTTGGAATTTTTTGAGAGGGAGGGATTAATACTCTCGCCGGATGTATTCCCCGATTTTTAAAGGGAGGATTTAGAGAGAGAGAGAGAGAGAGAGAGAGAGAGAGAGAGAGAGAGAGAGAGAGAGAGAGAGAGAGAGAGAGAGAGAGAGAGAGAGAGAGAGAGAGAGAGAGAGAGAGAGAGAGAGAGAGAGAGAGAGAGAGAGAGAGAGAGAGAGAGAGAGAGAGAGAGAGAGAGAGAGAGAGAGAGAGAGAGAGAGAGAGAGAGAGGCTGTCACTGTTTGTGAAGTGGTGACTAAACTACAACAAGCTTCCCCACTTAACCTTACGCTAAAAGTGACGGCTAAAACTAAGTGAGCTGTGCAGTTAGCAGAATCTCTACATGGGTGATTATGTTGCATTGGGATTGAGCGGAGGTATTTTAGCGTAGATCTAGAGTGCTTAGAGTGAGACGCTGGGACCATGTCTTCTGAGATTGTGTCCTCCTGTCTGTCCACAGCAGCCAAGAGTCTGCTGAACAAGAAGGTTGACGTGAAGGTAGGAGGCCCACTCCCTGTCTCTCTCTCTCTTTGTTTGTCTCTCCCATTCATCTGTCTGCTTGCTGTAGTCTCTTGACCGTGTTGTTAACCGTAAAGTAGTTGAGTCAATACAGCGGTCGTTGCAAATATTTGTCAACGTTTTTGGAGAATGTTAAAGTGTTTTAAGTTCTTAATGGGACACTTAACATTCTGCATGGTGCATTGCAGCGTTGAAATCTTCCAGTCAATTAGAATTGTTGTGGTTGCATGCGTTTTTTTGCATGTATGTTTTGGACATGTATGTGTTTAACTGTGCGTGTGTGTTTGTGTGTATTGATTGCAACTATCTTTGAAACACAACTGCTGTCATTTTGGATCAGTTATTTGATCTAGGGCTATTATAGTTTCCAATTAATATTGTTGTATTATTCATATTTTATTTTATATGACCTATCCCCTTCTTATTCCAGTCCGTCACTGTGTGTTTTACTGTACATAGAACATACATATAGGTTTTATAACCTACTCCCATTCAGCCAGTTTGGTCGCTGGGACATCCTGACCTCTGTTCCTTAAATCCTAGGCTGCTTTTTCCCCCGCTGGTTTTATGCTAATCTCAGATTATTTCTAACCAAATTATTAATCTATATTACATAATCCTAGTCCCTACGAAGATGGCCAGAGTCTCAACCTTGGAGTTTAGTGTCTATGTATGTATGTATGTATGTCTGTCTGTCTGTTTGTCAATATGACTCAGTACTCATGAATACATGCTGCAGTCATCCTGCTGTTTCAGAACAATGTATAAGATTCCATGTGTCTTCTGAAAGTTGCAAGTCACCGTTCCATGCGTCTTCGTTGCTTGTTGTTACAGAGCCGTTGTCTGGCAGTGCATGTATTCATTTTACTGATAAATGTTGAGGAGGTTTGGGAACGAGAAATATTTTTATATGTGTCGGGTACCAGTGGTTGTGGATCTTCTAGTCTGCATGTCTCAATTTGGCTCCACAACGGTCGACATGGGAGGAGAGGAGACCACAGCGTGTGATCTGGCTGGTGTTTAATGTAGAGACGCTGTTGTGTTCTGTGCTCCAGCCTCAGAGTAACAGTGCCAAAAACAGCACGGTGACCAGCCCCAAAGGAAGTGGGCCCACCACTGCCCTGGTACGCTGCGCTCTGTAGCGTGTGTCTCAGCGTGTGTGTGTGTGTGTGTGTGTGTGTGTGTGTGTGTGTGTGTGTGTGTGTGTGAGTGTGTGTGTGTTTGCTAGAAATGGAGTATGACTGTGGTTCTGAACTATATTTTGTTTTCAATTTTATAGTTATTATATATATATATATATATGTCTTTTATATATCTTTTTTATAAATAATATGAAAGGCAGGTGAATTGCTACTCCATTTTGTAACACTGAAAGCTCCGCCTTCAACATCTCTGATTGGCCTGAGAGCATTCGTGTTCTCAAGCCAATCAGAGATGTTGAAGTTTATAAAATACAAAGAAAAGGAAGGTTGAGAGTAAACAACGATAATAAAGTTTAGAAAAAATAACAAATACGTTTTTCAAAAACCTACGAAATAAAGTGAAACTTTACATGGTTTCAACTTTTGATGTACTGGAACAAAGAGACCACACCTACATAAAAAAGCAGGCAGCTCTCTCTCTTGTCTTTATTTTAGTGTGTGCATTTGTGCAATGAGAATAACAGGTGTGTGTGTGTTTTATTTATTAAAGATTGTCATCGCATCAAAACTATTTGTTTTTGTCAACTTTGACCTGACAGCTGACTGATTCAGTCAACTAACGTATTATTCTCAAGTCTGTTAAAATAAATAATTTGCTCAATTAATTTCTTCCTGGACCAAACTTTCACTGATCCTTCTATTTTCATCCATCTCCCTCTTCCTCTTCATCCTCCTCCTCCTCCTCCTTCATTCTCTCTCCAGGAGCCTCAGACCACCGTTATCCATAACCCAGTGGATAGGACCAAGGTATCTCTCTCTCTCTCTCTCTCTCTCTCTCTCTCTCTCTCTCTCTCTCTCTCTCTCTCTCTCTCTCTCTCTCTCTCTCTCTCTCTCTCTCTCTCTCTCTCTCTCTCTCTCTCTCTCTCTCTCTCTCTCTCTCTCTCTCTCTGATCCTCCCTTTCTTTCTCTTCCTTTACCAAAATCAATATCCCAGTGGATAGGACAATGGTAGAACTCTCCAACTCTTTCTACATTCTCTTCATCATCTGTCATCTTCATTCAAAATTCTCTGTCTGTTGGTTAAGATCTGAAACTCTTCTCTTTTATGGGTAACATTTTGTGTGTGTGGTTAGATCCATTGTTGTTTCTTGATTCTAAACATCCTGAGTGAGAACTGTTGAACTCAGCCGTTCAGTCCCCATGTTCACCAATGCCACGTCATAGCAACGCTATACAAATAAAGCTGAATTGAAAAAGGTTGAACACACATCACGTGACCCCCGTTCCACGATTGACCTCATAGAGATACTGGGTTCTGATTGAGGAACCTCATTTGTTAGGACTGGAGCACTGGAGTAAAAGGTGAAGCACGGTCAGCCAGGTGCAGGTGCAGGTCTGGTGGAAACAGAGAGTCTTCTCTGTGACCACACTAGTCTGAATGGGTCACTAGACAGGCTTTGTCCAGTATCTTCCTTCAGTGCATCAGTTTTCGGGTATGGAAGGGGTGTTAATCGATGTATGTAGAATGTCAATATGGATGTGCTTTTCCTGATGCAACACCGTGTCCATGGTGATAAATACTTGTGACTCAAAACTTCAGAAACATAAATTGACAAAACAAAACCATGTGTTTCACTGCTTATTTGCGCTCTTGTACTCTGATGTAAAAAATAATAATCATATTTAATATTAAATATGAATGAACATATTTTGTGTTCATTTCCAGGGATCCTCCGACAGCAGCACCACCACCATCGAGGATGAAGACGTGAAAGGTAGGCCACAATTCTCCATTTTGTTTAAATTTATTTTCTTTGTACATCTGAGTGAAAATAAAAAGAATTATATATTCCAAAGAATCGTCATTCTGAGCTCACAATGTGGGATGAGGACCAGAGAGACCACAGCCATCACAGTAAATCTCAGAACATCAGGAGAACGAGAATAGCTCCTTGAGGTCCTACTCTCACCGCAAAACAGGAACAGGAAGTGAGGAGGTGCATCCGAAACACAGTGGGAGTTGACAGACCTAGAGGAAGTACAATGTGGATAGTTGTAGAAGGTTGAGGTAGAACAGACTAGGTCAAATGCTATTGCTTGAGTTTCATCTGAATGAGTGAGATTTGTGTATTAGAAAAGATTCCTTAGTAGGATAGAGAAGGAAAAGAAGAGAACTTGTGTATACTGCCAAGGGTGGGGTGCAATTTTTATTTTAATGTGTGTGTGTGTGTGTGTGTGTGTGTGTGTGTGTGTGTGTGTGTGTGTGTGTGTGTGTGTGTGTGTGTGTGTGTGTGTGTGTGTGTGTGTGTGTGTGTGTGTGTGTGTGTATGTGTGGAAACACAAATTTAGATTTGTCAGTATTATTATAATTTTTAATTAGGCATGAGTAACCATTTGGCAACTGTGTGTGCACAATAATTTAGATGGAACACAATTTGTTTTTAGACACATTTTCACATTTTCTGGCCAGTCCCAATCTTCCATCACATCATGTATGAATACTCTTTTCCATGTCAATCAATTGTGTGATAAAACACAAGCTGAATGTGTTCAAACTGTCCGTGCGTCTCTCTTTGCAGCCCGTAAACAGGAAATAGTGAAAATCACTGAGCAGCTCATCGAGGCCGTGAACAACGGAGACTTTGAGGCCTACGCGTGAGTACAGCTCCCATTCCCGCACCAACCTGCATCAGCTGTGTCCATGGCAACTGTATCCATGGCAGCTGTTTCCATGACAAAGTATCCATGACATTTGTGTCCAAGACACTTGCATCCATGAAGATTACATCTGTGCCAGCGACATTTGTCAACAGTATCCATGACAGCTGTTTCTATGACAACTGTACCCATGACAACAGTATCCAGGACAAATGTGTACATGACTACAGGATCTGTTGTGAATTCCCTCTGTGCTGCTGAGGAACACTGCCCCTAGAGGGCTTAGAGACAATTTACGTTATATAACCCTCCTGATTGGAGTAAGTGACTCCAGGTGTGCTCAGGTGTAGACCGATCACTGCCAGTTAAATGTAGACAGATCTGGCGTTCAGGTGTCTCCAGTCCTGCCTCCCTCATGCATTACTGACAATGTGAGTTGCCTTCCTGACTGTTTACTCTTTGAGTTCTGTTTGTGACCCTACATTTGATTAGATTTCTACCTGATCCATGGATAGCATAATTTACTGTGTTGACTATTGATTTATGCATTTGCTTCTTTGAATGTACTGCAGAAAAACCATGAACTGAATGGAGGCAATAAATGGACAACTGACTTGCATTTCCCTGACAAGAAGTCTTTTATTTGAGGCATTTAAGCGGCCAACTATTCATATACCTACACTAGCACATTTACCAGATAAATCTACTTCAGTATCCATGACAACAGTATCCATGACAACAGTATCTGTGAGGTGGTGACACTTATTAGTCAGTCGTCATGGCAACATTTATTTCATACCAGGAAGCAAGATGTGATTTAATGTTCTAGGTGCTAGCTATATGTGACCCATTGACCACATTTAGTAATGGTGAATAATATACGATACTTATGTATTATATATGTACTCTTGAATGGGTTGTTATGTCTTCATGCAGGAAGATCTGTGACCCCGGTCTGACCTCGTTTGAGCCGGAGGGACTGGGTAACCTAGTGGAGGGAATGGACTTCCACAGGTTCTATTTTGACAACCGTAAGGCTGTTCACAGATAATGACAGTGATTATAATTACAGTCAATTAAAACATTAAGAGAGTTCCCTGTGTAAACTCATATCTCAAATCCTGTCTCCTATCTCCTACCCCCTCTCTCTTTTCTCCTACCCCCTATCTCCTCTCTCCTCCCCTGTCTCCTCTCTCCTCTCCTCTAGTCCTATCTAAAAACAGCAAGCCCATCCACACCACCATCCTGAACCCTCACGTTCACATCATCGGTGACGACGCGGCGTGCATCGCCTACATCCGCCTCACGCAGTTCGTGGACGGCCAGGGCCGCCCCCGCTCCAGCCAATCAGAGGAGACAAGGGTGTGGCATCGCCGGGAGAGCCGGTGGCAGAATGTCCACTTCCACTGTTCTGGAGCCCCGGCCGCCCCCCTCCAGGGATGAGGTACACAAACCAGGCCTCAACTGCTTCTGCCTGGTTTGAACCAACGCGTCTTATCATGACACCAAATGAACACTAGAGGGAGATTTATAAACCAACGGTGGATGATATGTGGCAAAATAAAAACAACTCTTGTGTTTGTAGTGGTGACAAACTTTTCAAAAGTAGAGCAATTACAAGATTTCAATGTTTATTAGAATCAAAGCTAAGCTAGGTTAGCGGTAGCCGCACGCAGCCCTGCTTGTCAATTCACCAATCAGTGGTCTGCAACATCTAGGAGGACGTTGCGTTTGATTTGCTTACACACACACACACAGACGCAAACATGCACACACACACATGGAGACACAGACACACACAACACTCAAAGTCCTCTTTTTTTGTGCTTACACAGCTCAACATATACTAGCCTATCTGTAGACCAACAGGGAACCATCCTAACTTATTGCCACTGTGGCAGAAAACCTGTGTCGGAACCTCTGACTCAAAGCAAGAAGTCCTATATAAGTCAGTACCCTCCAACATCCTTAGAGGCTGACAGCCCTGATGGATGACTCAGTAGTTTGTACCCCCCCACATGGCTGTAGCTCAGCCTCCGGTCACATGCGGTGGCACATTAGCCCTACCCTTCCACCGGGGTCCATCCCTTAATCCTCTTTTGAAATAAAGATGGAAACAGTGGTGGTGGGTTTAGGTCCACTTACTGTGAGGACAGACCAGTTTGGCTTGTCTCTCTTTAAAAAGTATTAGTGAATGTCTTTCTTTGGTTCTTTTTTTCATTCGTTTCTTTATTTACTTATTATTATTCATCTTCTTCTTTCTTTCATTCTTTCTTTGCCTCTTTTTCACTCTCTCCCTCTAATTCTCTCTCTCTCTGCCTTCCTCTGTCTCTCGACCCAGCCTCAACCAGGAACACCCACTTCCGGCCAGGACCGCTCCTGCCTCGCGATGCCCACTGACAACTCACCAGATCAGGGCCAAACATTCACACAGGGTCCCATGAACAGACCTTTTCATGGAGTTGCGGTCCAGAACACAAACCTACATGTGGGGCCACAGTGGTACATGCTCATGGCCTGAAACACACACACACGGTCTTCATCTGGTCGGATCACTCTATTAACGGTGCTGTAGGTACGATTTGAGAGTTGTAAAGAGAGCAGAAGAGAGACAGATTTCGAAAATAAACACCAAAAAATAACTCCCTCTCAGCTCTCTCCCTCCATACTTTTCTCCGCCATTGAGAAGTGTCAACCTGTGATTGACAGGCAAGATTCCACAAACCAATCAGGGAAGAGATGCCCTGATTGGCCAGAAGATTTCCAGGACCGATCTAAGATTGAAATAATCTCATGCAGAGGCAGGCGCAGTCAACTAGAAACAGATATTCTCACAGCGCATTTCACCAATAGCTGACGGATGGCTATGGCATTTATAAAAAATTACATTCTTTATTATAAATTACAGAAATTATATAGAAACTCTAGCTCTTAAATCTTACCTACAACACCTTTCCCTTAACTTAACCCCTCATACTAATATTAATATGCCTGCAGTCTATGGTTGTTGTAAACTTTGAAAACTTGTACATATTATTTAATGGTTTATTTAAACTTCCTTGATTTGGATTCAAGATTTTCCTCTTTTTTAAGACGATGTGCATGACTCTCTGTGCCTATGTGGATTTATCCCGTGTCTGTTTCTGCACGAATAAGACTGACCCTGTGTTGAATCTACCTATGAATGAACACCATAATAATCCCATGTCATGTTGATGTGTGGCAGAGCACACCAGTGGTGTGATTATTTCATCTGCGTTGACCTCTAACCTTTGACCTTTTGATTCGATCGATATTTGATTGGAGTATCGTCGGCCCCCTCCTTCTGCTTTCCCCCACTGACTATAATCCATCCACCGTAACCTTTGAACCTGCTCCGTGAAAGATGAGACACACCTACCATCTATCAACCATCTTACAGCATGCTACGCTATCGTTGTGCTACTTACTACTTGATACTTTACGTATAAAACAACCTAACAAACTTCCGTTATGAAATGACAGCGTGTCGAGTATGCACCATACACCATGTAAAACCGTTTCCATGTGATGACTTATGAATATCATTCACTTATAGATGGTGAACTATCTGCATGTCATGCAATCATGTTAATAATATACATTGATGAGTTGGGTGTTGTGTGTTATGATTGGTCGATCGATTGAGTTCTGACTGTGGCTACTGGTGACTTATACACTCTACTTCTATATTTTCTGATCTTTGTAATTGTACAAGCTGTATTGTTCTCCTATGATTACACTGTCATGGATGAGAAAGAGACTTTCATTAAACAATTGAGCTGGATCACCCTTTCTAGGTTTCAACTCATTATTAACAAACAGGGTTTGTTTTCTCAATGGTGGAAAATACGCAGGTACAAAAACGGAATCAGTAAGTACATACAAGAAGATAGGAGTTTCAATTCAGAGTAGCACAATAAATTAATAAATGTTCAATAAATGTGGACAAATTCAGATATTTTAAGTAACTTACTTTTCCAGAAGAGAAACCAACACACACAAAACGAAACAAAACAAAACAGGTTTGTCTGAACCATAGGTATGAACAGTGCGACCGACGTGTCAACGACCTGACATCAATTGATGACGTAACGACACGGATGGGAGCTGTGGCCACGAGCCAGTGCTGCCTCGACCATAGAGCAGCGCCCTCGGGAGTTTTTTTTATTTATTTTTTACCTGCGCGCATAATTTGGTTTTCTTAGGGAGCGTGGGAATAGGCTACATTATTTTTAAAGGTAGGTTACCCGACCAAAAGTAAAGTATTCATTAATATATCAGCGTGTGAACGATTGATCTCAAAGTTTGAGCTCACGTTTGCAAAGGACGTTTACGTGACTTTAGTAGGCTATATTTTTATGCATGAAGTATCTGATTGTCATTGGCATTTTCCAACTACTATTTTCAGATTGAGCGCCGGGGAAAACGGCTTTAAAGCAAACGGGACAAACGTGGAAAGCTCACCACCCCCCGAGAAACCCCAGAACTTTTCCGTGGAAGTATTTATTAGACTCGTTGCTATTGCTGCTAATTATTTTTGCAGTTTAAGAAGGGAAGCCAGTTTGACAGACCATGCAACATTTAAGGGTTAGCATAGCCAGGCTCCGGCCGATGGCTGCTGTCCAGACAGCCAAGTATGCGTCCCAGCCCGAGCAGGTGGGCACGGGGGAACGGACTATACGAACGTTTCCGTCCACGCGACGCCTGGAGGCGCCCGTGGCAGCCGAACCCTTTCTGAACGGAACCAGCTCCAACTATGTGGAGGAAATGTACTATGCGTGGCTCGAGAATCCCAGGAACGTGCACAAGGCAAGTGCGCGCGCGCGCTTGTGTGAGAAACTTAATGTGTGTGTAGTATGTCTTTTTGTGGTCTCCGGCTCAAAGCTGAGTCAGCACTAATAGAATAGTGTGTGTGTGTGTGTGTGTGTGTGTGTGTGTGTGTGTGTGTGTGTGTGTGTGTGTGTGTGTGTGTGTGTGTGTGTGTGTGTGTGTGTGTCTGCGTCTGTGTGTGTATGTGTATGTGTGCAATATTCACTGAGGTAAGGGTTAGGGAAATAAGACTCGGATCGGTGTATCACAAACTCTGAAGGCATTTGCTGAATTTCAGTCAAATCGGTTCAAGAAAGCGCAGCAAGATAGAAGGGTTATCCGATGACCATTCAAGGTGGTTTAAGTAAACATTTGGCAGCAGGACACACACAAACACACGCAAACACACACAACACACACCTGCGTAATACGTATCACAATTAAAGAAGCAGGCCTACATTTAAAACACAAAATAAAACTCTAGGCAATCATACTACTAATACAGGCTACTGTATTAGTTTAAGAGCTTGAACCCATGGCCTTCTATGCGGCCTGAGAGCTGACCCCTGAGCCATCTCAGCTTCTCTTGAGAACATCACCTGTTTTTCCTCAGTGGCCAACACAAGTTTATTCATAAAACAATCACTTGTGATCTATCGGCACTTGGAAGACTTTAATCATTTGGTTTGATAATGATTTAACTGTTTACAGGGTATTAGTTACAATGCTATTACAAGTGTTGTCAAACAAACTACAGGCTAGGGCTTTGTGTCACCATGGCAACCTCAATCTTTCAATGTTCAATTACTTTCTTTCAGATTGGAGCCATAGATCCAAGGTGTGTGTGTGTGTGTGTGTGTGTGTGTGTGTGTGTGTGTGTGTGTGTGTGTGTGTGTGTGTGTGTGTGTGAATGCTCTCATAGAGTCCTTCTTTACTTGTTTGTGTCAGCAACTGAACTGACCTAGTGCAAATAAAAAGTAAACAAATGCATAAAATCAATAAATAAAATGCAACAAACATAACAGACGAATCAACCAAGAAACAAATAAATAACTGTTATAAACCATCAGGACATACACCATCATACATACACCCATTGGAAACCAGTGCTGCTGTACCATATTCTTAATGAAGGACAATGCAGCTCAAAACATGATTATTATGTACTTTGGAGTGCTAAACATTTTGGTCACCAAAGTCGATTTTGTCAGATACTCACCTAGAACAGAGGTTCTCAATGTACTGTATTTGTTGAAGTCAGGTTCCCCACGTAACAAGTAACTTTGTCCCCTGGAAACTAAACATCTGGTAAATATCAATATTATTTACCTTAACTTTGTCCGGGGGGATTATGCATCAAAGTTTCAACAATTATTAAGAAATGTTTTTCATTTATTCAAGATTTAAAATGTCCATTCTTGTGTTGCACTAATTCCTCTTGTTTTGGGAAATAGATTTCCATCATGAAAAAAAAGAAACAAAATTGTTCCTGACTTTTCTTACATTCCGCCTCTACTCTGCAGTCCTGGGATGTCTTCTTCCGGAACGCCAACGCTGGGGTTCCTCCAGGGGCTGCCTACCAGAGCCCCCCCGTTCTCTCTGGGCCCCACCAGGTCCTGGCCAGCGTATCCCAGTCCGTGGTGGGGGCCCGGTCCAGTGTGGAGAAGCTGATTGAAGACCATCTGGCCGTCCAGTCTCTCATACGAGCCTACCAGGTAGACCGCTACTCACCTACACCACCTACCTCCAGACAGTTGGTCTGTTGTACTCGTAATCATAGTCTTCAAATTTAAAGTATCACTATTAGTATGTTCTCTCTCAGCCCTCTTTGGGTGCTTGTTTGTTTTGCTAATCTATACTGTTTAACGACTTGTTTGGACATGAACCGGCCCAGCTCTGGCTTGAGAGCCACAGTTTGTAGGAGATTGGTTGATGGTGAATTTAAAAGGCAAAAAAGGATCCTGTTCTTGTATATTTAGAAGGAGTTGAATGATTTTAGTATGAGTTCAAAATTAGGAATAAAAATAAATAAAAGTGAGAGACGTGCTGATGTTTGTGTATGTGTGCTTTTGTGTATGTTTGGGTGTGTGTGTGTGTGTGTGTGTAGGTCCGTGGACACCACATAGCCAAGCTGGACCCTCTAGAGATCAGCTGTGTAGACTTTGATGACGCTCCATGTAAAGTGGGCTTCCAGAACGTGGGTGAGCATCCTAACCTTCTACTGCTTCCTGTATCCTGTTAGGTCATTTAGCTGCAGGCGGTAGAGGCTAGTGCATCCTGCTCAAGAAGGCCTTCAGTCCGACATTGGGTTTCAAACCCATAACCTTTCAGCTGGTGGGGTTAGCAATAGAGTAAGGGTTAGGTTTTAGGGTTTGGTTTTAAGGTTTCGCGTTAGGATTAGGGCTTGGTTTTACAGTTAGGGTTTGGTTTTAGGGTTAGGAGTTCCTAGTTAGGGTTCAGTTTATGGTTCTAGGGTTGGAGTTAGGATAAGGGGTCCCAATGGGTTGGGTTTAGGGTTTGGTTTTGGGTTCTAAGGTTAGGGGTTCTATGGGTTTTGTTTTACGGTTAGGGTTTGGTTTTAGGGTTAGGGTTAGGGTTAGGGTTTGAATTTGAGACAGTACCCCGATGACCCCAGAGGCCAGAAAATGACCCATGGGGGACCTTGGACGGGGAACGCTTCCAGGACATGGCCCACAGTGGCCATGTCCCCTGAGGCTCCGATTGCACAGTTCATTCATTAATATATTTTTGTTCTTATTCTTGCGTTTACGTTGCTTTTCACTGCTCTAGTCTCTTTTTTGGAAGGGCTTATCACTTCCAAGGAAGATACTGTTTATGTTTAATAACCTACCAATTAAAAACAACCAGGTGATATGGTCCCTGATTATGTCCCCGATGGTCGTGTCACTTCTGGTCTGTGTGAGATTGATATATTATCCCAGTGTTGATGTTGGTTTAAAGCTCCATGTAATTTAGCTTTAATTTATAATTTTCCCCTTTATGTGAAGCTATTCATGGGGTGGGACACTCTTCCCATTATGTTGCATCTTCTTGCTTATATTCATTAGTGCGTTGTTGTTTTTTGTTGGTCTTCCTTTTGACCTTTTTTATAATAGGAACAAAGTACAGAAAATGTTGTACTTTGACTTTGTGTGTGTGTGTGTGTGTGTGTGTGTGTGTATGTGTGTGTGTGTGTGTTTGTGTGTATATTGGAGAGGGTGAGAGAGTGTGGGTGTAATTGCTTGTGAATGTATGTGAGTACATGTGTACATATTTATGCACACATGTGGGTGTGTGCGTGCGTGCATGTGTGTGTGGTTGTGTGTGTGTGTGACTGTGTGTGTGATTGTCTGTGAGTGGGTGTGTGAGTGCATGTGTGCACGTGTCTTTATGTCCTTTTACAACATATCTCCACAGAACATGCTGTCATTGTACTCTGGAAAGAGTTGGGGCCCGAAATACAAAAGAGGGTTATTGTTGTGATTTCTAATAGGATGTTTCCACAATAGTGCATCATAAAGGCCTTGGTAGTGTTCAGCCTGGTCTTTCTGAGTTACGGCCTTGACAGGGGTGATCCAGGTCACCGAGTCATCGACAGAGGGTTTGGACAACAGCTTTGTGTGCAGGTGTCACATCAGTGTCTGATTGGCCATCGGAGTGTTATAAAAGTTGGCTGTTATTCTAATACATATCTCTATAACCTGTCTGCAAGAAATACCCCATCGTGATTTCCACAATGAAAATAAAAATAATATAAGCCATTTGGTGGGCACTTTCATACAAAGCGTCTTAGAACACTGTGAGTGCACACATTGTTAAGACTAGGTGGGCCACACTGGGATCTTACCCTTAACCCCCCTGGCAGTGTTATGAGCCTCTTTCATTTAGTGGTGCCAAATGCTAGCTGACTGGGGGAACTGAATGCAGAGTTACGCATTCAGTTCCCCCAGCTAGCTAGCACTTAGCACCAAGATGGAACAAATATGGCCGCTAGGTGAATAAGGCCCATTGCCATGCTCTACCAGTTGATGTAGACGAGTCCAATGTATGCTCTCATGGTATTGTAAGATGTTCTGGATAAAAGTGTCCATCAAAACCGCATATATTATTGTATTGCAACCTCTTACTTGGTAGACACTCGAAAGATATCCATTCTCACCTAGTAAGCCATGGAAGTGTTTATAAAATGGTTTGATTGGAATCTACTTTCTACTGTTTTATCTACAGAATCTTAACAAGAGTGTAACTGGCTTGGTTCAGTTAAACTAGACCTATTTCCTGCAATACATGTGCAAGATGAGACAAATAGACAAGCTCAGGTGTTATTTAATGGAAATTATTATTTACATAAGCTTCATCCCGAGGGAACTGCATGTGCTTTTTCCTATGTCTCCAACCTTTGATTATGACCTTTGATTGGTCAAAAGGAATCAAAAAGCAGATATACTGTTTTATCTCAGCGTGGACTTGAGTGGAAGTCCACGCTTTGATTAGATTACAGCATGACAACACTACCACTGTGCTGCTATGTGTTTCTCTATAGATTCAGTCCAGGGTTAGTAGAGCTAAAGTTCTCTTGTGCAATACTCAAATACCCCCCACCCCCTAACACAATGATGACAGTATTCCAGCTCAACGCATGCCACAGGGCAGTGTCAGCTATATTGCTTTACTTGTTGTGTGGGAGGACATCAGGCTCTTTTGGCTAGTAATAGTTCAAGTTGACCATGTGATCATACAGCAACACATATACTTGTATATGTATTTATATATTATATGTAGTCCTGTATAGCGTTATAACTCTTATTAATCAATTCAATATTTTCTTTGCCAACTACATAGTGGTTGCTGCCGTGTCCTTAGAATGTCACTGTTAAGAATGACCCTGTGTTACAAACATTGAACTAGTACAGTGTCGAATTTGTGTCAGGGGTTTGGTGTTCGATTCCCATGGTAATGTAAAGTCCTCACAAAAATACATATATTTAAATGATATATGTATATATATATGTATACATATATGTATATATATATGTATTATATATGTATGTATATTAGTGCACACCCAGATAATGCTGCACAGTTAAGGAAAGTAGATACATATATCTCTCGTTTTGATCGTAGATATCAAATATCATTTTGACAATTTTGACTTAGTTCGTGTCCATCATCATCATTTTTCGTGGACGTGCATGAAGCAGGAAACTCTTAGCCGGTGATGGTTCTTCTGCCCCCAGGGTTCTATGGACTGGAGGAATCCGACCTGGACAAGGTGTTCCAGTTGCCCACCGCCACCTTCATTGGGGGAAATGAAAGTGCTCTGCCTCTCAGGGAGATCATACGCCACCTGGAGGTACTGTCCATGACCTCACCTACTGGCTGTCGAACACCTAGCAGGGTTCTCCTGTTGGTGGAGACCAAATCCCATGAGATGCTGCATGAGCCCTGATGTTTGCATGAACACTGACCT
The DNA here is from genome assembly GCA_026745465.1 of Lota lota. Classification (NCBI taxonomy): domain Eukaryota; kingdom Metazoa; phylum Chordata; class Actinopteri; order Gadiformes; family Lotidae; genus Lota; species Lota lota. Next base: position 819,668 of record JACYXH010000753.1, read on the forward strand.
TTCCTCTCATTCTTCCTCTTCTTTCTCCTTGTTTTTGTTGTTGTTGTTGTTGTTTTCTTTGCCTCTTCCTCCTTCTCCTCCTTCTCTTTGTTCTTCTTTCTTCTTCTCCTACCTCTCCTCCTTCTTCTCTCCCCTCCTCCATCTTCTCCTCCTTCTTCTTGTCTCCCCCCTCCCCCTCACTCATCCTCCACTCCCTCCTCCATCTTCTCTTCCTCCACCTCCTCCATCTCCTCCTCCCCCCAGATGGCGTACTGCCAGCATATCGGCGTAGAGTTCATGTTCATCAATAACCTGGAGCAGTGCCAGTGGATCAGGGAGAGGTTTGAGCGGCCCGGGGCAATGCAGTTCAGTGTGGAGGAGAAGAGGACACTGCTGGCCAGAATGGTGCGCTCCACAAGGTCTGTCTAATGTCCTAGTCAACCCAGACATGTCCTGGTCCTGTCAGTCATGTTCTGGTCATCCCAGACATGTCCTGGTCTGGGATGACCAGACCAAAACGATGTTGGATTTTTCTAGGATTGTATGTATACATTATATACATTCTCTGCTTCAAAATGTCCTACATACAAAAGGCCTAGTTTTCATTCTGCCTATTAGTTGTCCAAACAATAAAAGTTACACAAAAGTGAAATCTGGTAAAACCTCTATTTACCTTGTAATCGGGTAAATGTTTACATTCATAAATATAATAAATACAATATTCCAGGTACCTTTTCATATATATTTTTGTACAAAAATATTGAATTCTATCTTTAAATTGGAATTAAACTATTTAAAATTCTCCCTCTTTACTTTTCCCTGTAGAAATGTGCTAGTAAAGAACTTAGTGACGTGTATGAATTACATACATGGGTGCTAAGCTGCTAAACTGGTCTTTCTTGCCAACCATAGTAGTTGGTATACACATTGTATGTTGTGACAACCCGGCTCCGTGAGTGACCCGCCTTCCCCCAGTGAACACAAATCAATGGTCCGTTTTAGCCATAACAGCACTTTTATTTAAAGGGAAAACAAACGTTGGGGTCGCCACTGACCGACCAGAGACAGGCGTCGCGGCGGGACAGGGCGTCGGCGTTGGCGTGTTCCCGCCCCGATCGGTGGTCCACCTGGAATCTGTAGTCCTGAAGGGTTGGCAAATATCTCGTCACCCATTGTTGTCCTTGGCAGTGGCCATCCACTTGAGCGGCGCGTGGTCGGTGACGAGGGTGAACTCCCGCCCCAGGAGGTAGTAGTAGCGGAGCTTGTCCAGGGCCCACTTGATGGCCAGGGCCTCCTTTTCGACAGTGGAGTAATTCCGCTCATTGGTGAGGAGCTTCCGGCTTACATAGGTTACCGGTGCTCCTCTCCGGCCCGGACCTGGGACAACACCGCTCCAAGGCCCACCTCTGACGCATCTGTATGCACTATCAAGGGCTGAGTAAAATCCGGGGTTATTAGAAGGGGCTCTGAGCAGAGGGTTCGCCGGAGGAGACTGAATGCTACCTCGGCTGCCTCCGACCAGGTTATGTGATCTGGCAGAGCCTTCCGCGTCAGGTCGTGAAGGGGGCTGGCCAGGGTGGCGAAACCGGGGATAAATCTCTGGTAGTAGCCTACCAGACCTAGGAATGACTTCACTTGTTTCTTGGTGGTGGGGCGGGGCCAGTCGAGGATGGCAGCGACCTTGGACTCCTGAGGTCTGACGTTCCCGCGTCCCACTCTGTAGCCCAGGTAGGAGGCCTCCTCTAGGCCCAGGCGGCACTTGGCTGGGTTGGCGGTGAGGTCGGCCTTCCTCAGCTCTCCCAGAACAGCCCCCAGGTGTCGTATGTTGATGTCCCAGCTGGCACTGTGGATGATGATGTCATTAAGGTAGACTGCAGCGTAGGACTGGTGGGGGCGCAGGATCTGGGCCATCATGCGCTGGAAGGTGACGGGGGCGCCTTGGACGCCGAAGGGGAGGATGGTGTACTGGTACAGACCCCCTGGTGTCGCGAACGCCGTCTTCTCCCGGGCGGCCCTGGTGAGGGGGACCTGCCAATATCCCTTGGTGAGGTCCAGGGTGGTGAGGTAGCGGGCGGGACCGAGGCACTCTATCAGCTCATCGACCCGGGGCATGGGGTAAGCCTCCTAAAGTCATTGCAAAACCGATAGAACCCGTCAGGTTTGGGGACCAGGACGACTGGGCTAGACCAGGCTCTGTGCGATTCCTCCATGACGCAGAGCTGGAGCATCTTGGCGACCTCCTCCCGGATGGCGATCCGACGGGCTTCTGGGATCCAGTAGGGTGGGACGCGGACCCTGGTGCCTGCCGCTGTTTTGATGTCGTGCTGTGCGACTGTGGTTCTCCCGGGCACCTCCGAGAAGACATCCTGGTGCTGCAAGACGACTTCGTCGAGGTCCTGCTTCTGGGCGGGGCTGAGGTCGTCTCCCACCGGGACCTCGGGTACACCACGCTGGGCGACCAGGACCAGGGGGACCGGGACCGGTGGGGGTGTCACAGCCCGCCACTGTTTCAGCAGGTTCACGTGGCTTCCGTACCTGGTAGTTTATCTTACCCACCCGGTCGACCACCTCATACGGCCCCTGCCACTGGGCCAGGAACTTGCACTCGGCATTCGGTATGAGGCCCAGGACCAACTCATCGGGTCGGAAGATCCGCAGCTGGGCACCGCGGTTGTAGACCCGAGCCTGGGCCTGCTGGGCCTGTTGGAGGTGTCCCCGGACTATGGGCCAGACCTGCGCCATGCGATCCTGCACCTGTTCTACGTGGTCCACCAGGGTGCGGTGTGGGGAGGGTTGGCTCTCCCAAGCATCCTTGGCGAGGTCCAGGAGTCTTCTTGGTCTCCGGCCATACAGTAGCTCGAAGGGGGAGAACCCTGTGGAGGCTTGGGGTACCTCGTGGACTGCAAAGAGGACATGGGGGAGGAGCTGGTCCCAGTTCTTCCCGTCAGTCTCCATGGCCTTCTTGAGCATCTGCTTGAGATTTTTATTGAACCTCTCGACGAGCCCATCCGTCTGGGGGTGGTACACTGAGGTTCTCAGCTGCTTGACCTGAAGGAGGCTGGGAAGTTATTTTAGCACACATGACATTAAACAGGTCCCCATGTCTGTTAATATCTCCCGGGCTATCCCTACCCGGCTGAACAGCAGCATGAGCTCTCTAGCCACTGCTTTAGCGTTGGCTGAGCGGAGGGGCAGGGCTTCGGGGTAACGGGTAGCATAGTCCACCATGACCAAGATGTACTGATGGCCCCGGCTGGTCTTGGGGAGAGGTCCCACAATGTCTAGCACCAGCCGGTGGAACGGCACCTCAATAATGGGACACCGGGACCAAAGGGTTTTGGGCCGAGGGCCAGTGGGCAGCTGGCCCACTGGGTGACATCCTTCTTAACCCCGGGCCAGTAAAACCTGTCTAGGATTCTGTCCCTAGTTTTGTCCATGCCTAGGTGAGCTCCTAGTACATGGGAATGGGCCATGTAAAGGACTTTACTTACGTAGGGGCGGGGCACCACCAACTGCTCTGTCACGGCTCCCCCCCTCTCTACTAGCCGATACAGCAACCCCGCCCTGGTGCTGAAATGGGGGTGAGGTAGATTACGCACCAACTCCCGTGCCTGGCCGTCGTGGGCGAGGACATGGCTCCAGGTGTGCTTCAGGGCATCATCCTGTTGTTGGGCGGTGGCGAACTGCCCGGGCCGATCCAACCCGCCCCCGGTCGGGGGAAAGTCAGAGAACTCGGTGAGTGGGGAGCTCTTCACCATCCGGGGGGCGGACTGTTCCGTGGCGGTCACGGTGTCTGGGGTGCCTGGGGGAGGCTCTGTGGAGTCTGTGTGGTGGGGCCCTCCAGTCAGGCGTCCTCTCCGGATGACTCCGCCGGGAAGGATTAGGCCACCGGGGCCCCGTAGGCAGGTCGGACAGGACGGCCGTGTCGCCTCAGCTGGGGTCGGGGCGGTCGGAGACCAGGCTCGGGGTTCCAGAGCCGGCGGAATATGGGGCAGTCCCTCCCTATGAGTATGGGTACGGAAAGGTTGGGCACGACCCCGGCCCGTACTGTGAATACCCCTCGGGGGGTCCGCACCACCACGTGGTAAGTGCGAGTGTCGCCGTGTACACAGGCGACCTCGATAGACTCGCCCGGGTCGTAGGAGGGTCACCACACTCCCGTTGTCAATGAGCACCTGAGTGTCCTTGTCCCCTACCCGTGCGGGGAGATTCGGGCCATCGAGCTCCTGATGAGCCCAACAGGTGGTGAGCAGACATGGCCTCGTACGGCCACAATGTAAACAACATGTGAGTGAGCCAACTATGTTAACTCGCCTCAGTACATATATTAATATGAACGTTATATTAATATAATATAATAGTAGAGTATATGTAATATCAATGGGAATGTTATATTAATATCACATAAACTTAATATACTAGAGAAATTTGCAGCAGAATCACCGGACAGTAAAACATTTTTAAATGTTGAAAAATGCAAACAACTTAAAAGAAAAACTGATACAAAACGCTAAGTACTTGAAGGCAGCCATTGTGCAGCGACAGCCCCTTAAGGCATCTACTGAGGAGGCGCTGTCCCTCTGCGTCCCCGCAGGTTCGAGGAGTTCCTTCAGAGGAAGTGGTCATCAGAGAAGCGCTTCGGTCTGGAAGGCTGCGAGTCGCTCATTCCTGCCCTGAAGACCCTGATCGACGTGTCCAGCGGGAGGGGGGTGGACAGTGTCATCATGGGCATGCCGCACAGGTGAACACTGGCAGTGTATGAGTATATCGGTTACGGGAAATGGACTAAGACACACAGTCTATGCATTTCCTGGTCAATCTATGGAAATGTATACATTTACTGCGCCACTGCAGAATCTGTAGATTTACTGGGAGCTCTAAAGATTCCCTGGTCCACTACATTTCCGTATCTCATATTCTATATATTTCATCTATGAAGTATTTACTATACAGTAGTGGTAGTATACACTGTAGTCTTGAAATGAGAATGAAGGGAGCAGTGGTTGGGAAATTGTATTATGAAAGTGAAGAGTGAAAGAGGAAGTATGTATTTATCACAATGACTACATTGTGTAGTATGAATGTGACAAATGTTGATGGACCCGTTCCAGTCGGTCCTTTTGGTTTGGTCTAATTCTCTCTGCTAAATGTTGGTCCTTTTCTCTCCAGAGGAAGGCTGAATGTGTTGGCCAACGTGATCCGTAAGGAACTGGACCAGATCTTCTGCCAGTTTGACTCTAAGCTGGAGGCTGCCGACGAGGTCTGAATATTTCTATATAGTTTTCATTGCAATTTCTCCACATATTACTGGTCACCTTTCCGTCTGTAGTTTTAATTTGGTGTCCAAATTTAATTTAAACTATATTTCCCCTAGTGTGACAATGAAGTTGAAATTTTAGAAGTTTATACTATTACGGCAGCTATATATATTCTTTACTGTTTCTTTGTAATGTTTCTCTGTGCCATTGTTTGAACTATTTGTGTCATTTTCTATAAAGCACTTTTTAACGATTGTTAAATAAAAGTATATAAATAAATATATATAAATATATAAATACATCTTGACTTACTTACTTACTGACAGGGCATGGGAAGATCTCCCCTCCTCTCTTTCTGTCTCTCTCTTCCACTTCTCCTCTTGTAGGGTTCTGGTGACGTCAAATATCACCTGGGGATGTGCCACAGGAGGAAAAACAGAGTGACTGATAGGGAGATCACGCTGTCACTCATGGCTAACCCCTCCCACCTGGAGGCTGTTGACCCCGTGGTCCAGGGGAAGACCAAGGCTGAGCAGTTCTACAGTGGGGACACCGAGGGCAAGAGGGTGGGTTCACAACATCGGTATTATGGACACATGGGTCCTGTTTACACCGCAAACAATCCAGATTCTACACCAGTTTCAGAATCGCCGAAAATCCAATTAAACCACATACATTGAACATAAGTCCTTGTGGGAGTGTGTGTGGATGATGGCTGGTTTAAGCAGCCCCGCCTGGCCCGAGCCAGACAGATTGGACTGATTGGATCCACACACACCCCCACAGTCCTGTTCCTATTCTTACTGGTTCCAAGGTTCTAATTGGTTCTAATTAGTTCTGATTGGTTCTTCCAGGTGATGTCCATCCTGCTGCACGGTGACGCAGCCTTCGCTGGTCAAGGCATCGTCTACGAGACTTTCCACCTGTCCAACCTGCCCTCCTATACCACCCACGGCACCATCCACGTGGTGGTCAACAACCAGGTACACCAGAACACCTCACCAGTATCCTCCATTCAACACATTCTTCATCACAGGGGATACATTTTACTTACTTAAGGATGGATCTTACACTCCTGATCCACAAATCCTCCGCTTGTCCCCCCATCTCCGTCTCCGTCAGATCGGCTTCACCACCGACCCCCGCATGGCGCGCTCCTCTGCGTACCCCACGGACGTGGCGCGGGTGGTCAACGCCCCCATCTTCCACGTCAACTCCGACGACCCTGAGGCGGTGGTATACGTCTGCAAGGTGGCCGCCGATTGGAGGAACACCTTCCACAAGGACGTAGTGGTGGACCTGGTGAGTGTCAGCTAGTCTCCCAAACGAGGAAAGTTCACTAGTGCTGGCTGTTCGCTGTTAGCAAATTACGCACTTACAGAGCCCCACCTCCATCAACATGATTGGTCAAAACAAATATTTGAGATTGTTTTCATTTAAATAAATAAAAATCCGAAAAATGTTGAAGGTTAGGGAATCTATATTTTGGACAAAGTTGGACAATTGACATCATTTGTAATGGATTTGCGTTCTCCATTGTTCTGAATTGGACAAACTGCATCAATGGTCAAAATGTTCCCCGATTTTCTGTGGGACGGTTTCCCCTTTTAGATAACTGTACTTAATTAATCCCCAAAGGGAAATGTAGATAATGTGTGTAATGTGCGGTTACAGCAGCAAAAAGTACAGTTCAACCACAAATTAAACAAAAGAGGATAAAATAAAAATAAAAATGAGAATAAAAATGTATTATGGAACTACTTAGTCTGGTCCAATATGTGCTTAGCATTTGTAACATGTCAACAACATATCCATGTAAATTGCTGGACCAATGCTGCTGTACTGTCTTGCACAAGGGAAGATCTTTGACACTAATTGTAAAGCACATGTGTAGGTTTGTTACAGACGCAATGGCCACAATGAGATGGACGAGCCCATGTTCACCCAGCCGCTGATGTACAAGAAGATCAAGCAGCAGAGAGGAGTCCTACAGAAGTACGCAGGGACCCTCATCTCAGAAGGGGTGGTCACGAGTCAGGAATATGAGGTCAAGACGCACTTTTCTTCCCTCTTCTTCCCATTTCTTCTCTTATTTCATCTTTTCTTTTTTTCAGACAAAGGAACATTTTCATAAATACCGATATCTATTTTCGATATTTTCCACCATTGTTAATGTCAAAATCAACAACCAAAACATTGAATATATATATCCTCTAACTGCCCCCCATTCTCCTCTATGTATACATATGTAGCTGGTCTGATCAAATTTTTTATTTGAAACTTAGACGACAGGACGTTGCTGTACTCCTTCGTGGATGGAAGGAGCTTCTCATAGGTTAATCGTTCTCTCTTGCTTTTAATAAGGCCCCGTTTACATGAGCAATTTGGCTGTGTAAGAATAATGCTGCTTAGTGCCTGCGTGCAGACGACCCACAGGATAATAATTTGATTGGCTGATGTGTTGACTGCATTATGTTTGAACGCATTTAAGCAAAAGTTTTAAAATGTTCTGTATCATGATTCCATACCATAATCAAGTAAAAGTTGGACAAACCATTGATGACAATGGTTTGTCTTGATTTTTATTTTCTATCTTCAGGAAATGATAGCCGATTACGACAAAGTGTGTGAAGATGCTTATGCTCGCTCCAAAGACGAAAGGATCCTGCACATCAACCACTGGCTGGATTCACCCTGGCCCGGTAGGCTACCAAGTGTGTGTGTGTGTGTGTGTGTGTGTGTGTGTGTGTGTGTGTATGTGTGCACGTGTTTAATTTATGCCCTTTGAACGTGTGTGTGTGTGTGTGTGTGTGTGTGTGTGTGTGTGTGTGTTTGTACTACTAAATTCCTTTGTTTTAAAATATAAACAATAATCCCAATATACTTTTAAACTGTTTGTGTGGGTGTGTGCATGCGTGCTACGCATATTTGCATGTGTCTATGTGTAGGTTTCTTCACATTCGACGGCCAGCCCAAAAGCATGAGCTGTCCGTCTACAGGCATCAGTGAGGAAGACTTGGGCCACATCGGGAACATCGCCTCCTCTGTACCCGAGAAGGACTTCACGATACATGGAGGTACCCTCCAAATAACCTCTCCTTTACCTTTGCTATTCTTCACAGCAGTGAGCATTCCCTATTGGTCTAATTTACATTGTGTGTGTCTGTGTCTCATTGACTAGGTCTCAGTCGTATCCTCAAAGCGCGTGCGGCCATGGTCAGCCAGCGCGTGTGTGACTGGGCCCTGGCTGAGTATATGGCCTTTGGCTCTCTGCTCAAAGAAGGGATCCACGTCCGTCTGAGTGGACAGGATGCTGAGAGAGGAACCTTCAGGTAAGGAACTCCTCCAAAGTCGGTCTGGTCCATCTTAACTGGTACAGCATGTCAGGGTTAGGGGTTCCACTCCTACTGGGGTCCCTCATGCTAAGAAAATGGAAGCACTTTGGAAAGATGTGTCCATATTTATTCATATTCAAAGTTATATCCTAGGATATCTCTTTATACTCACTCTGGGGGAGCAGGATAGTGTAATGTGGGTTAGGGTACCTGACGAGACAATGTATGGGTTCAATCCAGGCATACTAGGGCGAGTTAATTTAGTGTCAGTGTAAGTCGCTGCTAAATTACTTAATGACTTCTGCTAAATGACTAAATAGTGAATAGTAACTTTGGATTGTAATAAGTTCTGTGTATTTTCGTTGCTCCTCAGCCACCGACACCATGTTCTCCACCACCAGAACGTGGACAAGAGCATCTGCATCCCCATGAACCACATCTCCAAAGACCAGGCGGCCTACACCGTCTGCAACAGTTCCCTCTCCGAATACGGAGTACTGGGTAAGTACTAGGTCAAGCCCAGGCCCTTTATGACCTTCTTGTTCCCAAATGGGACATTTTAAATGTTGTATAGACACTTCCCATGGTTCGAAACAAGCACAGTGAGGCAGATTTGAGTTTTTATGCACCACCACATATGTGGAACGAACTTCCACAACGTCTGAGGTCTGCCTCAATATTATATATTTCTCTCTTAAAGGAAAATCAAACCCTAAAAAAAATGTATCTTGGATGAAAAGTGGTCCAGTGCTATGGATTTATCCTGGTCCGAATCTCAACTTAAACGCACAAAGCTTTCAAAATGTAGGATAATATATTAATATGGACTCAGATTGCCCTCTATGGATTAAAGGCATGCTCTTGCATGTCCTCTATGGGTTAAATATACGCTATTGCATGACTTAAATGTTCTTGGAAGTTTTGGGTTACCGGGTCATTTCAATCAAACGTTCTGGCTATACCCCGGCAAATCTAATTGGAGCGAGTGGGAGTGGCTTGTGTAAGTGACAGTTGCACATCTTTCCTTTGCTATTCTTATCAATGCTTTCCCCCCAGGTTTCGAGCTTGGCTTCGCCATGGCCAGCCCCAATGCACTGGTTCTGTGGGAGGCCCAGTTCGGGGACTTTCACAACACAGCCCAGTGTATCATAGACCAGTTCATCTGCCCGGGCCAGGCCAAGTGGGTCCGGCAGAACGGAATCGTGCTGCTGCTGCCTCACGGCATGGAAGGGATGGTAGGGATTGATGTAACCAGTTTGGTTTTCTATAGGTTGGTTCAATTGATATGGCTTTGATTGAAATAGTGGGAGTGGCTATGATGCCGGTGATGGCTTTTCAGCCGTTGATAAGATACTTTATTATTCTATAGGTGGGAAATCTGGGATGGGTCGAAATATACAAACTGAGATATGGAGCTTTGTGATATACACCTAAGAAATAGCAAGAATGCTTGTTGACGTTTAAAGGAGATCAGTCACTCCCTCTATTTTCCAAAGAAAAAGCGAGTAGATGGTATGTTTACCAGTCTGCAACATCAACTCCAATTTTGTGGAAAAATTGCCGGAACGTTGGATTTGCGTTCTACATCGGTACGATTTAGAGAAAAAAATTCAATGGTCCAACTTCTCCACAAATCTGATGATGGTTTAAGTTTAGGTATACGGTTATAAATGGTGGGATTTTAGGTATAATCTCAGAGATGGCTAAGGGTCTCAGGGTTCTGTTGCCTCTGTCCTTTAATGACACAGGCTATGTCAACACACTCCTGTACATATGCTCTGTGGCATCTGTTGGCCAACCGACGGGATCAGGTCCACCTGGTTACAGCTATGCTGCTAGAGCAGAGACACTCTATATAAGTGACGACAGGTCTTTCTCTCTCTCCCCCTGACCCACAGGGTCCTGAACACTCCTCGGCCCGCCCCGAGCGCTTCCTTCAAATGTGCAACGATGATCAAGATGTTTTCCCTGTGAGTCCCTTGCAAGTCTTAGACACACACACACACACACACACACACACACACACAATGTGGGTGTGTGTAATATATCAGTATAATGTATGCACAGGTATGGTTTTGCTGCTCCCGATGGGACTAAATGTATATTCTCCCATGGTTTTAATAAGGTCTGAATAGAGCATCATCTTATGTTCTAGAAACTTCCACTGGAGGACTTTGCAGTGCGCCAGCTGTACGACTGTAACTGGATCGTGGTCAACTGCTCCACCCCGGCCAACTTCTTCCACGTGCTGCGCAGACAGATCGTGCAGCCCTTAAGAAAGCCTGTAAGAAGCCCACGTACAGTATGCAATATTACCTCTAGGGCAGACTTGAGCAAGATGCCCTGACTCCTATTGGATCCTTAATGAATACACTAAAGTTCCCTATCAGTCACTTTGGATTAAAGCGTCTGCTAAATGGCCAAATAGGAGATAACTCTCCGTCACCCTGTGACGTGAGACAGTCAAACGATGAACTATTTTCAGCTCACTGTGCATTTTCTCTGTTCTTCCCCCTGGTTTGTTTGTTCCGGCCCCAGCTGATTGTGTTTACACCCAAGTCTCTGCTGCGACACCCGGAGGCAAAGTCCAGCTTCGACCACATGCTGCCAGGTGAGGGATTCAGACAGGAACATGACATGCGGACCCGTAGGTTTCAGTCTTCATTGTGAATATGACAGGACATTTTGGGGGAAGCAGGGGGTGTTACAACCGGTCTCTCTTTTAGTATCATCTTTGTTTTCTGTTGTTTTGGCCCTTATAAAATCAGACTGGGCAGGATAGTGTATTGGCTGAGGTGTTCGACTTCCAGCCACTACAAAAAGCCCAGTGACTAACTGTACATTGGTGTGTGTGTGTGTGTGTGTGATATTTGTCCCCAAGGCACTGAGTTCAAGCGCATCATTTCAGAAGAGGGGCCCCCCTCAGCAAGCCCAGACAGGGTCCGCAGAATAATCTTGTGCACAGGGAAGGTGTACTACGAGCTGGCTCGGGAACGTAAACACCGCGGCATGGAGGAGCAGGTGGCCATCGTACGCGTTGAACAGGTAACCACAACTCCTCCTCCCTCCTCCATCTCAAATCACTGAGGAGGAGGAGGATAGATAGGGGAAAGATAGCATTGTAGGCTAGTAGTGTTTGACTACCAGGCAAGGAGCCAGGATGTGCCAACCTACCCCATAAGCATGTGTAATAAATATCAACCAACCATGTCTTCTCCCTGTTGAGATGGTTGCACACTGGACCCAAAGATGACAAATAAAAAAACAAATTGATTTAATTAACGGATTTTACGGACAAGCATCCGTAAGTAGATTCTTCCTTTGTGTAATGTCCTATCTGCTGTTACACTTATCAACCACTGGGTGTCTCTACTGGACTTGCCTCAGACCGCCTGCTGAATGGGAAAAGTACAACCAGGTCCGCACAGATAACTGACTGTCCTTCTAACATCCCAGCCCCTTTTAAATATTAAACCATTGTCAATCCAAAAATGTTGGATTGACAATCGTTGACTATTTGGTTAAATATATTATCATCCATGGTATTTAGGATCAACTTCCCATAGGGAGGCCTCAATAGGCCCCCCTATGGGCGGGCATGACTACTATTAAAATGAATGAAGGACTAATAATACTAGCAATAGCTGGACATGTTGTGGATGAAACACATTCCACACATACATTCTAAAAGAGTATGTGAGTGACAATGCAATTAATGTCTTTAAACACTGATCAGGTCACAGCATGGTAAATATTTGGCTTTCCAGTTTGTTCAGGTGGATCAGTCACACAATGCTTGGTGGTCTCTTGGTGTTCCTCTCTTCCAGCTCTCCCCATTCCCATTTGATCTGGTGAAGAAAGAGGTGGAACACTTCCACAACGCCGACCTGATGTGGTGTCAAGAGGAGCACAAGAACCAGGGTTACTACGACTACGTCAAGCCTCGCATCCGCACCGCTGTCGCACGCACACGCCCGGTTTGGTGAGTGTCCTTTCTGATTGGTTGTGAAAGTTACAACAACTTTTCGCTTAAGCGGATCATTGTATTTTTTCGTTTTCGTTTTTCATTATATCTTTTTTCGTATTTATAGTATTTATTCATCAAAAAATGTCTGAAGGTACGCTAGCCATGGGCTGTCAATCACAAGCAGATTGTAGTATTTTAGGGTTGAGTGTCATTATGTTTGTCCCTGTGTAAGACTAAGCTTTGCGCGGGCCGGCTTTCACTAGCCATTCCTTGTGTTTTTGTGTAAACTATCGTATCTTTCTTTTATAAAATATCTTTCATATTATAGACATAGGCTACCAGGTCACTAGCCAGCTGTCACCGTCAGATTCTTGTATTTTGCGTGGATTATGGTTTTTGTATTTATTTCCGTGTGTAGGTATGCTGGTCGTGGGCCAGCGGCAGCGCCCGCTACAGGAAACAAGCAAACTCACCTGGTGGAGCTCCAGCGTTTCCTGGATTCAGCGTTTGACCTCACAGTGTTCTCAGGAAAACAGTAATCTGTGCTGCTGTACATCTGCTTCTTCCGGGTGTTACCAGGGAGAACCTATTTACCAAATAAAGAGAAGCATATAAGGGATTTTTCCTAAATGAATGTAGTAAAGTATACATTTACCTTGATCTTGGATGTAGCTGTAAACAGCCGTTTAAAAAAAGTGAAACCTGTTTCCCTAGCTTTGCCAACATTGCAGCAAAATATGCAAGTTTTGCATGTTGGAACAAGAATGACATTGCATTTTTGGGTGAAGAAAAACATATTACATGATTTTAAATCCAAGCCCAATTTATTGTATTGATTTCTGGATATTTTGTCAGAAACACACAAATAATTACATTTAAAGCTAATACATTTAGCTTTAAATATATTTAAATATACGCAACACTGTTTTTTGTTAATTAATAAATTGGAAAACCCAACAGAGATTCTAACTATTTTGTGATTATACACGATTCTTAAGTAGCCAGTTTTCTAAATATAATATAATAAAGTCATCTCAACATCTGGAAGGTAGCTATTCTACTAATTCCATTAATTTGTATTCATGGCTCAATAACCTCCCTGTACAATCATTATGAACCTCTTCACTGCCAAAGGATATTTGTGTGTGTGAGAGAGAGAGAGAGAGAGAGAGAGAGAGAGAGAGAGAGAGAGAGAGAGAGAGAGAGAGAGAGAGAGAGAGCGAGCAACGTTCTAATGAAATTATTTTCATTTTTACTTTAAAGTTTTTTTATTTTCTAACATAATACGTATACAAGTATGATGTGCAGTGGTTTTCTTTAAGATTCTTTTTTTTTGCATTGTACACATTCAAATCTGGTTTTTAACTGTTTTCAGAATAAAATGCAACTCCTGTATCTTCTTCGCCCTAGGCACTAAAAGCACTTTCCTTTGTACAACATTAATTTCACTTCAAAGCAACCTGAAAATAGGCAAGAGTAACTGAAGTCGTCTCAATAAACACACAAACCACACACCCAGACTGAAACATTGGACCTGAACATACCTGGACCTCAACCAGGTATGTTCTGGGTGACTGGATTGTGTACAACCAATAGACCTTGGCTCGCAGGCAGGATATATCCACACTATTTATCCATACAGTTACCTGCTTACTTAGTGACATCCTACCAATAGCCTACTACTGACCAAGATGATTTCTACCAACAACAAAAAAAGAAGGGCTGAACGGAATTAACAGAAGTATTACCAGCCAGTCTTTTTTGGTCAAAGCTTTCGAGCGCAACAATGATCGCCCCCTTTTTAAACGGCTCCGGTTCCGGTGTTACACCGTATTCTGTGACCCACCGTATTCTGTGACCCCAGGGGTCGCTGTTGCACATTTTCTGCAACATGCACGAGTTTGAAGGCATAAAGTCGTTCATGTGCGGGAACATGCACGAGCTTCAAAGTAAACATCGTATCGCCATCGCTCACTCGGGATGGGTTAGTTCGTTTTGTATAGCCCGCTGAGTGGATGAAGCAAAGGGGTTGATTTGGCTCTGTGGTGGCACGATGATGACGGGTCCTTCTTTCTTGATGCAAACGTGAATATAGAAACGGTGTTGGTCAATTCTAAGCATTTTACACAGTAGCATATAGTAGGAAATACTCAAAGGTAAATCAACGTAATTAAACGCTGATTGTTGCTTCTTATGGGGAAAGAAGCAACGTTGGTGGATCGTAGTAAACGCCCCATCCATAGTAGGTGTCTGTAAAATGCTAATCAAATCAAATGTATTTATAAAGCACATTTAATTACAAGGGGATGGGGGAGAGATCTTTCTTCATTACGAGTCCCTCTCTGATTGCTCAAACTGTGGTTGTTTTTGTTAATACTGCGGTATATGAAATAAACTATGAACTAATGCCTGTATGGGCGTGAAGTGTGCGTGATTGCAGTGACTTGGGTGGATTTGCAGCGTAAGGGTGATTTTAGTGACCTAAGACCACAAGTTTCAAAAAGCCGACAGTATTGCGCCCTGAGTATGGTGGCCACTGAAGAGGCAGTAGCCTGTAGTTCCAGTGGAAGCACGGCGGGACGAAGCACCCGACAGCAACCTGTTTTTCATTTGTCATCCTGTATAATTATTCATGTCTGCGATCATCACAGAGTCCACACGCAACAGGAAACCACCCACGATAGGTCACAATCCATGATAGCTGGCCGTCGTATTCTGTGACCCCACTGTAAATGCGAAAAAAATGTACTTAAACCCCAACCAAATGTGTTCAGGTCATTTGGCATCCTCATATCTGTATGTGTACAACATTATTCATGTATGTGATCATCACAGAGTCCACACGCAACAGGAAACCAATTACGGTAGGTCACAATCCATGATAGCTGGTCGTCGTATTCTGTGACCCCACTGTAAATGCGAAAAAAATGTAGTTAAACCCCAACCAAATGTGTTCAGGTCATTTGGCATCCTCATATCTGTATGTGTACAAACTTATTCACGTCTGCGATCATCACAGAGTCCACACGCAACAGGAAACCATCCACGATAGCATTTACAGTGGGGTCACAGAATGCGACGGCCAGCTATCATGGATTGTGACCTATCGTGGATGGTTTCCTGTTGCGTGTGGACTCTGTGATGATCGCAGACATGAATAATTATACAGGATGACAAATGAAAAACAGGTTACTGTCGGGTGCTTCGTCCCGCCGTGCTTCCACTGGAACTATAGGCTACTGCCTCTTCAGTGGCCACCATACTCAGGGCGCAATACTGTCGGCTTTTTTAAACTTGTGGTCTTAGGTCACTAAAATCACCCTTACGCTGCAAATCCACCCAAGTCACTGCAATCACGCACACTTCACGCCCATACAGGCATTAGTTCATAGTTTATTTCATAAACTGCAGTAATCAAAATAAATACTCAAAGGTAAATCAACGTAATTAAACGCTGATTGTTGCTTCTTATGGGAAAAGAAGCAACGGTGGTGGACCAAACTAAACGCCCCATCCATAGTATGTGTCTGTAAAATGGTAATAAAATCAAATGTATTTATAAAGCACATTATAACAAGGGGAGGGGTGAGTTATCTTCGTTACGAGCCCCTCTCTGATTGTTCAAACTGGTTATGTTAACTAATGCCTGTATACTGCGGTTACTTGGGTGGACTTGCAAATGTTTTCAGGTCCAAAAAAAAATAATTAAAAAACAAAGGTCATACAATGGATATTATAATTATATATTATTATTATTATTTTATTAAATGACCTGAAAACATTTGGTTGGGTTTCTTTTTTCTCGCATTTACAGTGGGGTCACAGAATACGACGGCCAGCTATCATGGATTATGACCTATCGTGGATTGCAGACCTGTTGCTTGTGGATGAATGCAGACATTAATAATTGTACACATACAGATTATGAGGATGACAAATGAAAAACAGAGGTTGCCGTCAGGTGCTTTGTCCCGAGGCCCGCAGGCTTCCACTGAACTATGGCTACTGCCGCTTCAGTGGCCACCATACTCAGGGCGCAATACTGTCGGCTCTGCGCGATCGTTGCGCTCTCGTTCCACAGTGGACAGCGGGTTTCAGATCGCTCCAGCACGACACCAAACGTAGGCAAAAGGACCTCGGACTTTGGAACAGACACCTGCATTCGCTGAGTGCATGTTGTGACCCCTGTGGTCACACTTTACGGTGGGTCGCAGAATACGGTGTAACACCTGTATAATAGTATACTATTATAGTTTTGACAATATTTATAATTTTCGTAATATTCTTCACTCACTTTTTAAAACACCTAAATTGGCTAACGTTAGCTATCTTCTCTTACACCATTTCATATTTTTCACCATTTGCAGCTCATTTTATCTACAGCTACCGCAACTTAGTTACAGTTCTCTAACTTTCCATAAGTCTTTGTTGTTATCAGCATTAACCTGGTAGTTAGACGTGTAATTTGCTATGTTATGTAATTGCATTTTTTTTATATTCACTGCAGCATGATAACGACATGTTTAGTGCAACTCATGTCAGATACCTAACTAGCAAGCCTGCAGAATTCACCACAACCCTCCCTGTGTGTTTTCTCTTTCATACTGGCCCTAACGGAACCCACAAGCTGGCCCTCACAAACGCTACACTCAGTACATGGCCTGACTGGATACTCTTGTCATCATCTAAAAAAAAAAACGCATCATGTCAGAAAGGGAAATGGTTGCGGTAAACGATCGTAGAGTTCAGTGGGAGCAGTAATCGACGACTTGACTTTCGCGGGTGCTCAGCGAGCTCCACCAATCAAAGACCTCGTGTTAGACTTTAGGATTGTGGGTAGTGTAGTGCTTCTCAATGACATCGCGAATAAAATATGTTTTTCTTAAAACTTTTCTTTAACTTGTGGGTTCTCCAGGAGCATATACCATCGTTTCACAATATTCTGGTTCGTGGTAAGTATACCTTAGATGGTTACAACATTATGGCTAATAATCAAAACCTTTATGCAGAATATGAATGGGATTTACACTTCCGGAACCACACTATTGCGCTCTGTGGGGTTTCAGAACTCCCCACGCACGCGCAGAACAGCGCCACGTGTAGCGTTTAATGAGGCTATTCCTCCCATAAAGGTGCTAACGTTACAGTAAACCGTTTCTCCGCATTTGAGTTAGCCTAGCACAACTCCAACGCTGTCCTTAAAATGGCAAAAACTAAAGTTTACTTCGACATCACCATTGGAGGTACCAAAGCTGGCAGGATTGAAATGGAGGTATGTTGATGGTATATATTTGATGGTATTTTGATCCTTAATTATCGTCAAATGTAGATCGTTATCGATTTATATAGGCTTCGTTGCTTGTTTAGGATCTGTTTCACACACCGCAGACAGCCGTACAGCATACAGTCAAAGAAACCACGACGGAAACGGTTTCATAAAAATTAGACGGGCAATTGCATTATTCAAAAAATATGTATTGAAATTAAATAACATTCATTATGGAGAAGAGGAAAATCACAATTGTAGGAAGTATAGGCCCATTGTGGGCCTAAACAGGAAATGCCGTACTTTCAACGCATGCTTCCCTCGCTTACAATCCATGCAGTAGCCAGAATATAGGCCTATTATCGAAGGGATTTAACGGCACACCTATCTGAAAACGCCGTAAAGAAGTTACAACTCGCCTCATTTTGCCACACTGGTTTGGCACCACCGTGCTGTAGGATTGAATATAAGTCAGGGAAAACTGCCCATGCAATAGTGGTTATTTTGCACGTGACATACATGGGCCTATTCTGCTGAACAATCGTTCGCTTGTTCTGACTGCTATCTTACAGCAATAACAAAGAAGGTAACCACTATCAGGATGTTTTACAATGAAATCAATGTAGCCTAATAATACATATCTATATAAATGGTCGTCAATATTTTGGGTTAACTGTATTGTGGTAGATGTATAGTAGGCTGTATTGTAGCTAAGTAATACTATTATAAGGCCGTATAATATTATACATGTATTTATCTTTTGTAAATGTTCCCTAGATATCCCTTGCAGTAGTAGGTTAACACTTTGATTGTTATATTTTGGATTCAAATGCATGAGTTTAAACCTTCATTTGTGATTGTCTTATGAGAAGAGTAATGGTAATGCAGTTTAGATTTATGTTATGTGAATTAACAAGTCTGTTTCTTGCAGCTGGACTCTGACATAGTTCCAAAGACTGCTGGTAAGTAAAGACACATGCTGAAATAACTCAATCAAACTAATAACATTTTTAAAAACCAATGTCAGTGTTAAAACGTTCAGTCTTGTGGCGGTAAGTGCTTGGTGTTAAGAATACCTCTTAATAGCTTGCATTTTGATATGCATGGGAGATTAAATGGCTGAATGTGTGCGATGTCTCTTTAGAGATACTTTGAGACATTTAAGTTGAATATAATGGTATGTTTTGCGTGTGTGTAATATACGATGTACAATTGCATCAAACAAGATCTATTTTTGCAGAAAATTTCCGGGCATTGTGCACAGGAGAGAAGGGGTTTGGCTACAAAGGCTCCGGTTTTCATCGGGTCATCCCAAACTTCATGTGTCAGGTAAAGCAGAAACATCCTAATTGTGCTATTTAGGTGGTCTACACTTTTGAAGAAGGGACCAATGGTAAGTAGATGCTCATTAAAGGAGAACCAAAATGACTGCACGTAATTAAAAAATGTTGGCTAAGATGTTAATATGTGTAAAAATTGCCCTCAATGGGTTAAACCCATACAGTTGCATGGGGTTCCCTGTTATTGGCTGTTTTGGGGTACCATGTTACATCAAGCTACACCCCAAATCTGATCGGAGGTAGCAAAAGCCTGAACAGCAATACAGTTAGCCCCATATTGAAATAGTGTCTTCCAGAGAACTGGGGCCTAGCTCATGAAGGGGGCTGTTTCAGGTCTTTATAATTTTGGGGCAGTGCTCCCAGCTATTCTCGTGAGAACATCCAGATATTCAAATGTGTTCCGCAGTAACTATCTGTCTGGCCATAGCTGCCTGGTGATGTCCAAATATGGGCGTGGCCTTATGATGTGGAAAAACTCCAGCCTATCTGATTAAATAACCAAGTGACACTCTTGCTCTGTTCGCTGTTGCCAAATCCGTTTAAAAGTTAAACAAAAACATCTAATCTGAGAAAAGCCTTCTATGCAAATTACTGTTAATCTTTAACATTATTCATTCTATTTAGATAAGTCTATTTGGGGTAAAACGTTTTTGATTTCTTCGGGCACTGTGCTCCTTTTATCGTGAACTGAAAGTTCCTTCCATTAGCACTGATTGGTCCTATACTTTTTTTGTTTGGGGGAGGTTTTCAAAGGGTTCAAGGTCAGACTGATGAGTGAGAAAATAAATGTGAACCTGAAGGCTTCCCTGTAAACCAATAAGGGGGTACGCATGCAATGGCATGTGTAGAGAGGGAGACTGGTTCAGAATTGTTTGTGTCCAAGACTTTGATTATGGAAGCAGCTGCTTGGAGCTGTGGTTCTGAGATGCATATTCATAACATGGGTGGACATTGATTGTTAAATGTCCTTGGCCAGACGACACATGAATGTTTGGAGAAGTTTCAGTGTGGTGACATCTACTATTTGAAGATTACGTTTTCCTGTTTGCCACATCACCCAATAGCAGTACTCGGCAGAAGAAAAAGATGGGTAAATGGTGGAGCTAATTTTTATATATATATATATACTTTTTTTTTTTACAGGGAGGGGATTTCACCAGAGGTGACGGAACCGGTGGCAAGTCAATCTATGGGGAGAAGTTTGCTGATGAGAACTTCAAGCTGAAGCACACAGGCCCAGGAATCCTGTCCATGGCCAATGCTGGTCCAGGCACCAATGGCTCCCAGTTCTTCCTCTGCACAGAAGCCACTAAATGGTATGTTTGTGCTTATTTTATACTTCTCTCTGTTGCGACGAACCTAATCTCAGCTCCAGCAGTCCTACAATGTTATAGCAGAACTTCTGGGGGAGATGACACAGCGTCTGGGCCGGAAAACAGAAACTGCAATGGGCAGAGTTGCGCTTTATTAATTTTTTTGTTGTGGCGATATTCTAGCAAAGAAAACAAATTTGTCCAAGGGATGAGGCTTTTAATAAGGGTATTTCTACACAGTGCCCAGTGCTTCACCGTGTTCATTTGAAACCTTCACAGATACTTTCCAGTTTACTCCTGCCAGCTTAGTTTGATTTACGCACTTACAGATCCCGGATCCACGTGATTGGGCGAAACAAATATGAAGCAAAAGATTTGAGCTGGTCAACTATTAGACTTTTGACTATTAATCTAAATTTGGATTTGTGAGACTAGGACCAACCTAAATGACAAAAACATATTTACCTGTTAATCTTAAAGGCGCAATGAGTAATTGTGTTCTGTCCCCTCTACTGGCTGTGCAACTGTGTGACGCTAACTAGCGTAGCTAATATTATTATATATTGAGTTGTAGAATATATTGGTTATAGGATGTAATTTAATTGATAACCCTATTGAAATGTAACTTATAGATTAATGCTAAAGCAGCCAAATCCATGCGTTTGCATGTTCTAACAAGTTCTTCTCCCTTCCAGGCTGGACGGCAAGCATGTGGTTTTTGGCAAAGTGGTGCAAGGAATGGATGTTGTCAAGAAGATGGAGAAAGAAGGCTCCGAAAGTGGCAAAACCACAAAGAAAATTATTATTGCAGATTGTGGTCAATTTTAAATGGGGCTTTGTATTACCATTTCCTTAACATGAGCACATCTTTGTTAACACCTATCCCCTTGAATATCCTGACAACTGTACCCTCTAAATTGAACAATTATTAAAATACTGTTATTCAGCCCAATTATGAGGCAAATGTTTGTTTTCCATGTAGGATACTCAGCAGATCTAAACATTTTTTGTGATTAATTGGTGACACCCTTTGATAATAAACACAGAGTAAACAAACAAGTGTGACTTAAGTAAAAATTATTTTGTAGCGCCACATCATTCAGGGTTCAATGTTGGCCGGGTAATCGTACAAGAATATCAAGCAGCAAAGAGGAGTCCTACAGAAGTACGCAGAGGCCCTCCTCTCAGAAAGGGTTGTCAATACTCAGTTTTCTTGTCTCTTCAGCTTATGTTTTTCAGACAAAGGAACTGACTGGGTTCTGATGTTTCATTTTCATAGACACCACCCTTAAACTACAGCGTGCAGACGACCCACAGGAAATGTACAGTATCTCACAAATGTGAGTACAACCCTAAGTGAGAATGTCCAAATTGAGCCCAAAGTGTCAATATTTTGTGTGGCCACCATCATTTTCCCTCCCCGGTGTCATGACTCGTTAGTGTTACAAGGTCGCAGGTGTGTTAAATTTGGTGTCATCGCTCTCATACTTGTCACTGGAAGTTCAACATGGCACCTCATGGCAAAGAACTGAGGATCTGAAAAAAAGAATTGTTGCTCTAGATAAAGATGGCCTGGGCTATAAGAAGATTGCCAAGACCCTGAAACTGAGCTGCAGCACGGTGGCCGAGACCATACAGCGGTTTAACAGGACAGGTTCCACTCAGAACAGGCCTCACCATGGTCAACCAAAGAAGTTGAGTGCACATGCTCAGCGTCATATCCAGAGGTTGTCTTTGGGAGATAGACGTATGAGTGCTGCCAGGGGTGTACTTACTTTTGTGAGATACTGTATTTGACTGCATAATGTTTGCCCGTATGCAAGCAAAAGTTTGGAAACGTTCTGTATTTTGTCAAATGCACAAATAATTATATTGAAAGCTAATATGGTAGGTGTTTTGTTCATTAATAAATTAGAAAAACGAACTGAGATTCAAACTACTTTGTAATGTACAAAATACGCACAATTCTTAAGTAGACAATATTCCAAATATGTCAACGTCTGGAAGGTAGCTATTCTATTTATTTCAACTCATTCCATTTATATTATTCATTAGTCATGGCTCAATAACTGCCCTGTACAATCATTATGAACCTCTACACTGCAGAAGGATTAAAAAAAGATATATTGGTAGGGAGAAATAAAGATTATGGCGTACAATGCTGCAAGTTAATTTCTTTGTTAATACAGTATGTAGTCAAGCTAGTGTGTGTGGCGTGCAACTTTATAATTTAGTAGATATTTTTTCTAGTATGATGTGCAGTGCTTTTTAACGTTTTAACATTTGGTCGGATGAAAGAAGCTTGGAACATTGGAGTTGTACAGGAGATGCTGCCGATTGCTTTACGTTGAACTGTGCTATACAGCTCATTTTAGCATTTAGACATTCAGTGAGTTTTTTTTATTTACTTTTCAGAAAAAAATACTTCACTTTAATGTTGAGTTGTTACATTTATTTCCCTAATCCTATCAATGTCTATTAATGTCATGTAACTTTACATAATACTTGAGTGCATTTATTTTATTCCCCACAATGTATAATTTTATATTCTGTAGCTGTATTTTATCTATCTGTAATCAATCGATAGTGATTTAAATTATGTTATCAATAAAAACACATCCTATAAGTGATATATTCTATAAATAACAATTCTGGCAGCCCGTACATCTCTTTTTTTAACAATAATCTCACTATCGACACTCCCAAAACCCCTCCCACAGCCGAGCTACGCTAGGTAGCGTCACACATTTCCACAGCCAGTTAGAGTCGAAAGACCGCAGTCATTTGGTGTTTTGAATTCTGAAGTCTCCCGCCTATTAACTGGGAGGGGCTCAATTGTACACAGTGCGACTTCAAATATCACAGTCGACATCGCAAGCAGCACAATCCCCAAGCCAACCACAATACAGACAACCTCGTTGTCCTCCCGTGTGTTGCTCTTCGCCCAAGGCACTAAAAGCACTTTCCTTCGAACAGCATTCATTTCACTTCAAAGCAAGCTGAAAATAGGCAAGAGTAACTGAAGTAGCAGACTTTTGTGTTTCATTCGTTGATTAATCGGTAACCCAACCAGACTTCCTTCGCAAAACGTGCCACTCTTTGACCTCCATCAGCTGCTTAACTTAAATCTCAATAAACACACAAACTACACACCCAGACTGAAAAATCGGGCCTGTTTCACCTCCTTTTTTTATCCTTAGTTAGCTGCTTACTTAGTGACATCTTAGGCATCTAACCACCCCTGGAAGGAGGGATTCCTCTTTTGTGTTCCGTGTCAAGGTTCCTTCCTTCTGATTTTTTTGGGACATTTTCCTTGTCTAGAGGGTTTAGAGTTAATGGGATGTTTATATAAAAATGCGCGCCCATTGACGTCCATTGAGACTAACTGGGAGTAAGGGTTACACCAATATAGTTGTCTTTGATCTTGTTGAATTTGGCACTTAAAGGATTACAAATGCCATGTACTAATTAGAAGAACGATCGAAGATGAAAGCACGTATAGTTTAGATGCAATACGGCTGTCTGTGGTCACTATTTCAGGTTTGCATAATTTACAAACATCATCAATGAGTAAGTAGGGCTCTTGTTCGGGCAGCTCGCTGAGGGATGCCTACAGGTAGGTCTACAGACATTGGGGTTCGGACCAGAACCTGACAGATGGAAGTCTGTCGTGGCTGTAAGCCTGATTGAAGTAGCCCACGTGTGTTCACGTTTTGCCTGTCTTGTACTTATTGCTGACATGCTAAGCCGTCTGTCTCTCCCGTATGGCTTTGTGTGCGTTGGAGAGCTTTTAACTCTCCGTGTAGTGGACAGCAAAGAGGAAGGAGATTGTAACCTTGCGGGCCAACGCATTGTTTGATGGATGTACGCAGCCGTCATACACAGCTGTTCAACGCCCTATTAAAGCTTTTTAAAGTGTCCGTCATCGTAATACCCTTGATTTTATTTTGGTTATTGCCGCGTTTTATTGTGAATTTACTAGTTTGAATAATCTATAAATGGTTTGATTATATCTAATAGCTGTCTCTCTTAACTCATTTAACCATTTTAATGAATCATTTTAAATGAATAAAAAAGGACTAAAAAGGAAAAATATATATTATGTCGTCACACAAGATAACAGTAAAGAGGAAAACATGATATATATATACATATACATAAAGGCCATGAAGCCCAACAAGGATAACTGAATAATTAAATAATCCACATTTTAGAATAGGGCTAGTTAGTTGTTCCTGAGATTCCGTATGTGGAAAGCTGAAGAACGAAGGTTCGAAGTCAAATAAAAGGAATAAATTAGGAAAAGTAATGATTAATAATTGATTGGGGGGGGGGGGGGGGGGGGGGGGATATGACACCTCACCCACTAATAAATATAACGTTGCATTAGCGGCATAGCCTATGCGTAGGCCTGCCATAACCTACTACTGACCAAGATTATTAATACAAATATGAAGGAAGGCCAGAACGTAGGTTAACAGTAAACGGAATTAACTGAGCAGTAATACCAGCCACAGTCTTCATTGGTCAAAGCCATTGGATTTCAGAATTCTCCGCGCGCGCGCGCACTAAAGTACCCAGTGTAGCGTATAATGAGGCGTTTCTACTCCTCCCATAACTGTGCTTCAGCAGATCATTCCTGCGCATTTTAGTCTTACAGCCTGGCACAGCTCCGACGCTCTCCTTAAAATGGCAAACCCTAAAGTTTTCTTCGACATCACTATTGGAGGTGCCAACGCTGGCAGGATTGAAATGGAGGTAGGTTGATGTCAATAAATTTCTGATTTAATTTGATGGTATTTGATCCTTAATTGTCCTCAAATGTAGGTCGTCTTTATTAGGCTTTGTTGTTTGTTAAGGTATGCTATTGTGGTTCCCAACCTTTTTGGGGCTAAGGTACACCACGCCCCATCAAGAAATTGAAATGTAGGGAATGATTATGAAAAATAAGCTTGAACACATAACTAACGGTAGGATAACTGTTATACGAACAATCGGTTTCACACAGAGCAGACCGCCGTAGAAAAAAAGAAGATAGCAATCAAAGTCCCACGGTTACAGGCTCATAAAAATCGGACTGGCAATCACATTATTTTTCAAAAAGATGTCTTGAAATGAAGCAATCACTTACATTATTGCATTTTTAATCAACAACGAAGCACATCATAAAAAGTAGGAAGTATAGGCCTATTGTTGGCCTAAACAGGAAGTGCCCTACTTTCAACGCATGCTTCCTTCGCTCACTACCGTTGCAGTAACCTGTGCCAGAATAGAGGCCTATTGTTGAATTCGAAGGGATTTAACGGCACACCTAGATGAAAACGCCGGGAAGAGGTTACAACACGCCTCATCTTGCCACACTGGTTTGGGCCCACTGTCTGTAGGATTGAATATAAGTCGGCTACCCATGCAATAGTGGTTATTTTACACGTGAAAAAAAAACATGCGTCTCAACAATTGTTCAATTGTTCTGACAGCATTAACAAAGAAGGTAAACACGACATGTCAGGGTATGTTTTACAATAAATTCAATATAGCCTATGAATACATATCCATATACATTTTCGTCAATATTGTGGTATTGTAGTCCGTGGTACATATATAGTAGGCTATATTGTAAGCTAAATAATAATAGTATAAGGCCTTATAATAGTATTATAAATTGTTTTATCTTTTGTAAAATTTCCCTCCATATCCCTTGCATTAGTAGGCAAACACTTGATATTATTCATTATATTATAATTATGTTTATTATATTTTGGATTCAAATGCATGAGATTAAACATTCAGCTGTGAAGGGGTTATGAAAAGGGCAATGCATTTTATATTTATATTTAGTTATGTGTAATAACAAGTCTGCTGTTTGCAGCTACGGGCTGATGTGGTTCCAAAGACTGCTGGTAAGTAAAGACACAGGCTGAATGACCTCAATAAACAAACAAACATGTAACATTTTAAAAACCGATGTCACTGTTAAAGCATTGTAAATCTTATGGAGCCTTATGGTTAGTGCTTGGTGTTGTTAAGAATACATCTTAATAGCTTGCGAAGAAAGCCATTTTGATAAGCATGGGAGATTAAATGGCTGAATGTGTCATTGTCTCTTTAGAGATGGTCTGAGACATTAAAGTTCAATGTTAATGATATATTTTGAAAAAATACATTTTTTGCAGAAAATTTCCGGGCATTGTGCACAGGAGAGAAGGGGTTTGGCTACAAAGGTTCCGGTTTTCATCGGGTCATCCCAAACTTCATGTGTCAGGTAAAGCAAAAACATCCGAATTGTCTTAGTCAGATTTGTCTACACTTTTGATATAGTCCAAGAAGTGATCAATGACAATTTGACATCACCCAATAGCAGTACTCCGCAGAAGAAAAAGATGGGTGAATGGATGAATTGTAGAGCTCATATATATATCTTTTTTACAGGGAGGGGATTTCACCAAACATAATGGAACAGGTGGCAAGTCCATCTATGGGGAGAAGTTTGCTGATGAGAACTTCCAGCTGAAGCACACAGGCCCAGGTATCCTGTCCATGGCCAACGCTGGTCCCAACACCAATGGCTCCCAGTTCTTCCTCTGCACAAAAGCCACTGACTGGTATGTTTTGATGGGCTTCTTTTATACTTGTCTCTCTCTGTTGTGACCAACCTAATTTCAGCTCCAGCAGTCCTACTATGTTATAGCTGAACTTCTGGGGTAGACGGCACAACGTCTGGGCCGGAAAACAGAAACTGCAATGGGCAGAGCTATGCTTTGTTTCCTGTTTCGTTACAGAGATATTCTAGCCAAGAAACTAATTTGCGCAAGGGAAATAAGTTTTCAGAAGGAGTGCTTTAATAAGTGTATTTCTACATGTCTACACTGTGTTGATTTGAAACCTTTAGAGGCTTTTCAGTTTACTACTGCTGGCTGATGTCGAATAATGCACTGATCCCCGCATCCACATGATTGGTTGAAACAAATATGAAGCGAAAGAAAGCTAGAAACCTAGATTTTAGCTGGTCTGCCATCAGACTTAAGATATTAATCTAAATTCTGATTTGTGAGACTACGACCAACCTAAATGACTGCTTGCTACAACAGTGGTATTCTTAAAGTCGCAATGAGTTAGTAACAGTGTTCTGTCCACTCTACTGGCTGTGCAACTGTGATGCTAACTAGTGTAGCTTGGCTGTGTGGGGGGAGTGAGTGGGAGAGGTATGGGCTGGCCAGCATTTTTTATTGATAACATTATGGAAAACCCCATCGATCGGCATTGACTACAGATATGTCCAGGTAATTTTAAGATACGAGGTAGTTGAAATGTTACACGTTGAGACTTTATATGAATGCAAAAGCAGCCAAATCGATGTTTGCACATTTTCATGTTCTAACAAGTTCTTCTTCCTTCCAGGCTGGACGGCAAGCATGTGGTTTTTGGCAAAGTGGTGGAAGGAATGGATGTTGTCAAGAAGATGGAGAAAGAAGGCTCCAGTGGTGGCAATGTCAAATCAAAAATACTTATTGCAGATTGTGGTGTACTTTAAATAGGGCTTTGTGTATCACCATTTCCTTAACATGAGCACATCTTAAATCTGTAAACACCCATTCCCTTGAATATCCTGACAACAACCGCACCATCTAAAGTAAACATTTATTAAAATACCATTTATTATTCAGCCCAATTATGAGGCAAATGTTTGACTTGTTTTCGTCTAGGATACTCCATATGTGTATCATGTCAATAAATTGTTGGACGAATGGTGACACCCTTTAATAATAAACACAGAGTCAATAAACAAGTACGTGACCAAGTAAATGTAATAGAGTTAGTCCCACTCATTTCCTAATCCTCAATACTCGCATATTAAACGGATCAAGTTGAAAACTGTTTTAGTAGATCATTGTTCGGCTCGCATGCCTTTTTTTAAATGGGGAATTCAAGTTTTCTTTGACATGTCTTGATGGTGTCAACACTGGCAAGATTATAATTGAGGTAGATTGATTGTATGTTGCCCTTAAGAACTCAGCCATTTGTACTGCATTAGTTCTTCCGGTCTATTATATACACTGCTCAAAAAAATAAAGGGAACACTTAAACAACACAATGTAACTACAAGTCAATCACACTTCTGTGAAATCAAACTGTCCACTTAGGAAGCAACACTGATTGACAATAAATTTCACATGCTGTTGTGCAAATGGAATAGACAACAGGTGTAAATTATAGGCAATTAGCAAGACACCCCCAATAAAGGAGTGGTTCTGCAGGTGGTGACCACAGACCACTTCTCAGTTCCTATGCTTCCTGGCTGATGTTTTGGTCACTTTTGAATGCTGGCGGTGCTTTCACTCTAGTGGTAGCATGAGACGGAGTCTACAACCCACACAAGTGGCTCAGGTAGTGCAGCTCATCCAGGATGGCACATCAATGCGAGCTGTGGCAAGAAGGTTTGCTGTGTCTGTCAGCGTAGTGTCCAGAGCATGGAGGCGCTACCAGGAGACAGGCTAGTACATCAGGAGACGTGGAGGAGGCCGTAGGAGGGCAACAACCCAGCAGCAGGACCGCTACCTCTGCCTTTGTGCAAGGAGGAGCAGGAGGAGCACTGCCAGAGCCCTGCAAAATGACCTCCAGCAGGCCACAAATGTGCATGTGTCTGCTCAAACTGTCAGAAACAGACTCCATGAGGGTGGTATGAGGGCCCGACGTCCACAGGTGGGGGTTGTGCTTACAGCCCAACACCGTGCAGGATGTTTGGCATTTGTCAGAGAACACCAAGATTGGCAAATTCGCCACTGGCGCCCTGTGCTCTTCACAGATGAAAGCAGGTTCACACTGAGCACATGTGAAAGACGTGACAGAGTCTGGAGACACCGTGGAGAACGTTCTGCTGCCTGCAACATCCTCCAGCATGACCGGTTTGGCGGTGGGTCAGTCATGGTGTGGGGTGGCATTTCTTTGGGGGGCCGCACAGCCCTCCATGTGCTCGCCAGAGGTAGCCTGACTGCCATTAGGTACCGAGATGAGATCCTCAGACCCCTTGTGAGACCATATGCTGGTGCGGTTGGCCCTGGGTTCCTCCTAATGCAAGACAATGCTAGACCTCGTGGCTGGAGTGTGTCAGCAGTTCCTGCAAGAGGAAGGCATTGATGCTATGGACTGGCCTGCCCGTTCCCCAGACCTGAATCCAATTGAGCACATCTGGGACATCATGTCTCGCTCCATCCACCAACGCCACGTTGCACCACAGACTGTCCAGGAGTTGGCGGATGCTTTAGTCCAGGTCTGGGAGGAGATCCCTCAGGAGACCATCCGCCACCTCATCAGGAGCATGCCCAGGCATTGTAGGGAGGTCATACAGGCACGTGGAGGCCACACACACTACTGAGCCTCATTTTGACTTGTTGTAAGGACATTACATCAAAGTTGGATCAGCCTGTAGTGTGGTTTTCCACTTTAATTTTGAGTGTGACTCCAAATCCAGACCTCCATGGGTTGATAAATTTGATTTCCATTGATAATTTTTGTGTGATTTTGTCGTTCGCTTCGTTAAAAATAGATCAATAACTTGGTTATATTGAAATAGGTCTGAACGTACTCTCTTTTTTTATTGAGTCTTGGTATAGTTTGTGCAAACATTTCAAACAAAACAAAAATCTTTTTTTGTACATTTTATTTGAGAAAGCTTTTTAAATGTTATAAAAAAATGGCCAAGGATGCAGTCCTTACATCCTACTTACTTTTAAAGGTGTATTTATACATAACTTCCAAGCATTGTCCACAGGTCTAACTGCAGGCCTACAGCCTCAAGCCTACCTCCACATTCGGACCACTTCCGGATCCCAGCTTGGATAAGGAAGTGACGTTTGAAATTGTTTACGCCAGAAGGTGCTATACGATCAAGAATCAATAGCTTGCCTCATAGTTCCACACGTCCGCATATAATACGGTGGAATCTAAACGTATAACACCTGTGCCAAGTCCTCGTAATTAAGCTCATATATTACTTCCCCTTGAGAAGAGAGCTTGTTTTATCATTTGGTGTATGAATTGTAACCACGTTTTGTCCTTTTATCAGACCTATGAGTTTGACCCGTAGGCCGATGCCGTTTATATAAAATCTAAATATGTATTGATATTATGTACATACCATTTGACCATAGATTTGTTTTTGTTTTTTAAGTCTTGTCATTCATATTTTAAACTATCATCGAATTGCTATGGGGACTTTTATTTATTTCAGATTTTATTTCCATTTCAGACCGGAAGTATAATGTTATCTATGCTGGCTTGACACTGGTACACATAATACTTAATTATTAACGGTAAGCGCGATGAAACAATACTCTACACAATGTTATACAGTGGCATGTAAATTGTATTTATTGATAAGGAAGCGCGTTAAATAGTTTTCCACCTTAATATACGTGATAACACTGGATTTTCCCCAGAGAGAAATGTTTTGGCTACAAGGGCTGTTTAATTGGGTCATTAAATCACAATTCTTCATAGATTGTTAAAATAAAGATTCTTAAGAGCACCAATCCCGACTCTTTAGCATACATTCAAATAGTATGAAAGTCAGTATGTTACATGTTACAACGTTTGAAATGTGTGTTTTGGGAGTGCTATGAAATCCGGTTAGAGATATTGGTTGCTTCCAAACCGTAAAACCGATAGTAAAGCTTCTCATCATAAGTCTCATCTTTTAAGAAGAGGTCAAACAATAGTTTGACCTCTTCTTAAAAGGCCTACTTCTGATCACAACACTTGAAGTACTTACAGACCAATAGCCATCTCAGTTTTGTGGCATTCAATCAGAACAATACTTATTACTTTTGGGGAAATTGTTAAAGTTTTAATTAAAAAGTTTGGCAGCAGTAGTCGGTTTTCATGCCAACTTATTGTTCTCAACCACAATAAATGGAAATAGCTAGCGACCATTTCTCAAAACGTTTGTAATCATTTATTTTTGGACTTCAGTATATAATTTATCAAAACAATAATCTCAATAGTCAACATTATTCACAATAAAAAACATAAGGAACGTCACCACATAAATAATCACGGTAACATATAGGGATTAAGGCAGCAATATTTCCATTGCAATGCACCTTTTCCAATTCACCTCAGAGTTGTAGAAAAATAAACATAAGACAATAAATAAATCCAATAAAATGTTTTGTCTGTAGGAAAAGTAAAAGTACAATATAAACAGTAATTGGGAGCAACGATTCAGTGCATAAAAAAGACAAATACAAAAGTGCAGACCAAATACAATCAAGCTTATCACATGAAATTACATATTTTAAAAGGAATCCCTAGCTTTTGGCTTAGCTGAATACAAATTCTAACGTCAGTCGAAAACATTTTGACAAAATGGCAGTATTAACTGACACCGAATATCATAAAGTTGGAAGGGAATTCCTATGTATCGATATCAAAGCTACAATGAAATTAGGATTCATGCTCAAAGACAACAAATATTGCCTCTTTAAATACAATTCCGGTCAACATGTTGAAAATATTTCAGCGTAGACGGCTAATAATATACTTTTTAAACTATACGTATGAATGCCTAGAGAATTCAGTATTTTTCTCCAAGCGTCAACGCAGTCAGTTACATTTTCACAAAATTAAATAAATAAATCACTTCAACAGCACATATGTCGCCCAGATCCAATAAACGCAGTAACACAGCTGGATTCAATCAACACAAACCACAAAACCGTCCAATATCAAACATTGTTGTGGACATAATTATTCATTAACAAAACGGAATGTTACCATGATTTGGACTGGTCAGCATCAGATAATCATATTTTCATTGTTGTGGGATTATTAGTTTTATCTACACAAACTAAACAAAACATTCAAGATTTTTAAGACTTGTTTTGTAGCATACTCAAACAGTAAAACCTGAAGTTCTATCTTGTATCATGTGGTTTGGCCTGTTATCCAGGCAGTTGATAGCTTTTCACTGGCAATGTGTGGTAGCATTCTTACCTGTAGATCTGCTTCAAACTATTGATGTGGTAGTGAAATACTACATGATCACTTTCAAATGTTTTCTGAAAGGGCTAACAGTCATTGTAAGGTGTACTTGTAAACAGACATGATCTGGGGTCATTTGAACAATGGCATTCTGTACTAATATAATGTGCTAATGATCACTGTTTGTCCACTAGAGGCTGCTGTAAGTATTAAGAGGCCCACGGTTTGCCTCCAACAATTCTGAAAAGGTAAAGGATGGATGTAAAATGGATAAATAAATAGATAAACAAATACAATTAACATTCAACAGTAAAACAATTAGTTAAGTAGCTATTGTGGACAGATTATGAGTCAAATTAAAGTGAAAGCTATACTGATCCATACTGATTATGATACTAACAGTACCACACCGCCTGACTTGTTTGTCTTTTAGTGTTAAGCAAACACTTGGATTAACAGCCATTCTGTAGCTCTGAAAGTTATACTGAAATGTGAGGATATTAATAAAAGGGAAGGGTTTAAGCCTATACACTTGTTCTAATGCTTACACCAGTTAATATATTAATTGTTAGTATCTTTCTGCATTGAGTTAGATTCCTATACAGGCATTGTCTCTGAGACATAACTAACAGATAAAGGGAATTGCATGCCATTGCATTCGACACTAGAACATTTTGCTACATCACTTCTCTGGAATCACGATTTCTTATTTTAGCAAGAACCGCAAACGCCCGGCATCACTGGCGTTGAAGGAACTTTGTTCTTGAAGCAGAATGGAGCAGGTAAGATCTTACCTGCCAGGTTGTACCAGCCTTCGGTGAGACTAAGCGTTTTTTCCTGGAAGGACAGAGGGGTCTTTGGCAGGAGCTTGTCAAGGGAGAGGGTCTGAGGTGGCACATGCCCCCCAAGACATTTGATTGGCCATCTCGAGTGCTACCCGAAGTAAATCTAAAAGTTTATAAGATTTGAACTCATCAATCAAAATCGAACAGAAATGGTTTTGTTATTGTACAAATTTGCATTGTCCTACTTTGCGGACACAATATTTGTAATTGCTCAGATTACCAGTATATTTCGATGACGTGTCAATATATTCCCTACTGCAGAATTACTTTAACTAAAGGTCGGGACCCAAAATGGATCAGGATCTAGTTGGAAGTGGGTCAAGGCTTGACATACAGAAAAGTGTTCTGTGTTCTGTGCGTAGTTATAGAAAAAGTAACACAAAAGACACCAGAATTGGTGATCCAAGTGTATGGTGGTTGGGGGTCCCATGGTTGGGGTCCCATACAGACTGACATTGTCTTTTGGATCGCAATGATGATAAACAGGCGGCGGTGGTTCCTGGGTCTACGACGAGGTCTTGCGGCTCTCTCGCAGGATGCCGTCTAGGCCGCTGAGCTGCCGAAGGAAACCCCGGTTGGGGGTGACACCGCGGTGGTCCTTCACCGTGCGGATGGCCTCCACCAGGGTAAGGTTCTGGCGGATCATCAGGTAGGCCAGCACCAGCGTGGCTGAGCGGCTCACGCCGACCGCGCAGTGCACCAGCACCTTGCCTGTCCAATCAAACACACACACACAACCACAGGGGAACTATAGATGTTAAACATAAGATTCCTTGGTCCTCTCTACCAGTACTGTTCCATAAGTGTCTCTCTGGTGTCAGTAGCAATCTGTTTGGGCGTTCCACTCACCTCCACTGCACAGCGCCTTGTGGATGAACTCAGCAGAAGGGTAAAAGTGGACGCTCATGTCGAAGGAGGGGGAGTCGTGAGCCTCGATGCCCTGATAGGTGATGTTCATGCCGGTGTAATACTCGGCCCCGCTGCGCCACTTGCTCTGCGCACAGTTGAGGATGTGGGTGATGCCAAGTTTAGCCAGCTCGCGCCTGTCCGACGCGATGTCTCTGTGAAACGACAAACAAGGGGGAGTAAGTTAGAGAAACTAAATTTGGCTCTCTCTCTCTCACACACACACACACACACACACACACACACACACACACACACACACACACACACACACACACACACACACACACACACACTAAAAAACATTGTTTTTATAGCACTTTGCTAGATACTGACATGGTATACAAAAATAAACGAACAATACAATCACGACATATGACAAATAATGTAATAGGCCAACTATGTGCAATACTTTAATAATAAAATGGAACTGTATTAAATCTCACTGGTCGCCAATGTAGAGCCGCGGCCACACTTCATCCGCGTGGTTACAGGCTGTTTTCCCCGTGTACAGGAGCCGCTCGAGTTCGGACACGGATAGGATCGGCGAGACGCGCTCTGAGTCTTTCCTGTTCGGACTCCTCGAGCTGCTCCTAGACCGGGAGAACCGGGACATAAACGCCATCTCCACCCGGACACTGCTGCCTCTGTGTGGGAGTAACGTGATATCCTAGTGTTTATGTCTCTAAATACACATCGAGCTGACGGTTATTATTCCACCCACCAATTTAGATAGGGGTAAACACTGACGAGACCACGCAGGCAAAACAAGACAGGGCTCGGAACAGAATAGAATGGATTACAATGAGAATCCCAATACAGTGTTGCACTATGGCTTCATCCATGGTAGTATTGATAAAAACGACGACAACTAAACACTAAATACATATACGGCTGCAATTAAAAACAAATGAACCAGTTTCCAATTATTATAAAACAAAACACGTGTACACAATCACTATTCTACATGTCTTAGGATAATACGCTCTTCAAACAAACCTACCTTGTAAATAACGTGGATATATTTATTTATTTCCAGGCGCTGAGCGTTTCCCTCCTTTTCTGTATGTTAAACCACAGCTGCAGCCACCAGAAGTCCGATAAAACATAATACTAGAGGATGGATGCAGAAACAGAAATTCGGACCACCACCCCATCATCTTCCTCCTGACATCTTCATCATCACAAGAGGAGCAACAACGCTCAGTTTTCGCAATCTCAACAAGTCCATCAATTGATTATCAGAACATGGCTGCCGGTTTAAAGGGCCACTATATCGATTTTCCACGCACAACCCATACGTGCGCTTTTTTCTGTTGTTCAATAATACTTTTCTTTAACAGAATGCATCTTGTTTTAGTCGTGCGTATATTTACCTTAAAATAGATCTGTCTGGCTATTCATACCACCATAGGCCTACACATAGGCTAAATAAATGTAAAATTAAGGGGATTTTTGTACTTTTGGGGATATTTTTTTGGGGGGATATTTTTACATATGAAAATCGATAAGGGAAGAATAATTCTGTACATAATATAATACAGAAATTTAAATAGAGCCATTAACAGCATAGTTCCACGTTAACAAATGCAGAATTATATCTTATCTACTATTATGAGTTCTTGCAGCCTACGTATGTCCTCATAACAATCACATTTATATTTGTTGAATCCTATGTGAATTTGTATTGTGCATTCAATTGAAAGTTAACTACACTCCTTTGTCTCACCCAGGGACTCTAGCCATTTTGGTGGCCTAGCCCTAGCTAGAAGGGGGCGTGTTATCCCTATGGTTACGACCCACGGCAACTTTGGACTTTTTTAGTACCGTCGTTGTATATGAGGGTTATAATGAGCGCTGTTGTTTATGAAATGTGCCACACATCGTGGCGTTATACTTTAAGTGTCCGAGAAGCTTAACCCTCCCTCGGATGAGGACATTAAATAAACTGCTGCTCAGACGGAGCTTACCATCCACACACACCGTCGCGTTATGGTGTCCCGGGATAGACTACAGATAGGCTGTAGCAGTAAGCTAAATAGGTATAGTGAGATATTATGAAACAATTTTGTATTATTGGAAATCGTGTTTATGTAGTTAAATTGTGTTGTTATTGTTGGACATTTATTTAATGTGCATAGTTGCATTTTGAGTACTGTTCTTAACTTTTTGAAAATGTGCTACGTCACGTGAATTTAATGCCAAATATAACTTTGGACCAGCTCATTCATGCTGTAGCCTACTGGTGCCATGGTGGGGAAAGCTGTTGGTTATCAGCTACAGTATAGAGCCAGTTCATGTCCCCCATGTTCAACATTAAGAGTCGCGTGAATTTAAATTCGCAATCTCGAAGATTGTCATGTAAGTTAATGTATCTATTTCTATCTATTGCCAAACGAGGTAACACATAGTAATTGAGCATATGGCCCACTGATGAAAGCCCTTGCATTTGCAGTATTATGAATGTTACGAACTAGGTGTCGGTGGCAAAACCGTTTGTATCAATGGGAAAAAGTACCACTTAACACCAAAAGTGTCATCAGACTTTATTAAAGGCCTCGAATTTAATTTTTGACATGGCATGGTTAGTGTCTTTGTTGTTCAGTGGTATGACCTGCTTATTTAAGTGCTGGAGACCAGGGTTCAAGTCCTTCTTATGTTGGTGGTTTTTTAAACATAAAGTCGTCGTGTTAGTTGAATGTCAAATATAAAATCTGACCATCTATTGTAAGTGTCTTGTTGGTGCAGTAGTAAGACCTGCTTATTAAAGTGCTAGTGACCCAGGTTCAAGTCCTGCTTATGTTGGTTGTTTTTCAAACATAAAGTCATTGAGTGAATATAATGCCAAATATAAAATCCGACCATCAATACCAAGTGTCTTGGTGGCGCCGTGCTAAGACCTGCTGATTAAAGTGCTGGAGACCCAG
Organism: Lota lota; assembly: GCA_026745465.1. NCBI lineage: Eukaryota > Metazoa > Chordata > Actinopteri > Gadiformes > Lotidae > Lota > Lota lota. Next base: position 856,783 of record JACYXH010000753.1, read on the forward strand.
GTTCAAGTCCTGCATATGTTTGAGGTTAAAAAATAAAAAATAAAACAGGGTTAGAATTACTTCAAGACAAGTCAAGTAACTTTCAAACAAAAAAGTTTCAGTAGAGGTTCTGCTGATATGTTGTGGGACCTTTTGGGGTGGCCGTATGTGCGGGGACTCAAACCCGAGCCTTCAGAGTGTTCACCAACACCACCACCGATACCACTGCACCACCAAGACGACAACTAGGATTTGGCCGGAAATTATACTTGACACTACAATTCACATGATATAGAAATAAGAGGATGCCATTGAAGTACATCAGTGGGAGTTGAACCCTGGTGTCCAAGGCTGTAGCCAACAGCTCTCTCCGCTTCCCCACCGTCGTTGAGAAATTGATATGGTCAGAGGTTATATATGACATGTTCAATAGACATGATATCATTACGTTTAAAAGTTTCATTGGAAACAAACGTCAGCAGGAATTGAACCCTGGTCTTGAACCAACAGTGCGTTCCACTGCACCACTGAGACAGGGACAATAATCAATGATCAGTAACCAATGATCAATAATCGATAATCAGAGATTATACATGGCATTACAATTCACATAACATCACTTTCAAAATGACATTAGGTTTCATAGGACACGAACCCTACTCTCCAGAACTGATAACGAGAAACCTTTCATTTTTGAAAACTTTGTGAACTCTGTGATGACTCAGTCAGTCATAACTCAGTTACGTCTGTGACTTGTGATGCGCATCCCCCCACTTTCTGTGCGCATAGTACAAGTGCACCTGGCCAGGGCAGTCGAAAAATTGTGAGGAACATGGGTGCAAAGTGTATTTCTTTATTTGTTCAATTGTTACCTCAAGACAGAAAATGAGGAAGAGTGTCGGGCAAATTTTTATTTCAATTTTAATGTATGTTTAATTTAATATTTTTCCTTTGAGGGCGACCAGCACCCACCAGAAGGTGGCGCACCCTAGGCGTCCGCCTGTGCCTTTAGTGTGGTCTCACCTCCCCGTTGCTGTGCAGCATGGGCACAGGAAGCAAAATGCAGAGATATTGGTTTTCAGGAAATCTAACACAGCCAATACAATAATCAATAATCAATAATCAATAGCAGTACTTCAACATGAAGTTCCAAAGAACTGACTGTATGTGTATTGATTGTTGAAAGATAAGAGTTTGTGTGGATAATAGCACCAACTTTAAAAATGTTGATTTCTTTTTATACCAAAACAGCTGAAAAAGCTGGTTAGATAATCTTTGCTGCTCAGATAAACAAAAAAGTGACCATATTGAGTTCATTGTTGTTCACATAAAAAAAACTTGATTACTTACATGTTATTAATATTTCCATAACCCAATGGAGGTAGGTTGAATTCAATGTATTTATGTATTTATTTGTATCACCAAGGAGACATCAGCACCTTCTGTAATGTAAGCTCTTCCTGGTGTCATGCTTTCATGCACGATTCAGCCAACTTTATCTTTTCACCTCCACATACTCTCTCTCTCTCTCTCTCTCTCTCTCTCTCTCACACACACACACACACACAGACACATCTTCTGTCCCTCTTCTAACACACACACACACACACACACACACACACACACACACACACACACACACACACACACACACACACACACACACATATACATATATTGTTTGTCAAGATCCTTGGAGAAGTGAATTCCCTCTTTGATACTTCTGGACCAGGTGGGCTTCATTAGAGGCCACCTTGCCATTAACAGCTGGAGCAGACTCCTTCATGTGATGTGAAAAGCTCTGCAGCTCTGCAGCATCCACTAGTAGCAATACCGCTGGATGTTTAAAAAGCTTTTGATAGACTAGAGTGGCCTTTCTTATTTCACGAACTGTCCAAATCTGGTTTGTGTCCAAAGTCTAAATGATTCTGCATTTCGAAAACCTTTACAGCTGAAATATTTCTTAAAATTGTCACATCCCTTGTCATGTCATTGAAAACTTAGGGATGCTCCTACTGTCCCAGCTATATTATGTTATAAAGCCTATCTTTCCCAGACAGCACTATCTCAACCAAATTACTTGTTTTTAAAGTACTTCAAAATGAACTATCAAAGAACTGCCTGACGGTATGAGTGCATTGATTGTTGAAAAGATAAGAGTTTGTGTGTATAATAGCACCAACTTTATGTTTTTTCTTTTAAACTGAAACCGCTAAAAAACTGGCTGGATTATATTTTGCTGCTCAGAAAAAAAATGTTACCATATTCAGTTCTTTGTTGTTCACATAAAAAAGCCCTTGATCACGCACAACATGTATTCAATATTTCCCCAACCCAATGGAGGTGGTTGACTTCATGGTATTTGTGTGTTTATTTGCATCACCAAGGAGACAAGAGCACCCTCTGTAATGGAACACCTTCCAGGTGTTATTTCCCGAAGATTCAGCCAACTTTGACTGTTCTTTTCGTTTTACTTGCACACGCACACGCACACGCACGCACGCACGCACACACACACACACACACACACACACACACACACACACACACACACACACACACACACACACACACACACACACACACACACACACACACACACACACACACACACACACACACGTATAATCATAAGCCTACCGGGCTATAATTGACCCGCTCTGAGTTGCGCCTTCCTTCATCAGGGAGTGCTGTATAAAAGCTGCTGGGCTGAATTATAGAAAACAAGAGGGGCCGGCCCGCTGCTACGTCAGCACAACCAGTCAGTCCATAGTCGCTCAAAGGAAAGTGTTTTCTTACCCCCCCAAGACCCACCCCAACAACTCAGACCGCATACCGGCAGTCGTAACTTTACACCTAGGAGAGAGCAGGCAGGTTGTTTACCAAGAGGACCAAGCCCTCAACACTGGGGACAGACTACACTAACAACATCAGAGTTGCCTGCTGGCTGTGCCGTCGGGGTAGGATATGAGTGCGGCGTTGCACAGTGTTCTCTGGGCCACTTTGGTCTGAGGACACGGGACCCCGAGTCAAACGATGTGAGAGGAAGAGAGCCGCCTGCACAAGTACCGTGAACATGGAGATTGAAAGCATGGTGGCGAACAATGCTCTCATCAGAGCCAGAGAATGTAAGCTTTCGTTTGTCTTTGCAAATATAAATAATGTGTGTATGAAGTATCAAGGAACTATAATTTCAAATAGAAAGACTATGAACAACATATGAGTTTCAACGCCGTCCAAGCACTTACAACCCGGGTATTCTGGTGTGTTAAGTTTCTTTGAGAAAGGCTAATGAAATATCCAAGTTAAGGATTGTTTGATCAATGTTGTAGCTGCCGTATTTGAGAGATTATGGTTCTTTGTATTGTTTTTTGTTATTATTATGATTATTTTCATACTCAATTATCATATTGTGGGGAGATATGATAAATGATAAAATCGTGTTGACACATTTAAACCAACCTTTGTGTTGGTTTATTCAATAGAATTCCAAGAGATTCGTTTTTTGTAAAAAGTAAGCAATGTAACTTTCTTTGCTCTAGAAAACAACCGATGTCAGCTGTCAGAGAAATACCTTGTTTTGTTTTTCAAAAGAGCAAAATGTGTTTGTCTGGATTCAAATGAATGACATTTTTACACTTCTTTATGCTGAGAAGTACGTAGGCGAGCTATGTGGAATCTCTTGTTGGCTCTGGCTAACCAGTTTCTTGAGCTATTAATAGACCAGGTGCTCCATTAAAGCCAGCAATTGTTTCAAACAAGACCTGCCAGACTATTCAATACCAAATTGCAATCATGTGAACGCAAACATTAAGGGTTAGTACATTTGTCAATTAATAAGTTATGTTTATGCTCAAAAAGGCTTCTACTGAGAATGTTTTGCTTACAATGCAAATTCCACACTTTTGTTGGGTATGCCAGTGATGTTCTATGAAATACACATGCATTCATGCTAAAATAAGGAAAACAAAGAGCCATGTTAAATAAGTTTCAAACAATCTACATAAGCTGTGATTTTCTATCAGCTTTTCTTTCTTAATTATTTTGTTTTTCTTAATAATTGTCTAATGGCACTCAGTAGTAGCTGCACTAAACCGTTAAAACTTTTCATTTGGCTGCTTGTTCCCCATTCTGACGAACAGGTCTGTAGTAGTAGTCTAGATATGACAAACATTTGTTTACTAAGCCAGGGTGTTCCTGTAGGGCAGTTCATTACATAACAATGATTGCATGTGGTCTAACAAATGACAAGTAGGAAACAATTCTGAAGGTGGATGTTTTAAAGTCTGACAGCCAAATTCAACCAACAGTAAATGGACATTTTAAGAGGATAGATAGAGTGGGTGATGTCAATACATGAATAACCTACACATACCTTCACCTTCACACTGACAGACGTTATGCTAAACCACCTCACCACATGCTTAGCTTATAGCTACGTTAAATATCCAGCCTATTAACGTATTTAACGCATAACCATGGCGTTTCTCTTCCTCGTCTGTCTGTTTTCCCAGGTGGAGGAGGAAAGGGGAGGAGTGGGAAATGGAAAGAGATGCTTAAGTTTCCACATATAAGCCAGTGTATGGATCTGATCGTGAGCATAGGTGTGTGTGGGTTTTTGACTGTCTGTGTTCTCTAAGTCCAACAGTAGCAATCATTAATTTTGTGCATGGATTTAATTACATATTTATGTTTGTTTTTCCCCCGTTTTGTTTTCATCCATCAGAACGAGACTACCAGAGTTTATGTGTAAAGCAGCCCATTGGCAAAATGCTGTTCTACCTTTTCTGCCGAAGTACACCTGCACTACAGAACTACATTTCCTTTCTGGATGCATTGGTAATGGCCACCATGTTTTAAGAACATATAGTTTGGGACAAAATATGAACAGAATCCAAATGCAGACTAGACAATTCATACTGGTTCGCGGGTAAATAACTTTCTTAAGTGTGTGTGTGCTATTTGGTGTACTTGCTGAAAATGTTCATATGGAAAGATTTGAAATATGAATTGTTCAAACGTTATTAAGTGGCATTTATTATCCATCGACATAGAATTATCAATGTCCTTAAAAGTACTATATGTAAGAAAGAATCAGAAATTCCTTCTCATTACTGCCCCCCTTTGGCTGGTAAGTGAACTGCAGCCTGCTCGAGCTCACATTTAGAGCGCCGGAGTGCAAGCTCCTTGGGTTGAGACAATAACAATCATAAACTCATGTTAGTTATGAGCATAAATAAACGTACAAATTAAGAAGTTCTGAAAGAAAATACATTCTTGCCATTATCTGCGCTTAGGTGTTATGTTCATCCTTTTTCCCAGCAAAACTGGACTGGTTCAAATATAAAAGAGATCAGCCCACAGGCTGGTGTACGCAACAGAGAATTGGGGAAGGTTAAATGTTTTACTGCAAAGTCTTTATAAATTGCCAATTTAAAGCAATTTATGCATGTAAACAATCTGACATGTAGTCCCTTTATTATTGATACACTATATTGCCAAAGGTTTTGGGACGCCTGCCTTTACATGCACATGAAGGTTAATGACATCCCATTCTTAATCCATAGGGTTTAATATGGAGTCTGCCCACCCTTTGCAGCTATAACAGCTTCAACTCTTCTGGGAAGGCTTTCCACAAGGTTGAGGAGTGTGTTTATGGGAATTTTTGACCATTCTTCTTGAAGCACATTTGTGAGGTCAGACACAGATGTTGGACGAGAAGGCCTGGCTCGCAGTCTCCACTCTAATTCATCCCAAAGGTGTTCTATCGGGTTGAGGTCAGGACTCTGTGCAGGCCAGTCAAGTTCCCCCACACCAAACTCGCTCATCCATGTCTTTATGGACCTTGCTTTGTGCACTGGTGCGCAGTCATGTTGGAAAAGGAAGGGGCCATCCCCAAACTGTTCCCACAAAAGTTGGGAGCATGAAATTGTCCAAAATGTCTTGGTATGCTGAAACATTAACAGTTCCTTTCACTGGAACTAAGGGGCCAAGCCCAACCCCTGAAAAACAACCCCACACCATAATCCCCCCTCCACCAAACTTTACACTTGGCACAATGCAGTCAGGCAAGTACCGTTCTCCTGGCAACCGCCAAACCCAGACTCATCAATCGGATTGCCAGACAGAGAAGCGTGATTCGTCACTTTAGAGAACACGTCTCCACTGCTCTAGCGTCCAGTGGCGGTGCGCTTTACACCACTGCATCCGACGCTTTGCATTGCACTTGATGATGTAAGGCTTGGATGCAGCTGCTCGGCCATGGAAACCCATTCCATGAAGCTCTCTACGCACTGTTCTTGAGCTAATCTGAAGGCCACATGAAGTTTGGAGGTCTGTAGCTATTGACTCTGCAGAAAGTTGGCGACTTCTGTGCACTGTGCACCTCAGCATGCGTTGACCCCGCTCTGTGAATTTACGTGGCCTACCACTTCGTGGCTGAGTTTCTGTTGTTCCCAATTGGTTCCACTTTGTTATAATACCACTAACAGTTGACCGTTGAATATTTAGTAGTGAGGAAATTTCACGAATGGACTTCTGCACAGGTGGCAACCTATCACTGTACCATGCTTGAATTCATTGAGCTCCTGAGAGCGACCCATTCTTTCACTAATGTTTGTAGAAGCAGTCTGCATGCCTAGGTGCTTGATTTTATACACCTGTGGCCATGGAGGTGTTTGGAACACCTGAATTCAATGATTCGGAGGGGTGTCCCAATACTTTTGGCAATATAGTGTACATCCCTATTTTCTATATTACATGAATGTGTTCAGTGTAGGATGTGTAGCCTACTAGATATGCATTAAAACCAAAACATACAGAATTATAATAATTCAGCATTTGTCTCTGGCAGGAAAACTTTGAGAGCAAAACGGACCAGGAGAGGAGGGATGTTGGTGTGGGACTCATTCGGAGATTCCTGTGGAGTCAGGTAGCGGAAACATGGGCTTCACTGATTGGTCTTGTAACACGTGTTATATGTAATATATAAATTGTGTTGTAATATATAGATATTAGTATAATGCTCTTGGAAGTATATCAATAGTGAGTATCACATCCTCCAAAACCTGAAGTAAAGGTACTATGTGTAAGAATCACAAATTCCTTCTCATTACTGGCCCCTTTGGTGGTTAAGTGAACTGCAGTCTGCTCGAGCTCATGCATTCAGAGCACTGGAGTGCGAGCTCAGTGGGTTGAGACAATAACAACTGTTAACTAATGTTAGTTATAACCATAAATAAACATGAGTTAAAAAGGCATTAGGCAAGATTTAGAGAAAATTCCACTAACCGAAAATAATTTGAAAAAAAACATCCTCCTGCCCTAAGCCCCTCCCACCAATAAAAACAACGTCAATGTTTCGATCATGTTCGGATGTTCCTAGTCTTCATGGAGTCTACTCTTTCAAACTTATTGTTGCCTTGCTTGTCCAACACCTGCATAGAGTGTGTGTGTGTATATCACCTTCTGCACTTGTGTGTGTGTGTCCTCAGTCCCCCACGGGCATCGAGGCGGTGAAGAAGCATGAGCAGAGCTGCATTCAGATGCTGGTAGAGGACCCCACCAGCGACATCTTCAAGCAGTGTAGGACGTAAGTCTGCATATCTTACTGTGCGTGTGTTTGTGGGTGTGTGTGTGCTAGCCTCTCTGAGTGATAAGTAAGTGTGAGAGAGAGATGGGCAGAAAGAGAGGTAGAGAGAAAGAAAGAGAAAGGCAAGAGAGAGAAAGGTGAGCGAGCGAGAGAAAGAGAGAATGGGACAGAGACAGAGAGTGAGCCAGAGAGAGGGTTAAGAGAGAGGGAGTGAGAAAGAGAATGGGACAGAGACAGAGAGGGAGCCAGAGAGAGGGTTAAGAGTGAGGGAGAGAGAAAGAGAGAATGAGACAGAGAGACAGAGAGTGAGCCAGAGAGTGGGTTAAGAGAAAGGGAGACAGGGGGGTAAAAGGGAAAGTGGTAGAGAGGTAGCCAGAGACAAAGGGGGGGAAGGTATGCTGTAGTGTATACTTGCTCAACTCATGTCTTGTATGTGTGTGTGTGTGTGTGTGTGTGTGTGTGTGTGTGTGTGTGTGTGATCAGAGACCTCCACAAGCACCTGAGTGGTGGTCCATTCCTCCAGTACCAGGAAAGCATGTTCTTCGACCGCTTCCTGCAGTGGAAGAAGTTGGAGAGGTCAGTATGGAATACACATATTCAATGTTTTAATATAACCGTTTTATCCGTGAGGGAAAAGGCCTATGCAACATATTTAATAGTGAGATACTTTTTAGATATGTTTGTCACTGCAGTGTTTGTTTCAACGGCCAATTTTCTCAAAATTTTCTCCACAGATGAAATTAGTTTAGAGATTCATTTTCAGTACAAATGAGGCTTTTAGTGCACTGGTGATGTTATTACAACGCCATTAATTATTACTATCCACAAAAATACCAGAAGCCATCAGAGCTATATGGCTTCAGCAGTCTTTTAGGCTTGCATGTCTGGTTAAAAACTACTTTTTTTCACATATGAAAAACTTTAAGCCATACCACCCATGCTTACTTCTGACTGATGAAAATGCTAACTTTATGATAAGTTCTAACAACCCCGCCCCCCTGTTTCCATGTGTTTTCAAGGCAGACGATAACCAAGCGCACCTTTAGGCAATACAGACAGCTGGGGAAGGGCGGCTTCGGAGAGGTAAGACCATGACACTGCCTAAGCAACGCGTCTTCTGAATATTGTTGCACCACAGTCCATTGTGTCCAGTCCAATCAGTCATTAAGTCATTTAGCGCTAGCGCTTTTTGATCCAAAGCAACTTAAAAGCAGTTCAGATGCAAGCCAAGCAGGCTAGGCATCTTGCACAACGATGTCCACAGGTTAGGCTGCCGAGGATTGAAGATCTGACCCGGCACCTTTCAGTTAAGATTTGAACAGCCTAGTCACAAACCTTTGCTGCACCTATATCCTAGTCTAACATGAAGTTTTCTTTCACATTGATATTGGTCGTGAGCTGTTTTGTTCCTACTCTTTCTCTGTAACACTAAGACGAACAACAAAAACAGAACAAAAGCACAGACACCACAGAAAGGCAATAGGAAAGAATAGATTAAAGTGTCAATGTGTAAGATTGAACCCCTATATCTTAGTAGGTGGGACATTTTCAAAATAAAGAACTCAATAACAATCTGTCCACTCTAACTGGCTGTGCAACTGTATGACACAAACTAGCGTAGCCGGCTGGCTGGGTGGGTGGAGTGAGCGGGTTTTTGGGAATGTCGATAGTACGATTCTTGTAAACAGAGAGAGGTATGGGCTGGCTATGGATTATAGGATGAGATTTTACAGAACATTATTGTAATCACTATCAATCAGCATTGACTTCAGATATGTCTAGGTTATTTTAAGCTACGAGCTAGTTGAACATTGTGACTTTAACACTTTTCTGAAAATATGGGTCTTTGACTGGGCTATTTTTTATGTAACAGGAAAAGGTTATTGCCCTCTACTTTGGGGCCCAGACGGCAAAGGCATGATTGCTTTAAGATTTGTGCCTTGTTTTTGGGACAACCAACAGGTCTTCGGCTGTGCAGCAGTTAATGGTCAAATAGGAGATCTAGAAGTATTGCGGGGCTAGGCCATGACATACCTTAAAGGAACAATAGGATTTAAAAATGTATTCTAGATAAGACAGGCAGCCAAACAAGTGAGGCTAAAATTGGAAGTATATTTTCAAAATTTTCCAGTTTTAATTTGAATTCAAATTGAGTTACAATTCGTAATATTTGTTAGACCGTTGGGTCATTGTGTCTAACAGGCAGATAAAGTATCATCCGCATATATATGAAACTAAATATTGTGTTGGTGTATGATTTGGCCAAGTGGGAGCATGTATAAACAGAATAGAATTGGGCCTAAAATGTAACCTTGCGGTACTCATTTAACCTTAGCAGTCAGTGACATATGATTACCTAACTCAACAGAGAAATGACGATTGGATAAATAGGAGACAAACCAAGGGCAGAATCAGAAATACCTACACAATTTCTTAGACGATCACTGCAAGGGTCACTAGTGACAACCTTAAACAGGGCCATCTCTGTATTATGACCCAGACAAAAACCTTATTGGAAGTTGGCCAACTGGTGATAGACCACCTTCTGTAATACTTTAGACTTAAAAGGGAACTTTGGAAATGGTCTGTAATTAGTAAGAATCATTGGGGCTGGGATTCTTTTGTAAAGGCTGCCTACGGTTGTGTTTTTGAAATAGGGTTGGTGTTGCTGTTTATGATTTAGGTAATATCTGGAGAAACATTAAGCATGACCTCCTTCAGAAATCTAGTTGGGATCGCATTCAGAGAGCAGGGGACTTATATGTGACAATATATTCATGAAAATCTGCAGTTATATGTTCATATCAATTGATGGTGGCACTTTATTGGATGTAGAGGAAGTAGATGGAAAATTTCATTGTCTAATATTGTCAATTATTGTACTGTGATTTGACTGAACTATTCGAATAATTTAATCTTGTACAATCGTTCACTTGCCCTAATCATAAACTTGGCCACACTCTTTTTCTTGTAATCTCCTATGGTCTAAATTTGGACAACCTGACAAAAAGGATCATTCTGCATCGGATCATCTTGCCATCACGTTTAACATGCTGATGATAATGTTGATTACTCACCTTCCTGTTGTCGTTTACAGGTGTGGGCGTGCCAGGTACGAGCCACAGGGAAGATGTACGCCTGCAAGAAGCTGCAGAAGACCCATGTGAAGAAGAGGGGAGGAGAGACCATGGCTCTCAACGAGAAACAGATCCTGGAGAAGGTCAACAGCAGATTTGTGGTAGGATTCCTCAATACTTCTCATCTTTCATATATTGCATTGTCTATTGTCACTCATTTTTATTTGGGTTATGTTTGTATTGATGTGTGCCGCTGATACACCTTTTTACTTTAGGAATGAACAGATTTTGATCTGTCTGTCTTTCGACCATGTCCATCTGTCTAACTATCTACTCTACAAAAAAAAATAGTACAGTAGGCAGGCAGGCCTTAACCATCCATGGATAAGGCCTTTATAGGTCTTCGTAGAGGCCTTCATATGAGCGGTCCTTATTCAACCTCCAATCTCAATGTGAATGAATGAAACAGTAGTGACATCCTTGACATGCAATGCGTCTTTCTTTCTTCCTCTCCGTAGGTGAGCCTGGCCTACGCCTACGAGACCAAGAACTCCTTGTGCATGGTGCTGACCATCATGAACGGAGGGGACCTCCGCTTCCACATTTACAATATGGGCTCCACGGGCCTGGACAAGGAGCGGGTCCAGTTCTACGCTGCAGAGGTCTGCTGTGGCCTCCGCCACCTGCACCAGAAGAGCATAGTCTACAGGTGCGTCGCTTGGTCCGTTTAGTTCAGAAAGTGACATGAAGTGTTTTCCGACCTTGGGGTTAGAACCATGACCGTCCAAGTCTCAGGCAGAAGAGACTAGCATGTAGTTCCTCGAATGGCCTGTGGTGGCATTCATTCTCAGCATTCATTCTCATAATACTAAGCCAAAAAAAAGGTTTATTCGTTCGATTAGGATCTCAGTGGCTGGTTCATCTTCATGCCAAAAACCACAGTGTGACGTCACAGACAATTTTTTTACAGTCTACGGTTGAATCCAGCTATCGATTAATATTATTATTATTATTATTTAAAAAGATAATAATTGAAGTCCCAACATTTAATTTTAGGAACATTGAACTGTGAAGTCGTGCCAAAATCGTGACAGAAAAAGGAATGCGACCATACAGGCGTTTGGTTTCCTTATTAGGCTAAGAACACCTGAAGGAAGTCGGCTTAGTATTGATTTCCAAATGTTGGCATATTTTGTTTACCAGTGAAAACCCTGGTTGGCTATTTTGGTATTTTACTTTACAATTTGCATGCGGTGCACTAAAGGACCGCCATTTAGCCAAGAAGTGGCTAAATCCGGACACAAAAATGGATGTGCAGTATGTACAAATGTGTGGTCTTCACAAATCAATTTCATCTTTCTTATTGATTTTAATTTCATGTTCAAATTTTAGGGACCTGAAACCAGAAAATATTCTCTTGGATGACAATGGTATGTACAGTCTTAAAATGTATGTTTTGTAAAGAAATAGCATTCCTCTTTAGTTGGATGATGGCATTATACACTCATATTATAACACATGGAGGTCTACACTCAAAGTTGCAGGTAAGAAGTCTAATATATCAAACAATGTAAACCATTGGTAGTGTTTAAACATACACACCACTGCATATAAAGAACAAAAGTATATTGTCCTTTTTGGAGAAAAAAAAGCAGGTATGTTTGCAATTGAAGATTCATAGTTTCTGATCATTGACATTCTGTACACCTTCAGCATCATTCTGTTTGTCAACATTTAGAAGAAGTATTTGGCACATGATCCTTCTTTTGTTAACCTCCGTCTTATAGGGTACTGAGCCTGTTATTCAAGTGGATCTATAGACCTGGACAACCAGGTCTGCTTCTTTTATGTACCAGGGCACAGGTAGTAGACTAAACTAGTTTAGATGAGTCTACTACCTGTTCCCTGGTACACAAATAGCAGACCCATAATTAGTGTAATGAGTGACACCTGTTGCGTTTATCCTATGATGATGCCTCTGTGTAAAGGGTAGATACAAGCACATTTAGGGGCAGGGATATGTCAAGTATTTGGGTTGCTAATACCGCGGTTAAACCACCTTCAATTTGTGTCCGAACCCCAAAGAAATATCTGACTACATCTTTGTAAAAGCGGTTGACTGTTTTCTGTGACCTGACACTGAACTCTGATACTGTTCTCCAAAATACAAAATAGTACAGTATACAAACCAGTACAAAAACAAACCACTCTAAGCTATCTTGGGTTGGTTGCCATGAAACTAGTACAGACCTATTTACTACTCAACGACAGCGGCTGACTACTAGCAGTCTCTGCATGCAAGCTGACTAACCATGGGAACCGAATACCTTCAACACTTCATCGGAATCACCACATCACAGAGTGCATTGTTTAGCAGCGATAGCCCAATGAGGAAGTAATGTTAAAAGGTATGCTGTCACAGTTTGTTGGCAGAGTAAGATTCAGGAAATAAAGGATGTGTTGGGTGTGGTGAATGCTATTTATAGAATGATTTGGAAATAATATTTCCATAAACGGAACTAATGTCACTCCCTTTAGCACAGTATTTTTGACATACTATAGACTAATACATACTAATTCCGACTTGACCACCACTAATAATATTGATTAGAATAACAATTGTTGTCTTTGCGCCACTATTAATTATATGCCTTGATTGATCTCCGTCTCACCCGCAAGTCGCTTGGGACTAAAATGTTTCTGAATGACTAAATGCAAATGTTTTACTGTAACATGGAAATGCTGCTGACGTTAATACACATTTAACCAAATGTACTGCCTCACTTACAGACTTATGTTGATGTGTAGGAATGACTTAACAATGCAAAAAAAACCTGTACAACCACTGTTCGTTATAATTAACCTTGATGTTTCTAAAAATAAATTTGCTCTGCTCTGTCTTTATGCCAGGACACATTCGTATCTCAGACCTGGGACTAGCTGTCGAGCTGAAAGAAGGGAGTCTTGTGCGAGGGAGAGTGGGTACTATGGGTTACATGGGTAGGGACATCCCATAATAATAATGAACGTAGTTAATTGCATTGCAAAAATGCAGTCTGTTACACTCACTTAAAGGGCCCCCTTTATACCACCAGGTGTGATGCTAATGTGCCACATTACAAGCTATTTCAAAATAGATCTACCTACCCCGTGGACTGTACCAACTCATGGGCTGATCCGTCCGTCATACATCTGGGTGTAGCCCCCCGCTTGTGATGTCGCTATCGAGTCGTTTTTTAAACGGCTTGTAAAAGCTAATTGACAATCACATCTGGTGGTATAATAGAGGTAATTTAACCATTGCAAAAAACCCATGATCACATAATTAAACCATTATTCATTTTTTCGTATTTGTTCCCATAGCTCCAGAGGTGATTGACAACAAATATTATGGGATGAGCCCTGACTGGTGGGGACTAGGGTGCTTGGTGTACGAGATGACCACAGGGCGGCCACCGTTTCGGGAACGAGGAGATAATGCGAAGAAGGAGGAGCTGGAGAAACGGATTCGAGCTGGGCAAATCGAGTATCCAAAATCCTTCAACACCCAGACCAAAGAGCTATGTTGCTTGGTGAGAGCTCACAGCCAAGTAGACTAGATGTCTGGGTAAAAAAAAAATCAATGTTGTCTTTCAGACAGTGTAAGGCAATACAGTGTAGGCCTACTAGTAGCATACACATGGTTTATTGGTAGTAGCTACATTGTTTTCAAAATCCAACTTTTTTACAGCTCCTGACTAGAGACCCAGAACAAAGGCTGGGCTGCCAGCCATCAGGAGCGGCAGATGTGCAGTCACATCCCTTCTTCAACACCATCAATTTCAGGATGTTGGAGGCCGGGCTTGTGGAGCCTCCATTTAAACCTGATGTAAACGGAACTACTCAAATTCAAGCATATTTAACGTGACAATTTTGGGTAACAGTTGAATTGATGAACTTAGCTCAGGAGATTTCATGCCACACAGTAAATATTCATATATGTGCATGTATTTGAATTTAAGCACTAACAATTGAGCAAAGGCTGGCATGATTGCCATAGCTCGGGACATTTTTATGAAAAATCACTCTAGGATTCAGACCAGACCAATATCCATACATTTAGAGTACACAGCCTGTAGCTTCATCCACCTCTCTTGTCTAATCACCTGCCCTCCCTAATCACTCCTCTCCTCTGCTACATCCTCCTGCAGCCCAAACAGGTGTACTGCAGCGACGTGCAGGACATAGATGAGTTCTCCACCGTCAAAGGGGTCAGTTTGGACCGGGCCGACGACCACTTCTACAGCAAGTTCAACACGGGCAGCGTCACCATAAACTGGCAGAACGAGGTGAGAGGCAAACCAACTGAGATCCAAGTCTCCTTTACACCTGGCATTAACATGCGTTTCGGGCAATAGGACAACACATTTCATTAACGCCTTTAAAGTGTCTCCAGTGTCCGGATCATCTGCATGGTCCAGCTTGATATCGGATACTGCTCTCGCAGAATTATAGAATTTGATCATTTAATGTTATGTTGCAGTTCCCCCACAAATGAAAGAAACAGTTTTAAAACAGTGAAAATCGGATGATGGTGAAACCTAGAGAAATCGCTTTAGTTTCAATGTTCCTATTTATGAAGTACTGCTGGATTAGCTGCATATGTGCCCCTGCACTCTATGAAACACAGACATCCAGTTAAACAACCTAACCACTCCTATCCTGCCCATTATTTGCGAGCTTAAGTTCACTTTTCTTCTGCCTTCCTCCTCTGAAGATTATCGAGACGGGCTGCTTCAAGGAGCTGAACCTATTCGGTCCTCGAGGGTCTCGCACCCCAGACCTGGACTGGTCCAACATCCCCATTCCCGAGAGCCAGAGCAAACGGAATTTACGGGAACGCTTCTTCCGCAGACAGGTGACAAGAACGCCAGTCCAAAATGGACTGAGGGGTATAGGGTCTGTCACGTGACCTGCGATAACGCCAGGTTGGGCATCACCATAACCCCAGGAAACGTTTCCCCGCGGTCGACTGCTCTTGTCGTGGTGCTTCGTGTGGGTGTTTACAACGTTGCCTAAAACCAGGAGATAGAATTCAACAAAAGTCCACCAGTGCTGACAGAATGTTAACTGTCCAATGAAACGGTAGATCAAGTGGCAAACAATGCATCCACTTGCATTAAAGTGATGGACAACAGAATCCGTAATTTACCTATAATTTCGTATTACGGGTTATAAAAGTGTGCATTAAGCATAAAAAAAGTATGTTCCATGACATCCATTGCAATCTGAAGTCTGTTTCCATGTTCCTTCACGCCAATTAAATGGGTGGATTTTCCCTACTGGCTACGTAGCTGGGCAGTCAACCAATTACCATACACTCACATGGTCCAGCCAGGCAACACATTACCGTGACGAAGCCTATTGACAGCATTCCGGACTTTGAGGAAGTACAAACTACACAAAAGCGGGAATTCAGACGACACCCCTTTAATCCTTAGTTTTTACAAGACTTGAGTTTATAAGATGACTTGGAGATGTCTATTAATATACTTTTAGAAAAAAAAATATATTCGGTAGGTGTGATGGATGCATTCCTCTGTGATATGGTTATTTTACGTTGTTAGATCCTGTTGTCCATCACTTTAGGTTAAGCTAAAGTCTGCATAACTTTTAGCGGACGCACCAACGTGAGCAGTCCCGTAATGACTTGCACTACCAGTTATCACATCCAAACAATACACATTTAGTACATTGAAACCAAAAAACAGCAGTACTCATACATTCAAGTTCTTCCGCAAACAACCCAGGTCACCGACGCAGCATACACAAGCCCCAAAGCAAGTCACACCCAAGACAGGAAGCATCCATATGAGTGCGTGAGTCCTGTAACTCATTTTGCATGACAGGTGACCGGTTTCAATACTCTACTGTTCTCGTTTCTCCACAACAGTTGGAAGTAGCAGCATCAGACGAAGAGGGCAAACCCACCCTGCTCTCCAACACTCCCAGGCTGGAGCGAAAACTCCTCAGCTCTGCCCTCTAGAGTTCACTCAAAACACTGCAGGCTGAACCCATCAGGCTGCATGGCTGCTCGACTACGACGGAAGAGACATTCGAACCTTTCCATCGCAAACCCGTATGCTAATATGCTCAACTGCTAAGAGCGTTGGCATGACGACGCCAGGGTGGGGGTGGGGGGTTGGATTCCTCCACGATCAGAATGAACGGACTCACGGTGTTGCAAGACGCTTCGGACTAGAGCTTTCACCAAATGTCATTCGTTTTTTTTTATTTTATACGTTGAGGCAAGAAATGGTTTATGTAATGTCTCAAACTCCTATGCATCGGTGTGTGTTTTTGTAAAATATGTTTTTTAAAGCAGTTAAATCATTAAAACATGATTTGATGACACCCAATACTTACTATCAAATGCCCATTTTTGGTATTCTCAATTCACTTGAATCCCAGAACTCACATAGAAATTTTATTCAACCCAGAATATAACAAAACAACGACTGCAAGTAACTAAAACAATCAAAAGGCCCCTAGTCTCCAATAGATTGGATCCATCTAGAGAGGAATAGATGTTTTTAAAAATGGAAGTGAGCTCAGCTGGCTAAAACCATACAACCAGAGAACGTCACATGGTAGCCAACCTGAAACCGCACAAGAATGTCTTAAAACAGCATGACGCATAAAAGTAAATAACACATTTCTAGCCAAAAGAGAGCACCAAAATTTTTTTGGTGATTTGAGTGGACGTTGAGTATGACTGGGTAAGGCATGGGAGGAGGAGTTCATTCAGCCTTCCCACGGGGGGCTCCGGCGGCCGTCCACGTCCGTCTCCACGTGGTATAGCATGTCCGCCAGCGTGTGCTCGATCACCGCCCCCCAGCCCATGTCACTCATCTTGAAAAAGCGCGGGGGGAGAATGAACAGACAAAATGGCAGGTTAAACGAATGGAGAGCAAGGGAGTGGGCTTCTAAAATCGTATGCTTATGCTTTGCTCTACACGTGGTTAAACGAGTGTTTGTATTTTAGATCTACTCACCGGTTGGTATTTGATGTCTTTAGGAGGGTGTTTGAACTGTGGACCAAAATTTACAGACACCTGGAACAAAACAACAAAATTCAAACTTGAAATGGGATTAAGGTTACACAGTTAGACTAAGATCAGGTTTCTCACCCAACCAAAGGATAGGCTTGCTGAGTACCAACGACACATTTTATTTCCTGTGCAAGCGTCTTCAAACTAATCTACCAGGAGCAGGATAGTCTAGTATCTAGGGTGTATTTGACCCCCAGACGAAATGCACTGGGTTTTGATCCCCAATGAACCTCCTTCACTACCTAGAAACTACAGACAATAACTCCATAATCACACCAACACAGAGTACCGACCGTGCAGCTCTTGTAGAGTGAGATGGCAGGGAAATAGAGGCCTTCGAAGAGGTTTTCGTACGCCACTCCTTGGCTCACCCCGTTTTTGTAGAACACCATCTGATGTAGATAGGGAAATATAACCAAACACCAGCAACCAGAGTTCAATGAGGTAAAGACAGACGGTACAACATTACAAAGAAGAGAGCGTAATGATGACAGGGTATGGATCAAGATGACACAGGGTTTCGGGTAGGGATGATGGAGTGTAGGGGTGGAGATTATGGGGGTAGGGGTGGGGATGATAGGGGCTAAGGGTGGGGATGATACGGGGTAGGGGCCGGGGATCAGACTTCGTCTTCCATCAGACTGGGATTTGAATCTAAAGTCTGATTTGTGAGACTAGGGTGGAGGAGAAGAGGAGGTAGTTATGAAGGCGGGTGTGGATTGGTGCTGACCCGGCTGGGGGTGATGGTCTTGAGACTCTTCTCGGCCTTATCCACGTAGTCCTTCTCCTCAAAGTACAGGTAGCTCTTGAACTTGATCAGAGCCTAGAGGGGAGGGCAGAGATGAGGGTCACCCAGATAAACACACTTGACACAGACAACCAACAGCTTGGTGTTTTAACTACCCACACACCAATGTAGCTTGGTCTTTCAACTACACACACACACCATAATAGCTTGGTGTTTCAATACCACACACACACATACACACACACACACACACACACACACACCATAATAGCTTGGTGTTTCAACACCACACACACACACCATAACAGCTTTGTGTTTCACCTAGTTGCACTATTAATAGTTTGGGGTTTGAACTAGATAAACTATTAATAGTTTGGTATTTCCATTATTGCACTATTAATAGTTTGGTATTTCCATTATTGCACTATTAATAGTTTGGTATTTCGACTAGATGCACTGTTAATAGTTTGGTATTTCGACTAAATGCATTATTAAAAGCTTGGTATTTGAACTATAAACACTTAGTTTTTTAACTATACATTCAATTAATAGTTTGGTATTTGACAAATTAGTACCATCCTATTAATAGGTTTATAGGTTCTGATAACACCTTGCTTCTTATAGTATCGGTACTATTACCAGCTTGGTTCTAGTACTATTAGTACCATTGACACAGTAGCGTGGTGGTACTAGTCAAAGCTCCATCTAGCAGTGCTCGGTACCATTACTAGCTTTGTTCTAGTCCTATGCATAGGTCCTTGCAGTACTATTGTTACTATTAATACCCTGATTCAAGTGCTGTTGATCGTTCCGTCTCCATGGGTACCAGACGGACGTTACTTAAAAAGGATAAAGCCACCATCCTCGACTAATGAGACCCAACATTAGCATTAGCGATAGCACTAGCAATAGCATATGCGCTGCTTAAACCACCATGTTAATTGTTGACGCGTAACTAAAGAACAGAACCACATCCACTCAAAATTCTAACCAGAGAACGATCTTCAACTGGGCTTGTTCCGCGCAGGGTCCCCTTGGAGGGGTTACCTTGTCCTTGTAGGTGTCCGGCAGGGCCTTGGCGGTCTGGGTGCCGTCGGGCAGCTCTATGAAGAAGCCCAGTGTGTCTCCCTGGGCATAGCCGGAAGAGTAGTGCTTGCCCATGGACTGGTGGAAGCGGGTGCCCTTCTTGCTGCGCCAGGAGTAGCTGAACTTGTCGTAGCCCAGCGGAGCCTGCAGGTTACCTGTGTGTATCAGGGGTGAACGTGGAAGAGAGAAGTTAGGGTTAGTGAGTGGGGAAAAGACACAAAAACACTGCATGTGGGTCATGTCATGTGTGCGTCTGTCCACTTCTGTGTGCACCTGTCTGTCTGGAAGTGTATCCAACTGTGGCTGTCTCCATCTGTGTGTGTGTGACATGACTGTGTGTTTGCTTGTCTGTGTGTGTGTGACATGACTGTGTCTGTCTGCTTGAATATCTGTGTGTACACGTGCGTGCGTGTGTGTGTGTCTCTGTAATTAGGGCTACCCGTCAGTCTGCATCTGTGCACGCGTGTGTGTGTGTGACATGTGTGTGTTGCCGCCAGTAATCCTGTTTGTGTCTGTCTGTCAGTGTCTCTCTCTGTGTTTGTTGGGGTACTGACCGAGCGGCTGCGACCAGCCTAGCCTGGCTGCCGTGTCTGGGGGCATCTCATCCACCGACACCTCAAAGTACCAGGACCCTTTCCGCACGCCGTGGGATGCCCGCACCATGGAGTAGCCCTTCTCCCCGGTCACGGTCAGGCGGTCGTCAGAGATCTTCAACTGTGGAGCTGGAGGAATAAATCAAATAAAAATAAAAACACATAATGAACACAGATCCAGTATTATACGTTCTGGCTAGGAACTACTGTTTTTTCTGGTTGTGTTCAGTATTTTAATGTTATGTTTATCCAATTAAAATCGGTTGTAATGACACACCTTAGCAGCAGCATGACTGCTATAAGTCCACTGGCTCCCTACCTCTGTCGTGCAGCGCCAGCAGCACCCTCTCGTACAGACAGGCCCGGTACAGATCTCCGGGGATGGGCTTCCCTGCCCAGCAGTCCAGCTCCAGCTTCTCTGGGTCTGGAGCGTGGGGGTCCGGCTCGGCCAGGATGTAGCGGTACCCGTCCTTGTTGAAGGGGTGCTCCAGCGGGTAGCCGTGCGGGGGCAGGCGCTGGGCCGAGAACAGAGGGTCGCTGTCGGGGAAGGGGACGACGACAAGAGGGTTGAAGGCTGTTGTCTTTGGAGGTGGCTCGGTGGCTAACTCTGCTAGTGCGCTAACCATGTAGGCAACACGCCTATCTCCCTTTGTTGGATTTACACACCAACCTCGTTTCCTCTGCTTAATTTACCACAAATAGAATCCCTTACACATTGATATGAGATTGCCTTATGTAGTGGTGGTAATGGATGGTGTTTTCTTGTTTCCTAGCTGCTTTATGTAGGGGTTGGTAACAGATGGTGTTTCCTTGTTTCCTAGCTGCTTTATGTAGGGGTTGGTAACAGATGGTGTTTCCTTGTTTCCTAGCAGCCTCATGTAGGGGTTGTTAACAGAGGGTGTGTCCTTGTTTCCTACAGAGGATGTATCCTTGTTTCCTACGGAGGGTGTATCCTTGTCTCCTACAGAGGGTGTATCCTTGTCTCCTACAGAGGGTGTATCCTTGCTTCCTACCTGCGTGTTCTCTTGGTGGCCCCTGCGGTCGCCCCCTCCTGCTGCTGCTGCTGCTTACGCTTGGCCCCTCGTCCTTTTCCGGGGCCAGGGGCCAAGGCACCTGGGGGCCACAACAACCACAACAGGTTTTAACACAACCAAACGCATGGTAAAACACATCTTATAGATACGCATTCAGACCAACAGAGAGACGAGGAGACAGACAGATGCAAAAGAGAGACCTTCATGAGACAGTGGTGGGCACCATAATGGTGTGGTTATTCTCGGCACGTAGCACCAGAGAGGACGTCATTACTGGCAAAATCCTAGGACTTCAGTTCTGTGGTCTCTTTAGTATTCTTTGGCCTCATCTCTTTGGCCCTGTACCCCACTCACTCTTTCATGCGTCAAGAGATATTAGAAATTAATTTGCTGCACAGCAAGCACAGGAGGAAGACAAGAGGAGCAGCGGGGTGTGGTTTGGCTGCCCATCAAGCAAAGGGACAACGTGAACTGACAGTAAGACAGTTAATATACAGCCTCTGTGAAAAACTAAAGAGGCCGTATATAAACAAACACAGTGACAGTTTATATACGGTGTCTTTCTAACATGAAAAGTCAGAAAGACGTACACAAACTAACTGAAACTACACAAACTGACTGAAAGAAACTAAACCAACCAACATGATCTGACGGATGATACATGTCTGAAGGATGTTATAAACAACCTAACTGAAACACTGTACACAAACTAACTGAAACTAACTGTATAGAAACTAACTGTATAGAGACTAACTGAAATAAACTGTTCACAAACTGAAATAAACTATACACAAACGTACTTAAATAAAATGCACAAACTAGCTAAAAGACATTGTGCACAGACCTATATTGACTATCAACATTGACTTCCTGAAAGAGGCTGTACACACACTAACATGAACTAACTTACTAACTATGTACAATGAAAAATACTTAAATGTGCGTTGCTCTATTCATCTTCTGAGAATATTTCACACATAATCACCTTTCATAATTAAATAGCTATAAAGGACAACAATGGTAGAATGTGTAGACCTGGGCCACCTTTGCGCCAGAGACCAGTGTTGATTCAATAACAAGGAGGATCTCTGTAGACGTTCAAGCTCCAAGTACAATATATGTTCCAGACAGGGCCGATTCAAGTGTTAAGGCCCAGACCATCAGGTCATAGGTCTTTTTTAACTTCTTACATAGATCAAGACACCCATGATCCTACACTTGAGCACTTAACCTTAAAACCTCAACAATATTGTAGTAATTGTGCAAATACCGCTTAAAATGGGTTTGACAGCGGACTTGACAAGACAGTTTGAGACAAGGGAGCGGAGGGGAAGGAGGTGGCCAAATGGCACCCGACGACGCGTACCGACATCGTAGCATGTGTCATTTGAGACAGGACTGAGGGGTTTTCAAAGCCTGCGAGCAGCAAGCAGAAGACGAGGGGACCGGGAGCAACAACAAGTCAACAAGAACATCATTGACCAATTCAATTAAAGGGGGCGGGGGAAGCAGGTCATAAGCACCAAACATATGCAGAGAGCAAACAAGGGGAGGTTACAGTGAGACTTGGATTGAGTTGCCCATAAGATCCCCAACACTGATTTTTAACGTTAATAGAGTTCTGGAGATATGAATGTTTTGAACCTCAGGGCCAACTTCCATCCAGAGGGGGATAAATAAATGAAAACAAGACCACAACCCCCCCCCCCCCCCCCCCCCAAAATACCACATATTCACCTGAGAAAGCAGATCCACCTGGAAAACACAGAACTTCCATGATCAATCAGAATTCATGTTGAACTCTATATACCTTTTGTAGATCTTTGGCCAGTATCAATGATCTACAAAAATCTTTGTCATCGTGTCAATATCTGTTTAATGACTGTTTTAATTAGACAGCCAGTCCCAGCCGGATCTTGCCAGGGCCTACCGTTGAGTCCAGCCGCGGTGGGGGCAGCAGTGGTCTGCTTCTGTGTGTCATAGGACGGTCCAATGGTTCCCAGGTCCTGTGTTCATGAAGACATCCATATGTATCAGAGCAATACACATACATTCACTCTGTTAAGCTGCTTTACGGGCAGGATGGGGATGTGTCTTGTCTCCTTATGGTGCCGATGTCTGATCAATTACTAATTATACATGTACAGGATAACATGGATATTCAGATCTTCATATTGGGTTTTTTCATGTCTTGTTCTTTGCATGTAATGCAGTAAAAACTGCCCCTCTGGGACATGAAAGACTTCGTTTATATGGTTACTTTAGAGGGTTACATTTTTGTATAATTATAAACCATTACAGTTAAAGCTGCACATATACACCAAGGTACCTGGTCTAACAGCCCAAACTTGGGGTACTCCTCCTCAGGGTCTTTGCTGCCAGGGTCCGGGTGCTCCTTCACTAGAAACACGTCCCGCTCTTTACTCTGGAAAATACACAATATTTAGTCGTATCAAAATATATGTACAATTATTTTTGTTATTATTATATATTGTTGCATACATGGCCGCTTGAAATGAGAGGCACTGCTTGAAGGCTGATGACCAATATGGAAAACCAAATCACTCAATGGCTGAGGTGGAAATAATAATAAGTAATGCATTACCATTGTCTTCACAATGTTGTTTGGCCAGGTCAGCTTGCCTGGTCTCTGACGTGTGGTCATACACTCCCAGTTCTTATCGATGAACGGTATTATGTCCTAGAAAAACAAAGAGGGGAAATGTATCTTAATAAATTCAAAGTAAACTGTCCCTATAATGCACATCAAGGAAAAGGGTGAATGCTTGTTAAAATAAATGAATCTGAGTTAATAAATGTAGGCTATTACTTAAAATAAATCATATTTAGTTTGGTACTATATCAAGCTTTGTCAACTACATTTAGACAAGAATATTATGGTCTGGGTCTCTGCCCACCTTGTCTTTGGAGAACATGGTCTTTGGATGTTCCTCCTGGGTCCTGGATCTCCATGTTAAGTTGGCCAGTGCCGTCAGGCACATCTCCTTGAGGTCTACAACACAAAACACTGTATTCATTCATATTTCTCAGAAACAAGTATTCAACTGTACAAGATATATGGTTACTATGTTGGTTGCATTGAGTAGACAATTTTATCTAAAAGTGACTGAGTGGATTCAGATATAGGTAATTAAGCAAAAAAATGCCTACAAGTAAAATTGGGATTCAAACCCAGAACCTTTGGCTGAAAGTCAAACATCCTAACCCCTACACTATCCTGTCTCAATTGTTTCAATAGAAAAGAAAATATAAAGAACAAATCTAAAACCAGAAAGCCCTCATGCCAGAATTGCATGGGCATACATGGATCGGATCACTAGATCTCAACACCTACTGGCTTGTTTCCTGAGGAAGTAGGTGTTGCCGCTGTGGTGACACACGTTGCAATGGAACACGTAGTTCGTCATGAAGGGCAGGCACGTCCTGTGGAACAAGGTCAAGGCAAAAAGTTACCCTTTACAGTGCATGTCTGTTAACCGATCATCAATGGTAATTGGTGATCAACTACGACTAAAATTACTATTGACTGATTAGTAATTTAGCAGACGCTTTTATCCAAAAGCAACTTACAGTGGATACAGATACCTGTCATTAACGAGCAGGTAGGAGGAGCATCTTGCTCTTAGGCTGCGGACATTTGGAATCAAACCCAGAAATTTTCTGGCTTCTGAGTTTAATTACCTAGCCACTACACCATCCAATTCATATTAAGTAATTTAGCAGACTCACATTTAATTTGTTTTTAGATACAGGTACTCAACAAGAAGGTAGGAGTTAGGGCATCTTGCTCAAGGAATGTCTACAAGTATAATCTGGACATTGGGGTCTGAAACCAGAACCTTTCAGCAGGGAGTCAAACATCCCACCCATTATTCTGCCCCTGAGAGGATGAATGTATTGATGAATTAAATCTACATACGCTGTGTCAATGGCGAACGTGTCAGCGGTGAACCACTTCATACACAGAGCACACTGGAGCTCCACCTCGCCCAGCTGTCTGCCGCTCTCCTCGTCCCCCGAAGCAATCTGGGCATCGGCCGCCTCTGAGCCTTCCCCTCCTGTGTCCTGGAGGTCAATATTACATTAGAATAGATAATAGAACAAATATGTATCTCAGTAATTCACAGAAAGTGAGTCTGATAAAGTTATTACAAGGCTGATAATAATAATAATAATAATAATAATAATAGCTACAAATATTTGATAAAAAATGATTACATCTAAAGAAATAAATATTATAAAAAACATTACATACACTTTAACATTATGAGAGGTAGTAAGCAATACGTTGATAATAGTCTTAACATTACCATGCCCTCTTTGCCGTTAGATGATTCTGTATCCATGCTTACTGGCAGTTCACTAAATGAAGCATCGCTGCAGAAATACAATGTGGTGGATTATGATAAACAGGCCTACATCATAACGCAATGATACAGCAGATACGTTCAAATCAATGATGCATGTGCGTATTAAGGCATTGTTAGAAGGTGGTAGGTCTTTATAATAAAATGTGTTTGCATAAGTAATATAAAGAGATCAGAAATAGATTATAAATTATAATAACGTTAGCTGTCGACAATAAGCTTCATTCGCGTTCATTTCTACAGAAAGAAAACCCGAGAGAACTTAATGGGTGCAGTTTGTACGAATATGGCATCAGGCTACACAATTACTGTCACCCTTTCTAGACCTGAAAACATATAACATCATAAATAATGTAAACTGTTAGCCTAATGACGGGCATCGTGAGTCCCAAACCGATTCCAACTCGTCAGTCTGTTGATGCTGAGAAAGCGTCTTAATAGTGGCGGTTGTGTGAGCGGTTATGTGATGTACTAAGGATACTATTAAAGAATAGAATGCGTAACAACATACACTTGCCTTGCAACTTGCCGACAAAGTCACTCTATGGTGCATGACATTGCTTTATTTAGTAAGGTTGCTGTCTTGCTGTATTATATGCATCTCCATACAAAGGAAGCTGTGAGTGTGAGTTGTCTGAATGCCTCTTTATCTGCTATTGCAATATGCGGTTCTTATAATACAATCAGACACTGCGTGGTTTTTAATCAGCAGCGCAGTGTAATATCTAGATGTACAATAATAAGACAGTAGTGTATTTTTCATTACAGAGAGACCTACCCTTCGCCAGACTCTAGTTCAGCGGCTGCAGCATTAACCGCTTCTCCTTCCGACGCCATGTTTCAAACCAATACGATTACTTCAAGTATCGCGACAGGAAGGGCATGTTGGACAAAACATTTCCGGGTTGTGTTGACAAACGGAGCCCTGAATCGAGCTAAAGCTTAAAAAAATGGGTTAAATCCATTTACTGTTTGTTACTTTGGATGTTTTTATTTGCAATTAAACACTTTACCATTTAGTTGCGTTTTTTTGGGGACAGCTCTAGATTTATCTGCATTGTAATGAGTTAGGCTAAATTATCCGAATCATTTCACAAATATAAAACATCCGTATAATCTTGTGAATGTGATTACCTCTTGGGGTTCAACGGTTTGAATTGAAAATATATTTTTTACATTATGACGCATTACAATATTCACACAGTTGGTGACTGTTGTACCTTGTGACATTCATTAGTCCACAAGAGGGCACTAGATTGTCTTTATATGTCATCTATATATAGACGTTTCAGTCAAGTTTTAATAAAAATGTATCAATGATTCATTAAACAAAGTTAACCTCTAGGAAACGATAACAAGCATATGTAGTCTACGCAAGATCTAAATCCACCATATAAGGGAATGTGAAACTGTTTATGGTATCGATTTCAAATATAAAGTTATGTAGTCTTCTCTGGAATTGCTTTTTTAAACATCAGAATTAAAGTTGTATACTTTCATACATACTTTCTTTGTCATACCATGGTTCCAAAAATCTCACCGTATTCAGCTCATAGTCAAATCATCGACCTAAAGACACAATGGAAGCCAACATCTGAAATACAGGAGGAGAGCATGTATGCCTAACCGCCAAGGCACCCCCTAGGGCTTCCTAGAAAGCCCTTTATTTTATGCCACCGCTAAGACTATGGATACGTGGTCACCGCCCAAGGGAGGTACCCCCACAGGGAGGTTGAGCTGTAAAGGAATGAACTCTTTGTTCCGGCCTTAAGGTGATGCTCTACAGTGGTCTTTATGGTTCCTCTCTTTGGCATTTGTCTACCGTTACTGTGTAAGCGTTTGTTCTTGTGGCGATTAACATATCTTTACGGATGTGTATTGCTTGCTGGCTCGAGATGCACACACACACACACACACACACACACACACACACACACACACACACACACACACACACACACACACACACACACACACACACACACACACACACACACACACACACACACACACACCTACTGTGACTGGGTTAGGCTCCAGTAAGGCTTTGAAGGACCCTGCCCCAGTTAGATTTCTGATCTCCTCATTGCTCATTCCCCTTCTCGACCACTCCGATCCTCAAATCTCTGCCTTTTATTCATTCCTCGCGCCAATTACAAAACAATGGGTCATCGTGATGTCTTAGCCTCGACCCACTGGAACCATGTTCCCCAATCTATCTGATTTGCTGAATCTTTGGTCTGTTTTAAGTGGCTTCTAAAAACCCATCTTTACAGACAAGCCTTTCTGTATATCTCCATCCCTGTCTTATCCTTTGGTTGTGTTGAAGTTTTTTTTTCTGTTTTAGTTTGGTTGGTCTCTCATTGTGCTTTGTTTTATAGTAACATTTCGTGTGTGTGGAAAGCACTTTGTGTTTGTGTGTTCTAAACAGTGCTATATAAGCACGGCTTTACACACTTATTTACTTACTATGGTATACATTTGTATTACATACACACATGCATATAAAAAAATATGGAGTCCCCTTTAGACATTATCCAAAACAAAGTCCATCACCTGTTGGTGCATTCTGTCCTGCCAAATAGATACCATCATTTGTAAACTTCCCTCCCCAACTAGTTGATGATCCAACTTTATTTCTACGTGTGCTGGTGAACAAAGAGCTGGGTCAGAGAAGGTCAGGCCTACTGGGGGACATCTGCTAATTGTCCCAGTGGGCCGGCTTCACTTGCCATTTCAATACCAGTCGCTCCCTAGGTAGTCTGTGACAGCTGCCTGCTCACACCGCCCTCCACCACCATGGCTCTGTTCAGGGACACCCCACCACCACCACATCCATCACCACCACCACCACATCCTGCCACGAGTAATGCGTTTGGTCCAAGATACAACAATAAGATGCAACAATGTTAATGATGGTCACAACAAAGTCCGAATCTTTTTATTAAACATGTAGTGTGAATAAAAACGTATAGAGAAGAGTTTAGTTTAGTTCAGAGGAGTTTCAAAGGGAATTATGAATTTTGATTCAGAGACAATTCTTAGTCATTGTGTGTTTATTCTTTATTTGCATTCAATCTAATGTCTAGTCCATGACAAGAACGGATCCATGGACACTTATATATAGGTCTAATTAACCACCATGGGTTAATTAGAAGCAATGCAATTATATTTCTGTAACACAAAAGACAACCAATAAAACAATGTTTTCTCCTTTTACAGAGACAAAAATTGTCTTATGATAAAATAAATTGCCTATGTTTACGTTTACATTTACGTTTTTTTGTTGATACCCGCGTTTAATGTAGGCTTAAAATTGTTAACTGAAACCACGGTGTTTAAGACCTATGATAGGACGTGTAATAATCCTCTTAGTAACTGTAGCCTGTTCTAAACATCTAAGACGGGGTTCCAATTAAACCTAAATGCTTTGTATGGACGTTGCATTACAAGACAAATGGTGCTATCCACGCGGGATGAGAGTCGCATTTGACTTTTGAGGAGTCGATCATTTAGCATAACAACTCTTGTTCACGTGTCCTACTACCGTAAAATCTCAGGTTTGCAAATAATGACAAGGGAAATGACAATGAAGAACACGGCCTTTAAAGAAAAGGGAACACTTTAACCAGATGCCCGGCAATAAATGACAAGTTAAGTGTGTCCCCGGCTGAGCGCGTGCATTATAATTTTTAAGTGTCAACGCGGGGGGTTCCACGGGCACGGAGCGTGTGTGCATGCCTTTGTCTTGCGCATAATTCGCGTAACATTTCGAATGAATTGTAAATTGTATGCGTTAGCGGCGTGTGCGGGACGTGGAGCGTATAAAAGCCGCTAGCCAGAGATGCGCGTGCAGTTTGTTCTCGATGTGAAGGGGCCCACGCGCTAAAATGCAGCAAGACCAGTTAACGCACAGCAAAATAACATTTTCTGTTTTCGATATTTTGGACCCAACCAAATTCACAAGGAAACTAGATGTGAAGATAATTTCACAAAGCCAATTTGGAAGGAATACAGGTATGGTAGGCTTATTTCTGGCCAGATGTATGCATCATTATATTTGTATTGGGCCTCTATTAGGCCTGCACCTAGTATGCATAAATGAATGCATATTCATTTATCTATGCCAGAAATGTCAAGGTTGTTTGATCTAGTTTCCATTTTGTCAGTGTTTTAAACTTTTAATTTCTAACCAATTTAGAAACTCCGGATCGTGAACCATTAAGTGAGTCGCCGTGTCCCGATTCTGATGACAGCTCCAGCACAGAGGAAGCAGTCCGCGCCTGTCCCAGGAGCCCTCCCTCGAGGTCTCCACATCCACCTCCGAGTCCCAAGGGCAGAAGTAGGCGGATCCGCACCGCGTTCACCATGGACCAACTCCGAATCCTGGAATACAGTTTCCAGAACTCTCACTACCTGTCCGTGCTCGAACGTCACGCCATCGCCTCGGGCCTGTGCCTATCCGAGACCCAGGTGAAGATCTGGTTCCAGAACCGACGCACCAAGTGGAAGAAAGAGCGCGAGGGGAAAACACCTGCAGAGGAGCACCTCCATCTCGCGGTAGAGGAGCACCTGCTCCAACAGCACTATGGGACTCCCTCACCGTTCAACCTGACGTTGTACGCACCCTACAGGCCGAAGCAGTTGCATTGCCAACCGCGGTCGCAAATACCGTTCTTTCCACCGGTGTATTGGACGCCATATCACACTTACGCTTGAGTGAAATCCTACCTTCTTTCTTTCTTTTTTTAAATGTACAAGGCTTATCTAATTTACTTATGTAGGATCGAACAGACTATTCAATAATATGCCATTGCTGCGGGTTGCAACTGTAGCTACTTAAGTCGTTTAACATTTTTTATGTTAAATATTTTGATGCTAAACCCGTTAATAAATTATTTTTATATAAATATTTTCTGTCAAATAACTGCACTATTTTGTTAAATTAAAGCATAAATTAAGACCAAATGTTTATGTGTGTTTGTTTACTTTCTCTTCTATTTGAATAATCTTTACCATGCTCTGTTTACAATAAAGCCTACATGAAATGCAGACATGAAAACAGAACGAATAACTAAATTATTAATATTCATATTTAGTCATCTTCCAGTCAGCGAGCGTCGTGTCTGCGACACACAAGAACAACAAACGCACATCAGGATAAAAGTTATGCAGCTGGACCAGATAGGCATGTGTTCAAACATGATTCTGCCTTTCTTTTTCTTCTATCTAATTTCCCTTTGTCTCTCCCTCTCGCACTTTCTTGCTCGGCTTCTGAAGTCATGCCTATTTCCATCACATATGGACTTAAATAAAGCTCGAATTTCAATCTCAAGAGATCGGCTCACTTGCTTTTTATTAAGAATTCTGCAACGACTAAACGTTCACTCAGGTAAACTATTGATTAATTTATATTGAACCTATACATTTTATATTTACAAAGTATATAAAAAAGTTAGAAATATCCAACATTTGTTAAAATGAAAATCAACAACAAAAACAACAATGATGTGATGAATATCAAATAAAGATAAATATGAGAAGGATCTTTGCGAGTAAATATGATAAAGGGGAATGGAATGAAGATCTCTGAAAATAACCATAACATCTGGCTGTGAGTCATCTAATTAAGTGAATGTGGTATCCAATCGATGGCCAAGAAGCAACATCTTTATAGCCTAGGTCTACATCTTCCTTTTGACAGGAACGTCATTAGTGAGATGGATAAAGTGAAACTATTTATTCTTTTTATCTCTGTCATTCTTTTCTTCTCTCTCGAATTCGTTTTTTCTTTCTTGAACTCTGTTTCTTTGTCTTTCTTTATTTCCGTTTTTTTATCTTTCTTTCCTGTGTTTCTTTCTTTCTTTGACTGTGTTTATTTAACTTTATTTAATTGTTGAACAGTTTTTTTCCTTTAGTTTTCCTTCTCCCTTTCTCCCTCGGTCTGTGGAATGTCACGTGGGTCCCCCAAGCCTCGCCCCCTGCGTGTGGCGCTGATCGCGAGAGGGGGTGAAGGGCCTTGAAGGAGCGTGGATTTGACTCGGGGAGTTTCAGTGGATGCCAGTAGCGGGGAGACAACAAGACTAAAAACGTTATCTGTGACGCTCTGCAAAGCGAAAAGTTGTTTCCATCTTCCATCACCGGAGATGCTTTTTAACACTGTCGAATCTTTCTGCCTGACATCTGGATGAAGATAAACCGCCTTCAACGCATCATTCGTGAGCTTTCAAAGGTTAAATTACCGTATAGGGCGATAGCGCAATAGTTTGAGTTTTTAGAGCTGTTACGCAGCAGACTTTGGTTGTGATTTTTTTGGGGGGGGGGGGGAGCGGGGTCTTTTTGTGTCCGCAGTAAGGGATCCATTATAACCTCAGCTTTTCTATAACGAGTTCGTTTTGCAACGTTTTTCTGCCGGTTGATCCATAAACAGCGGGGGGTTCACATTGCACAGATGAGGGTTGTTTTACTGTTTGTTTGGGTCAGCCTAGTCTTGTTCTTGACTTTGGCCTGTGCCGACAAAGATGTGCAAGAAGACGGACTTTCCAGGGGAGATGTCCGTGGACTTACCAGGTCCAGAGAGAGACTAACGGTGGAACGGGATGCTGAGATGTCAGATGAACCCGTAGAGGCGACAGAAAAGGATAAAGCAAAACCGAAAAAGAAAAAGACACCAGAGGAAATAGAGGCAGGTAAGTGAAGATAAAGACTTCCCCGTGATGTTCATTTCATTTGTGTGTGTGTGTGTGTGTGTGTGTGTGTGTGTGTGTGCGTGTGTGTGTGTGTGTGTGTTTGTGTGTGTGTGTGTTTGTGTGTGTGAGCTGCACTGCTGGACTTCCTATAAAACAAACACCAGAATCATCACCACTCACGCATGAACGTGTTTGTGTGTGTGTGTGTGTGTGTGTGTGTGTGTGTGTGTGTGTGTGTGTGTGTGTGTGTGTGTGTGTGTGTGTGTGGAATGTGTATATGGATGAAACATGGAATGTTTTTTTTTTAACTCTCAGTAGGCAGACAGCCAATAAAGTAAAGAGGAGCAGGAAAAGTGACCTCTAGATGCCGTTGAACATTTGGTTTGAATAGAGAAACCACCTCAAGTGTTATTCGATGATCGTCCTCCATCTTCCTCACCCCAGAGAGTCCTTTGTCACAATTCCTCACCTGAAACAACAAACTCAGAAGTCAGAGTCAAAGTGTGTGTAGTCCACTTATAGTGGATATACTGACAGATGTTTACTTGTTATTGAATACATATACATGGAATACCCTCATGGATGTGTTGTCTGAAAAGAGAAATGTGAAATGACTCAGAGATGATGGAGTCAGCTATGCTGATTCCAACACTTTTATAGCGGCCAAACTACGTCCTCCACTTCCACCCCATCACCACCACCACTTCCATCACCAACACCACCACCTCCACCATAATCGACCCCATTACCCCCCACCACCTCCAATCGTTCCATCACCACCACCACCGCCTCCATCACCACCACCACCACCGCCTCCATCATCACTACTACCTTCATCACCACCACTTCCATCCTCACTACCACTTTCATCACCACCACCAACTCCACCATCTCCACCACCAAAATTACCGCCACCACTACCATGACACACGCTCTCTACGCCATGTTTTCCCTTCAAACTGACTGAAGTAGACACTTTGGTACGGAGAGGAAAAAAAGAGTAGAGGAGCGTTGATGAAATAATGACTCACAACAGAAACATTTCCACTCCCAAGCTTCCCCCCCACCCCCCACAACCCCCCCATCCCCACACTGAGGAGACAGGGTTTACAAGAGAAAGCAGCATTAACAGGCTGGCTCTGAGGTTGCCCCCCCCCCCCCCCCCCCCCCGTGAAAAACAGAGACGTGAAACCACATAGTACTCCTTTATACTACTCCTAGCACTGGCTTTCTACTGAGCATGCAGGCTCCTCTTCAACCCTTAATAGGGATCTGATACACATCTGGAATCATCCCCCCCTTGTTAATTATTCCCATGGTACTTTGCTGTCTTGTTCAAGGGTGAGTCTTAACAAATGAGCTGGTAAATTTCCAAGCAAATCCCATGGCTTATCCAGCCAGCCTCGGTTCATATTAAGTTTAATCTTGATGTAGATAGTGGCAGCAGTAACATCAAGATTGAGGCCCATATTTTGGTTTTAGTGGTATGCTAGGTTTTAGGAGACCAGGGGAGTAGATGTTGACAATACACGTCCCGTAGCAGAAAACAAAGTCCTTATCTTATGTCTGTGCTGCAGTCTGACGACTCTTAAATAACAGGGGGTTTAGACTAATAAGGGGGGGGGGGGGGGGGGGGGGGGGGGGGGAAACGTTGGAACATATCCTTGTGTCTTCGTGTGGGATTTTCCATTCACTCGTATGTTGTAAAATACAATTCATACACTCCAGGTAGTCTCCCCGAACTGGGATCAAAGCTAAATTAAATGTCTGTTGATGTGCCAGGTGTTTTTTCTTCCAAATTCAGGTTTGAGTAATGGTTTGGTTCTTAACCAAAATACACAAAGGAGTGGGCCAATTTATTTCCCCTTCAAATCCTGTCTCTTCTGGGTACAAATTAATGTCTGGACTCTCTTTGTGAGTCTCTCTCTCTCTCTTATTGCGTCAACAGCCAACATGATTTATTTTGGCGCCACCAATGCTTTTTTATCCATCTCTCCCTTTCCCAATTCCCCTCTCTCTCACCCTCCCAATTCCCCTCTCTCTCGCTCGACCTAACCTCTCTCGCTCGCCCGCCCTAACCTCTCTCTCTCTCTCTCTCTCTCTCTCTCTCTCTCTCTCTCTCTCTCTCTCTCTCTCTCTCTCTCTCTCTCTCTCTCTCTCTCCTCAGCCAGGGCGAGAAAGGCTGCAGAGAAAGAAGCCAAGAAGCAGAAAGGACCAAAGCCCACCAAGAAACCAAAAGCCCCCAAGCCCACCAGGAAACCAAAAGCCCCCAAGGCCCCCAAGGCCACCAAGAAACCCAAAGCCCCCAAGAAACCCAGTCCCACGGAGCCCACCCAGGACCGGACTAGGACCCCATCCACCAAGCGTCTAAGTCTGGAGGAGGATGAGGAGAGGAGGATTCTTACTGAACTGGGTTGGGACCAACATATGTTAATCTCCAGAAAAACAAACAGTTCGTGGCTATGTTTAGTAGATGCCTTTATCCAAATGACTTAGTGAATTCAGATGTCATTAAAAGAGCAAGTTGGGGTTAGAATCTTGCTCAATAATGTGTGCTAGTAGGCGTGGACATTGGGGTTGGCAGTACCTTTCGGGCTG
The DNA here is from genome assembly GCA_026745465.1 of Lota lota. Lineage (NCBI taxonomy): Eukaryota > Metazoa > Chordata > Actinopteri > Gadiformes > Lotidae > Lota > Lota lota. The sequence continues at coordinate 891,657 of JACYXH010000753.1, forward strand.
GGAGTCAAACAGCCTAGCCATACACCTTTCTGCCCCAATAAATGTGCTTGTACACTGCCTCAACAAACACCAACAAACACCAACATTGGGCCAGTAGATCATACCCATTGGCTGTTGTTGAAGTTGAATGAAGTTTTGGCAGTTTGCAGTTGACAGTTTGGAACTGCCAACAGCAGACTCAATTCTATAGTTGGGTGTTGGTGCAGTGTGCAAGTGCAAGATTGATTAAAATGTTAACATATTAGATCAAGTTTTATTTGACCTTTTCATACAATGCTCAGCATTCAGAAGATATATATTATATTTAACATGTATTAAGAAATACATAACAGAGATATCACATGACGTAATTATCCACAGTGATGCTATAGTGATGCGCGGTGATGTTTTCACAGTGATTCCTCCTGTAACACCCGAGGAAACCGCTCCAGCACCAGACCTAGGTGAAATGAATGAATGAATGAATAAAGGAATAACACAAAATATAAACTTAGCATTGCCATGCCACAGGAGCCGCAATATTGCTTCAGATGACTTACAATGGCTCAAACATTAGACATTTATAGTCTGCAAACATTTTGAATTCCACTCCAACTTCATAATGTTTTAAAATGGTGTATACTTCCAAATCAATCATGTAGAACTCTGTCTTAGATTGTGAGCTGGAATCACTTCAAAGATAAGTAGTCCAGGGGTTTTCAAGCGACATTGCCTAATATTTTCCTTTATTTTATTTTCTACAGTCGATCTCTCCCAACAGCCAATTGCTCCAACCAAAACTCTAACTGAAAATGACAACGATCACTGGAATTCCAGATGTAGGCCTGGTCTATCTTTTTTATATTTCTGTTATCTATCTAGATATCCATTCATCTAACTTTCTGTCTCTCTCTCTATCAATCCATCTCTCTGTTTAGAACAATGCAAAGAGTCATGCACAGAGTAGTACACACTGGATAATGAATAAGCACCCCTTTGTTCTAAAACAATTCATAATCATTATAGATCTTGCCAGAAACCCTTCAGCTATTACCACAGTTAGACAGTGTGCTTCTAAGACATCTTAAATATGTTATATTCATATATATGTTCTTTCAGATGATGTATTTGTGGAACCAGTTGAACCTGATCTTAAAAAGAGAGTCACAACTACAGAGGTCATCATGTACATCCCAGGTAGCCCCCCAGTACACCTGTGCATACTGTATGAAAGGATGAGTTGGATTCAAGTCTGTCTGCAATGTAAAGTATGCTGTGTTCTTCTATTCCAGAGGAGATAACCCCATCACAACCCATGATTCCCTGGTATGAAGAATATGAATATTCAGACTGTACGTTCTATTTCTGATTCCTTTCTATTCATTATTGTGGTTAAGTCGTATTGACTCAGATGCACTAGGTTATGAATAACTATATGTATGTGTTTTTTTTTCCGGAAATCTCAGCTTAAATTTGTACTTGGTCCAATATTGATTTTGCTTTAATTGGTTCTCAGCCACAAGATTGAGCTGATAAAATTGTAACTGAAATGTAAATGAATGGATATACTTGCAGATTAATGGAGACACTTACATAATGTTTCAACAAACATTCATGGACGAGACATACATCGCATATAACTGATCACTCTGATTTACGGTGATCGAGACGATTGATTCCGATTTATCCCACTCTTCAGTGGCTGCCAAGAGGCTGGAGGAGGAAACTGCGAAAGCCCAGAAAGAGAAGGCGGAAAAACGTCTGGAAGGTTCTTTCATTTTTATTTGCGTCTCTCTAAAAAGGACTTGTTTGTTTTTAGCTTCCCCCTCCAGTGGTGAAGTCTATTAGGTTATTTCAGTCTGTTATTATGAGACGATCAGGTCCAATCTATTTGGATGTGTCTCTCTCTTAAGTTTGGGAGTAAGGAAGGTGTGTGTGTTTGTGTGTGTGCAAGCACATGCGTGTGTGTGTGCATGGGTGTGTGCATGTGCACGTGTGGGTGTATGTGTGTGTGTGTGAAAGATCGAGGTGGATGGCTGCGGGAAGGGTTACGGAAAAACTGTCTGCATTCCACCACATTCTCAAACCGCTGTGGGGGGAAACTTTAACAACTCAAGATAGCGGCTGCTTAAACCCCCCCCACCATATTACACTTCATTCATCATGTTATTCTCCTATGTCATTAAAGTACTTAATTATAAGTCAAGGAGTGGGTTAGTCAGGTTATGTAATGCTACTTTGAGGGACACATCTGCTGCAACAGGTAAATAGAATAGGCCGGAAAGGCAACATGTGGATTAGGTTTTTATTTCAAGAGGCTATGCTGGCAGAGGAGTGCAGTCCATGTGAAAACATGGTTTCTTACCTCACATACTGTTTCCCCATCTGCTCTTCACAGCCGAGCGACTGAGGAAGAAGTGGGAGGAAGAGGAGGAGGAGCGGATGAAGCAGATGTTGGTGCCGGTGGAGCCAAAAAGTAGGAGGACATTTACTGGTCTTTGTAAACCCTGCACAGGCCAAGTGTGTTCGCTGAAACAGATTTGTTTACAGTGTTGCCTGTGATAATTATTATTATGGTGAAGTGTGTGTCTGTGCCTGACTGCCTGTCTGTCTGTGTGTGGTTTTGTGTATGTTTGTGTGTGTGTGTGTGTCTGCGTGCGTGCAGTTATGCATTGTGGCTGAGGTTTAGACTGTGGCCGGATACAGTCGTATAACTTCTACGTTTTAATTTGTAAGTATTGCCAGAGAGAATTAGAGGCTTGGACCAGAAGAGGTTATGTGTGAACACATAACATATGATTTTACATTGCTGTTAAGCCTTCACAGTCAATAATGTTATTTCATGTTGAATAAACAGTTCGTAGACTGTATGATCTACCTCTCCACCACTGATAAACACTGTTTATTGGTCTTTCTATTCTATTCTATTCTATTCTATTCTATTCTATTCTATTGTGTTGTATTCTCTAGTCCCAAATTTCCCGTCTGGGATTAAAAAACTACCGTCCTATCTTCTATTCTACTCTAGCTCTACCTCTGTATATTAATTTTTGATCATTTGATTCGTTGAGACTTTAAGGTGCCTTAATGTTCTGGTTTCAGGTTTCCTAGATACATATGATGGTGTTATCTCCTCTATGCTGACACTGTAACAAGGCTGAGGTCTCAAGGTGCATTGACATCACGGTGTTAAGACGTGGTTGGTGTGTCTCTGACCTGAGGTTGTGTTGTTGTGTGTCTGGTCAGAGTGTCCTCCTCTGGGACTGGAGTCTCACCAGGTGGAGGACGACCAGCTGCTGGCATCTTCTCAGTCCCACCACGGCTTCGCTGCCCAGAGAGGACGTCTCAACATGCAGGTACACGCACAGACACACACACACACACACACACACACACACACACTCATGCACGACGGCATGCAAGCACACACACACACACGCACACGCATAAACAGTTCTTACATTACATTTATTTTGAATTATAAATGTTAAATTTCAGAAATGTAGACCTACATCATTGTTTGAGAGGAGAGAAACGGCATGTTTTGTTTGAGAGCTGGACTGTGCTTGACTACACTGTAACAATATCCAGCAGGTCGACACTTACTGCAATGCAACTTCAACCACTGCTCAGAGTTACAATGACTGTATATATTGTATATATTCATTCATGCCCACACGCATGCCTGCGCGTGTGGGGCTGTAGATGCAATGCAGACCCTTCTGCAACGCAAGGAACGCTGCCACAAAATGAATAGACTTCTGGTGAACTGGTAAACGATGCAATCAGTATGTAGTCGCTGTGGATAAAAGCCAAACACTTACAATAGTTGATGAGCTTCTCTGTGTTTGTCTGAAGGCCTCTGATAAGGAGGATGATGTGTACGGCGGGGCGTGGTGTGCGGACCCAGAAGACGTCAGCCACTGGTTCCAGGTGGACGCCCGCAGAGAGGTGGAGTTCACCGGGTTGATCACCCAGGGCAGGAACTCAGACAGCAGGTCAGGCCCAGAGTACACTCCCCCCGCACAGCAAAACACTGCAAAAAACCCTCTTTGGTGATTTATAATTCTTTTTAGGGGAACGGCCCAGCTCGGCTAGTTTCTAATATGAGAGAGCACTGTTTAGGACACGTGTTGTGAAACACGTTTGTTATGTGTGACGGTTGCCCTTTAAGGAGCCAGGATGGTGGTGGAATGAGAAAAGGGGAAAGATGTAAAGGATTTTCAAATTCCTCGTATTTCTTTTTGCAGTGAGGATTTCGTGTCGTCCTTCCACGTGGCATTTAGTAACGATAGCCGTGATTGGACCGTCCTTCATGATGGCTATGCCGAATGGGTCAGTAAGCAAGGGAGAGAGTGTTTTCGACTCTTTGCCGAAAAGGTATTGGGTTTGAACCCCATTGACCGCAGGTATCCTTGTCCTTAGGCTGATACTTGCGCCTTAATGACTATCTGACTTTAATTGCCTTGGATAACAACTTCTGGCAATGGCTCACTAGTTATAGTAGGCATAATCTTGTGTTTCTCTCCCTGTCAGTTGTTCTACGGTAACGTGGATAAGGACACTCCGGTCTTGGCCCAGTTTGATGTTCCTGTAGTGTCCCGCTACATCCGGATCCTTCCTCAGAGCTGGAACGGCAGCTTGTGTCTCCGCTCTGAGGTCCTGGCCTGTCAGCTACCCAGTCAGTACCACACAAACACCCTGTCATTCCCATTGAACTAATTTAACTAACAAACTCCTATTGAGGTTGTTAATGAGATTGTTTTTCAACTGTTTACCATAATTGGTAGAGCATGGCATTAACAGTGGGGGTTCGATTCCCACTGGGGGTCCGCCCCCCTGCTAAGAATGGATTAATAAGCGCCCACCACCAAATTGTTTTATATTTTCAACACTTATATGTTGTCATGTTGTCAAATTACACAAATATGTATTGGCATGTATACAACCATGTAAATATATCAAAATAAATATATGCTATTTGTAGGAGGCTTTTATCCAAATCTTACAATCCTAACTTACATTCTTAGCATGGATGGCCCCAATAGGAGATTAAGCCCTAACCCAGGCAATGTTAATGCCTTGCTGTTCCAATTAAGCTAGACAGCACTAACATCCCAAACAACACAGTAGGCTAGCTACTAGGACAATAACAATAGCATGTCAGTAGCAGTAAACCTCAGATTGACACGGTGGCCATGTTGCTTCTTCCCCCAGACAGATACCATACAGAGAACGAGGTCAACGCCTCGGACGCTCTTGACTTCAGACACCACAACTACAAGGAGATGAGGCAGGTTAGTGATGATGGACCACATTCATACAAAACGAGAAGAAAGGTAAAGCAGGCGCTGGTGTTGGTCACAATGGGCCTTATTCACCTAGCAGCCATCTTGCTTCTAATTGGTAGCTGGTATTGTGGTTTTGATGTGTTACATGTATACAGATACACACCCACACACACACACACACACACACACAGATACATAAGCTGTCCGTAGTGTACACAGTGAACAGGGCCATGCACAAGAAGAACAGGTCAGGGTGACATGGCATCCTGAATAGTACCAGATAAGGGGTTGACATTTAAAACTTGAAAACAAGCAGACTATATTAAGAGATCTGTCGGGCAGAAACCCAGAACAAATGACCAATAAGCAAGCAGGGGAAGCCATGATGAAAGAGATAAATAGATGAGTGAATGTATTCTTCCACAACACTGGTTGGGGGAAACTGAATGCGGAAATCTGCGTTCAGTTTCCCCCACCCAGCTAGCGTTGACAGAATTCCGCAAACAGCAGATCTCAGATGGTAAACAAAAGAAATGTCTCTCCTACTAAATTCCCACTCCTCTTCCTTGTTTGATGAAGATGATGAAGGTGATAAATGAGGAATGCCCTAACATCACCAGGATCTACAACGTGGGCAAGAGCTTCCATGGCCTGAAGATGTATGCTATGGAGATATCTGACAACCCCGGGGAGCATGAGAGAGGTAACCAGGAAGGAACGCTCTTCATTGGGTTTAGTTAGCATGCCAGCTTGAAAGGGCTAGCAAACAACATGCTAAAAAGCAGGTCATGGGTTTTGCTAGACAGCTAAGAGCAGGTTAGTGCATTGCCTAGTGTGTGTTTGACTCCCAGCCGAAAGGTACTGGGTTCAATCCCCAATGTCACCAGAGCAATAAGGGTTCTCAAGGCATGGGTTTTCCTGACTATGGATTGTAAAGAAGCACCAGAAACTTAAGTAAATCTTGTAAGAAAGGCAGTACACCGATTTGTTTTCTTCCACATTAAAGATCCATTTTGGTGTTATTCAGACTCCTTCAAGGTTTGTGCGTATAGCTGTATAAATTAATCGCCATGATTCTACATTATGAATACCACTGCCAATGCCATGTTGGAAATCTCCCTTTAGTGTTGAAACTATCTTAATCAATACCACATACACCTTCTCTTAGTGTCCTGCAGTAACCGCCTCCCATTTGTTCCCAATGTAATTGACACCAGGTGAACCCGAATTCCGCTACACCGCGGGTCTCCATGGAAACGAGGCGATGGGCCGAGAGCTCCTCCTGCTTCTGATGCAGTTCCTGTGTAAGAAGTACAACGAGGACGACACCAGAGTGCGCCGCCTGGTGGACAGCGTGAGAATACACCTGGTGCCCTCGCTGAATCCCGACGCATACGAACTGGCCTTTGAGATGGTAATATGTCACATGACTTTAATGAGTATATCATGAAATCATCTTTCTCAGGATTCTCTGATCATCTCCGAAACGCAGTTACATCTAGTATCCAATATGTAAAGTTAAAGTCGAACAGATCTAACAGACTTTTACATATTAGTAACGAAATTTATTTATAAATATTTTTAATGTAATGTGATATCAATGTGTAGACAACCAGGTAGAAACCACACAGTGGTCCTGATTTACTCAACTGGTAGAGCATGACAATGCCAGGGTAAGGGGTTCGATTCCCACTGGGACCACCCGTGGGAATCTAATGTATACACTCACAGTATTGTGACACTTTGAAAATGTTCCACCAACTGATATGGTTATATTGTTTCTGTTTAATTCCGTTTTGTGCTAACCTTCGATCAGGGTTCGGAGATGGGGAACTGGGCGCTGGGCCACTGGACAGAGGAAGGGTATGACATCTTCCAGAACTTCCCAGACCTCAACAGCGTCCTCTGGGGAGCGGAAGACCGAGGCTGGGTGCCCCGCATGGTGCCCAACCATCACATCCCAGTCCCCGAAAACTTCCTTAATGGCTCTGTAAGTTTACTACACAGGGCAGAAAGGTACAGGGTTCTATCCCCCCCTCAATGTCCACAGTGTCCCTGTATATGAATCCTTGAGCAAGATGCCCTAACCCCACCCTGCCCCTCAAAAGATAGGTATCTGAATACTCTGTATGTCGCTTTGGATGAATGCGTCTGCTATATACAACAGTGTTTAAACTTTGGTACAGAATAATTCATAGTATAGAATACTATTAAATAGTAATAAACACTAGGCCTGATAATACAATATAATACAACAAAGAGCATATAAAGCCATATAAAAGAGTAACCGTTAAACATATATTGTGAAAAATAATAAAGTAGGCAAGGGACTTGATCCACCTTAACCTACATGTTGTCAATGTGCAATGCATGTATAGGGACATTTATTGAAGTGACTGATTGGAAATGTTTTCCTGTAGGTTGCCGTGGAAACCAAAGCCATCATGACCTGGATGGAGCGCAGCCCCTTTGTCCTCGGGGCCAACCTGCAGGGAGGAGAGAAGATGGTGGCGTACCCATTTGACATGCAGCGCCCTCCAAAATCAGTAAGGCTGGCCTACCACTATACGAACGTGTACATTAAGGATTATTTAAGGTGGAACCAAGTCAAGGTGTACGTTTGATATATTCACTTGCACACCCCTCCTGAAGTAAAAGAGTCAAATCAGTGAATTGAAATAGTCAACTTGATGGTGAATAACAAATAACATTGATGTTTAGGTCAACTAAAAAGCATTCTCAATTAAATAAAAGTCAAAGTCAAAGTGAATTGAAAGTCAACTCTATATGCAGACATTTTACAAGTGGGTGGGTGCTAATTTATATATACTATATATATACTACTAAATCAGATTTGGGGACCCTCTACGGACCTTCGTGGACCTAGCAGGGCTCTCGCGCTCCACATGTTGGGGCAGCCCTGCTCTACAGCGCGGTTCCCCTCGGCAACTCCCTATTCCTTCATGTTCCCCTCTTGGACTCCTTCCCAGGAGAACAACGCCCAGGGCTCACAGCACGGCCAACGGCCCGGAGTGGAGCGCGAGATGAACGAGGAGACGTGGGCGCGGATCCAGCGGCAGAACGAGGGGGCGCTGCGGGAGACGCCGGACGACACCATGTTCCGCTGGCTGGCCATGTCCTATGCCCACAGTCACCTGACCATGACCGAGAGCTACAGGGGGTCCTGCCACGGCGACGACATCACCGGCGGCCAGGGCATCATCAACCGTGCCAGCTGGAAGCCAGTGGTAGGGAGTAAGTATGAAGGGCCTCAACATGCGGTTCTGCGTGGTTTGTCCGAATCCTATGCCCAAACGCCACGCAACAATGTTGACAACTGGTTTGAAATCATACTTGGGCGCAACATGTCACCAGATATACACTAGAGGGTGATTTATCAACCACCTGTACAATTCAACTGTGGATAATAGAATGCAACATAAAGTCACCGTTTTTTTTCAAACACTAACTGGTGAGCACACATCCTATGTTTTGTATACTATTGGAGTATAACAAAGTAACAAGGTTTTAAAAAGTAACAAACAAACCCAAAAAAAGTAGAGCACTTACGAGATTCTGATCTCGAGATTCTGGTTTATTAGAATCAAAGCTACGCTAGGTTAGCTATAACCAGCAACTGCTCACGCAGCACAGATAGTCTATTCACCAATCAGTGGTCCGCAACGTCATTTGATTTAATGGACACGCGACAGGGCCCTGCAACCATGTTGCGCGTTGATGTTGCAGACCCCCGGTTGTGCTGTGAACTTGCTGCAGTCGCCCGAGCACGTACTGGCTTTTATAGACAGACGATAATGAAGGAACAAACGATAAAGTTCAACGCCTAGTTTCTTTGTCACATTCTCAGAAAAGTAGATAAGAACTATAAGTCCTCGAAGTACAGTACAATAACAAAATACAAAAAGGGAGATGACTCTTTAACCCTTTCCGCTCGTTTACTCCTCCTTCCTTTTTGTGATGGTGTCACAGAGTCCGGGCGGGCATGCCTAACGTCAGACACAAATAATATACATATCACCCCCGACATGCACATTTGTACTTCATTTGTACTATCACATAACTCAAAGTGTAGGTTGTACTGGAGGTTGTGTATGAAAAAAAAAAATGCAGCATGAAGTGAGTCAAGATATTTAAGCTAGTCAATAGGAGAAGGCAAGATAACCAGTCAGCCAGAACGAATCATGTGTGTCTTTATGTCCCCTTTGTGCAGGTATGAATGACTTCAGCTACCTGCACACCAACTGTTTTGAGCTTACCATCTTCCTGGGCTGTGACAAGTTTCCTCACGAGAGTGAACTTTCGAAAGAGTGGGAAAGCAACCGCGAAGCGCTGCTATCGTTCATAGAACAGGTGACAACAATGACTTATCTAGTTTCAGAAAGGTTTTTGGATCAAATAACGATTTTGTGTGGGAAAGTTATGGTGAAAAAACAGGAACATGGGAAGGATTTTGTAGTGGTGATGTTTGACTCCGAGCCAAAAAGGTTCTGGGTTCGAACCCCGATGTCCACAGTGTGTATAATTTCTTGAGCAAAATGCCCCTCCTCCTAAATGACTTGTATAAATATAATTGAGTCAATGTATGTCGCTTTGGATGAAATCCTCTGCTAAATGATAGCCATCTTGATTGTGAACCATCCCTACTTAGTGTTTAAGGCTCCTCTGCCCCTCCCCAGGTGCATCGAGGGATTAAGGGTCTGGTCAGAGACATGGCGGGCAACCCATTAGCTAATGCCACCATATCCGTAGAGGGAATAAAGCACGACATCAAAACAGGTACTGAAGAATGTCACGAGTTATACGTTTATTGTGATACTGTTTAAATTTATTTCATTTGAGCATTATTTTAAAGGTGTGACTTGCCTTGTTACCCAACACATTGTTATGTGATGCTCTTCTGCTCGCCACCTGCATGCAACAAAAGCCCGCTCAAATGTGATTGGTCGACACTACTCAGACTACAAACTGAAACTCTAACCCTAACCACCCTCTCCTCTCATGTGAATATCTCTAACCCTAACCACCCTCTTCTCTCATGTGAATATCTCTAACCCTAACCACCCTGTCCTCTCATGTGACCATCTCTAACCCTAACCACCCTCTCCTCTCATGTGAATATCTCTAACCCTAACCACCCTGTCCTCTCATGTGAATATCTCTAACCCTAACCACCCTGTCCTCTCATGTGACCATCTCTAACCCTAACCACCCTCTCCTCTCATGTGAATATCTCTAACCCTAACCACCCTCTCCTCTCATGTGAATATCTCTAACCCTAACCACCCTGTCCTCTCATGTGACCATCTCTAACCCTAACCACCCTCTCCTCATGTGACCATCTCTAACCCTCACCACTCTCTCCTCTCATGTGACCATCTCAGCTGCAGCCGGGGACTACTGGCGCCTGTTGAACCCTGGGGAGTACAGGGTGACTGCCAGGGCTGACGGCTACTCGCCCCAGACCCGCCTCTGCATGGTGGGCTACGAGTCCAGCGCCACGTCCTGCAGCTTCCACCTGGTCAAGTCCAACTGGAACCGCATCCAACAAATCATGGCCCTGAATGGCAAGACCCTGAAAGGAATAGCGACTGCTCCTAAAAAAACGAGCGTTGTAGTTGTCGGCGCCGGCGCTGACGCGGCCAGACCGAATGACGCTAACAGCCAAGGCGGGACGGTTAGCAGCGCGGCAGACGCTAAGCAAGGAGCTATTGCAGTGACGCGGCGGTGAACTGGAACCCGGAAAACCTGGAGCGACTCCGTCGGCGGCGGATAATGCGCGCGCGACAGTTGCGCCTCATGAGATCGCGAAACAGACAGACGACGACTCTCGCTACCACAACGACAACCACCACCACTTCCCCGACGACGACGACGGAGGAAAGCATCGTTAGCACAACGTCCTGGTACCCTCTGGGCAGGTGGTCCACTGAGAGCCCGTTTGAAGGGGTGTTATTTGAACAGGCGGCCACGCAGGACTACCCCTTTGAATACAGTGTTGATGACTTCTAAAAACGCTTATCTAACGCTTATAAAAAGTGTATCCACTGTGTGTAAAAGTACTTACAATACCAGCCCAAATGTTGTTGCATTACTATCAGCCTACGACAAAATTCCATTTTGCATCTCAATGGTATATATAAAAAGAAAGAATTGTAAGTTTTTATCCATATGTTTTTATGTTTATACAAAATTGACCTGAAAACGGTTTCTGCTGAGCAGAGACTATGGAATAAAAATATACTGGGTCAGCATCAAGACTCCTTGTTTTATAAATAGGAGATTGGTTTCAGACTTAAGTAGATAATTATGTTTGTCAATTCATGTATTCCAATAAGAAAAAACTAAATGACAACCAAGTACAGCATTCACCATCACCGACACAAAGATGAACACAAATAACCATCAACACGAAAGGTTTATTTTATAATATACACATAAAATATACAATTATTTTATCTTTCTACCCCAAATGTAGACCGCTTCGGGGTAAACATTTCTTACTAAAAAAAGAAAGAACTGACAAACATTTAAAAGCTTCCAAATATGTTCACATCATAGTCCATACATGGTCACCTCAAAGTCCATATATGGTGAAGTCATTGGCCTTACATGGTCATGTCATAGTCCAATGTTGTCCAACCCACTCATTTCCAGGTTAGATCAATACCAGAGGTCCAATGAAAGCGGCCCATGTGTCTGATGTGTGTCCAGGTTAGGTAGAGGGCTTCACCTTTGGCTTGGGCTTGCGTGCTTTGCTTCCCTGTCCTGAACTGCGGAAACTCTTCAGCGGGTTGTTTGCTCTGTTGCTTTTCTGGGGTGAGCGAGAGAGAGAAGTATTTAGTTAGTTTGATGATCCATTTACAGAGGTGGTTTAAGTTGAGTCTGCTTAGCACTAAAGCACATTGCTCGATGCTCCAATATCCTCCAAGCACAGATGCATTCCACGGTAATGCATACCTTGGAATGACATCTACACGTTACAACAAAATATAAAACAATTATTGAAAAGTTTTATCGTGACGCTGATCCCCAAATTTGTCCACCCTTTTCTCATCTGCATGCACATGAGGATGCTAGAGATAACGAGTACATTGCAATGCTAGCTGTTTATAGCAGAAACGCTTCTTCTTCACTGTTCACTTCACAGGCGTTCAATTACTTCGTCTCGCACTTTGAACGGCGACTGCTTTGCAAGGGGAAGGTGCTCTGGCACGAGCTGGGACATAAACATGGATGCCAAACAAAGCCAAGCAAAACCTTGATGAAAGGACTTTCTCCAGGTAGAACAGTTACATTGTGCAGAGACTAGAAAGACAGTTCATTCAAACAATAACTTTTATGTTAACACTTGTGGGAAACAATGTGCCACTGTATCTTTCAAATACAATCATACTTAGTGAACGGCATTGAAAGTAAGAATTATTTTAGAATATAACTTCTAGTACTGCTTTTAATCAGGTTTTTTATTTTTTTTGGACAGAGTGCAGCACTCCTAGAAACTCTCCCCCGAGCGCTGGGGGAGGTTTTATATTATTATATAAAAAGGATCAGGGTGGTCTGACGAGGCTACAGGATATACTATAACATAAACATACGCGCCCTTACCTTGAAAGTGGGCTTGGCGAGGGCAAAAACCTTGTTCCTCCTCCTCCTGGTCTTCTCGGACAAGGGGTCTATCACCCCCCGCAGCACCTCAGGGACTGTACGACCGTGGCGGAAACAGGTAATCATCAGAGGTCGGGAACAATCAATAATAAATTCCCTCTGGATACAGTACAATGATGAAAGTACTTGACGTTGGATATACAAGTACTCTTATACTCCAGTAGAAACTTTTTGTTTTGGTAAGTTTAATGGATAACTTCTCCCCAAGTAAAAAAAAGAAGCACCACCTACGCTAGTGTTAGGATATGGGGTGTACATGCACCATCTACACTACAGTAGGATAAGGGGTGTACATGCACCATCTACACTACAGTAGGATAAGGGGTGTACATGCACCATCTACACTACAGTAGGATTAGGGGTATACATGTACCATCTACTCTAGCGCTAGAAAAAGGGGTGTACATGCACGCCGTGTATCTCACCGAGGTAGTCTGGGATGTTCTTCATGTGTGGCTTCACCACGGCAGGGTGCAGGTCTTTATCGTGTCTCAGCAGCTGCAGATCCCTGGGGTTGTCTTCAAAATAGGTCTGGAAACGCAGAAGGGGGTAGAAAAACATGTCAACAAAAGGAAATAAAGGATAGTGTAGTGGTCAGGGTGTACTTCTTGAGCAAGGTACCCTACCCCAACCTTCTCCTTATAAAAAGGTACGAAATGCAAGATTTGCTATTTCAAGCTAACTCAACTCTCAATAAAATGCAAAAAACGACTCCGCTCTTCACCCCACTCCCTATGCTCTCCAAGCCCCGTCCGCCCTCAAAAAGTGAGGCTTGCTTAAAACTGAACATGAGATTTTTCTGCACTGCTGCAGTGTCAGCGCAATTCTCTTTGATCCCTGTAGCCTTAAAGTTAGCGTCTATGTGACAGAATGTGTTTTAGAGAACATTTCAAGCAATAAAATGATGCATATTGTACCTATACCTAAAGACATGTTCGTAAATCGACTCCAAGACGCTTTGGGCTAAAAGCATCTGCTAAATGACTCACTAGCAATAGACGTGTTTGGTGTTTATTGTTGGGTTAGCGAAGCCAGATAGGAAATGTTAAAGTATCGTACCAGAGGCTTAAAGTTATTAAACTTTGAGTAACATTATCGTACGCATCATAACCAAGAGCACAGGCGTAAATGTGTGATTTCAGAAAATGTGTATATTTTAAGATGAACAACTTTGACATCGCCTACAAATCTAGCCACATTGTTTACAAAATAAATAGAAGAACTGCTGATGAAGTTACATGATGCCTGGAAGGGGAAGTCTACCACTCTAATAAAAATGTCCCAACTTTGAAAACAAACCCTGTTCACTAAAGGTTATACTAGTACTAGTAACTATACCAACACGAGTTGAAGCCTGTTCAGCATCTACATGGAAACTGCTCGTGAGTCACGTTCATCATCACAACAAGGAAAGACGTTGCGTGAGATGAGCGTAAACACAGACAAACAAATCCAGAGCCATATTTTACTATTCTGATGGTGTTGGGAAATTAATAAAAATGAGATAGCCTAGACTGATTACAACTACTAAGTGTCACGAAATGATCAAATCATCGTACGTTATGGGAAATTGTTTGACATTATGGACAGCACATCGTACAGAGGTCAAAATGATTGTACAAATTCGATAATCATCGTACATCTGGCAACGCTACGTCAGGTCGGCGGACACACCTTTAGTTTCTCAGAGTTCAGCAGTTCCTGCTTGATCTCCCTCAGCCTGGCTTCCTTCACTGCCTGCTTGGTCACCGAGCGCATGGCATCCTAGGAAGACAAGAACAAAGTGGATTTCCATCTGATTAGGACGTAGAAAAAACTAGCAAAGTAAAAGTCCTCTTGAATGGTGGAACACTTACCCTACACCTGTACCGGAATCCCTCGATCTGTTCCATCTTGAACTCATAGGGGTTCAGCATGCATTCACCGTTTTCTGGTGAAGAGAGGGACAGATATCAAGCCTCTATCTTTATAACCCTGGTTCTGTGTTAGGTCTCCAACTGAACTGTGAAAGTGACTCAATGCAACATCATATGGACACCACAGGACGTAACCATTGGATCATTGTCAACCAGGTTGTCCCGACCAACATTGACAATTATTTTTTTAATAGCTTTTACAATACGGGTGACTAGCATTCCACTGCCTTTACAGATGTATGCCTATGACTAATACTTTGATTCTTGGACTTCTAACCTTGTACGAGTGACTTCTTTACATCGTCGTGTGTAGGCACCTCCGTGTGGGAGATGAAGGCGAGAGCGGTGCCTTGGTTGTTTGCTCTCGCCGTTCTGCAGAATAAAGAACATGACTTATTAAAAAGGTGAGTGATCCTACTATTAAACACTTCAACCCAGGGCGCCACTGCCAGTTATGCTCAAGACAAAAACATAAGCTCTTGTATAGTGATTGACATCTAGTTTCCAAAATACATTTACAAAGTTAAACCCTCAACAGATGAAGGGGCAGCATATGGATTAATTAAAAACACAACTAAATCAATAAAAGTATGCCATGCAGAAAGAAAATATGGATGGTGTAATGGATAATTGTTTGTTATAAGACTTGACCAAGATACCATTGAAGGCAACAAACCAGCTTTAGGCTTCAAAATGTCCCTTTTAGAAACCTATGGCACCAACCCTTGTAATTACCCCCCCAGTTTATTGATAGTGCTTTAACCGGAAGCCAATCCGCTTCCGGTTCCAATCAGGCAATAAAAGCAGACCCACCTCCCAACCCGATGTACGTAGGAGTCCACAGATTTGGGGAAGTCAAAGTTAATGACGTTGGAGACGTTCTGGAAGTCCACTCCTCGTGAGACGCCGTACTCCTTGTCCCTGGAAATACAAAATGGATCAGATCAGAGACCAACAAACCAGCATTACCCGCAAAGGGGTAGAAAT
Organism: Lota lota; assembly: GCA_026745465.1. Taxonomy (NCBI): domain Eukaryota; kingdom Metazoa; phylum Chordata; class Actinopteri; order Gadiformes; family Lotidae; genus Lota; species Lota lota. The sequence continues at coordinate 907,516 of JACYXH010000753.1, forward strand.
ACAAATAGAGGCACAAAACGAACACATCAAAAACACCAGAGAACTCACTTTGTCCCTTTTGTTTTCTGTTGCTTCTTCCCTCCCTTCTCAGTCTTCGCACCGCCGGCTAGTGAGGGTGTCTTGGGCGTGGACAGCGTGTGTTCGTCTGAGGCGATGATATAATCGTAGAACCCTTGGTTGAACTGTGAGATGATGTGACACCTAGTGGAGGTGTAAAGAATGTGAGCTTCACATTAGTTTTGTAAAGGGCATTGCTTTTTTACTACCAATACTAAATGACAGAATTGCAGTGGGACACGAACAAGAACTAGAATCGTGATGTTTGAAGGGGAGCAAAGCACACAGAGCCTAAAGTACGGTGGCTGTATTTGTTCTGCTCGCTTCAAATAGGACTAAAAACCGTACAATTATTTGACATCTGTCCTGACACGGCCGTGTGCTTTGGGGTCTACAATTACACGCCCCTATTCTCCATCCTTCTTACCGGGAGTGAATGGGCAGCTCGGAGTTGAGCACGCAGGCGGGCACGCCCACCTGCTCCAGGAACAGCTTGAGGCGGTAGCAGCGGTCGATGGAGTCCACGAAGAGCAGGGTCTTCCCGCGGACGAGTCGCAGCTTCAGCAGCGTGTACACCAGCAGGAACTTGTCCTCCTCCTCACACTGGATGCTGTACTGCTGCAGCTGGCAGCTGGCGGGCAGCTGGGAGCCCTCCAGCTTCAAGATCACCTGTAAGAGGGACCATCTTCATTTAATCAATCCATCTGTAGTTATTATATAGAAAACGATGTACTAACATAGTTTGCTTTCGACTGACGGGAGAACTAAAAGGGGAACAGTCACGCTTCGCTTTTTATATATGCGTATTGTGAAAAAGAATCATGACTGCAACATCAAGTCAGTTTCCGTGGCATAAGTTCGAACAATTTTACAAATCGGACTAATGGAGAACACAAATCCCATACCAATGATGTCAATGGCCCAACGTTTCAGCGATTTGTGCACGGAAATGGGGTTGATTGGTGCACAACACGTGTACTTAATTATGTAAGAAGAAAGCCAAGGGTGATGGTTCTCATTTAAACTCATGAGCTTTGTCTTAACAATTAGCAAAGAATCAAGCCTCAAAATATAGAAAACAAATAATCTATCAGTTATGAGTTATCAGTTCATACATTACTTTTTATTTACAGAATGTTTCTGCTTCATTTATCTTTACTCACAACTAGGACTGTCCACTGATGGCACATACACAGCTGGTTATGCTTTCTACAACCTTTGGAAACCATAAAAACCCAGTGCATTATTTTGACTTCTGCATTCCATTTCCCCACCAAGATGGCATCTAGAATGCATTTTCATAGTGTCTGTAGTGCAAACTAGAGTGTACTCACGGGATTGTGCAGGATCATCTCTTTAAGAGACTGGACGTCCACAGAGAGGGTCGCAGACATCAGGAATGACTGGTAAATCTTCGGTAAATGGCTGTTCAAACACAGTAAAAGCAGATTAAATGAGAACAAGAATAAATAATAAATAGCCATGGCCCAGATCAATTAGTCTTGTAGTATAAACTAAACTGCTCATTCTGACCCGACCCCCCCCCCCCCCCCCCCCCACTGACCACAGTAGGTTCTTGACGTCGGCCTCGAAGCCGAAGGAGAAGAGCAGGTCGGCCTCGTCCACCACAAGGACTTCCAGGTTCTGCAGTGCCAGGTTCTGGGCAATGAGGTGGATCAGCACGCGGGATGGCGTCCCCACCACCACGTCAGGCTTTTCCATCAATATGGGCCTGACGCACAGACATTCACAAAGCAATGGAGAAATGTTACGGTTAACAACACAGCATATAATGTACATGTATAGATTGGCCTTGGGTGCTTTGGATTAAACCACCCCCACCCATATCTATTCTTTAATTACAGTTAGTCTCAAAGGGCTTCACCGGCTACATTAAAACCACAGTGCCCTTAACCCTAAGCCTTCTAAAAGGACACAAAGAAATTTCCCAGACCCAGAGGGAAGAAACCTTGAGAAAGAACACAGAAGAGGGATCCCTCCTTCATGGGCAGTTATTGATATTGTTTCTCACTTTTTAAACTTAAACACATCTTTATTTATACTAGAAAAGGTGGTTGATAGGAATGTAGTCATTGATTGTCATCGTACACGATAAAATGAAGCTGTCGAGAAAGCTTGGATCTGGATGTAATCCTCGATTTGGAAGTAAAATCCCTAATGAAGCAGAATCTTAATTCTGCTTCCGGCACACTTTGTGAATAAGATGAATGATGTGACATGCAGACGAGAATCAAACAGGCCATGTTAATGGTTATCAGGACTCACCGCTGGGCCGATATGTCAGCCTTTCCGGAGATGTCCACCACTCTGACATCCCTGGCACAGTACCGGGTCAGCTGATCCAGCATGGCATGCACCTGCTGACCCAGTTCCTTGGTTGGCACCAGGATCACCGCCCTCACATCCTGCTCACGGACGCTCTGTGGACATCAACATAAGAGTTAATATCCAGTTCCTTTTTTTACATCCTGTCTGCAGTACCTTGAACACAGTGTCTTTTCACTGTTGTTGTTTGGAAATGATCTCTTGGTTGATAATACATGTTGTTTGTCGACTCTCTTGTCAAGAGTTACCCTGTACGATGTTTAAAGTCTGACTCTGCACCTCAACTAAGACACGTTACTGTGTTTTGTCATACGGGCAATTAGAGTTCTCGGATTCGGTTTCTGATTAACAATTTGCCTCCAACAAAAATGAAAACACTGAAATGTACCAATAGATAAAGTCTACCTTTGGCCACTTCAAGTTTAAATCATATTTTTGTGGTTGACATACCTGTTTGGAGGCGAGGATGTGCTGAATGACGGGCACGGCATAGGCGGCCGTTTTACCGGATCCAGTTCGAGCCCGAGCCAGAATGTCCTTCCCCTCCAGAGCCAGAGGGATGGCCTTCTCCTGGATCAGGGTCGGCTGAGCCCAACCCAGGTCTGCGATGGCCTGGGTCACAATAGCACCATTCAAGGAAGTCAGTGTCGAATATTTGTTCAAGTGACCTTAAGTTATTCATTGTGACTTGATTTCAGAAAATAGATCCAAAATATTCTAAAGAAGGTGCACTACTGTGGTACGTAACGCTGGGATGTCCCGGACAAAACTATCCACTACAAAAAACACAAATGTATACATTGAGTATACGTTGAAAGTCCCCACCGTGCGTTAAAATATAAGTGAGAAACAAAAGTTTACAAGTGTGTGGACTGAATCAGCCCACGGTTATCATGCCAAAACAATGACGTCTTGCAGTTATGAAGAGATGTATTTAATCATTTGTGCGCAACCAGAACGCACATAAACATTGATAGCGCTACTGGAGATCAATTGTGATCCAACACAAATAACAATAATGGCTCTATTACCTTTAAAAGTCGGTCATCTATGCCCATTTCATGGAACTGTAACATATCTTCTTCCATCGTTCCTGTTGTCAACACGTGCGTCGCACAGACACCGAACCTCCTGTCGCGTGTGCAGGCTGCGACGTAAAGTACGGAACACCAAAAGGATCATATTTACAGTGGTTTTAGTAGTTCGACCTTTTATATATGAATTCGACTGGATGTATAAGAAGTATACTTGGTAAGGAGGAATTGCCAGACATTGCATTGTAGATAGTGTAGATAGTGTAAAAAGGTATGATATGTAACTATAAAAGTAAGTAATCTGTTTATAGATATTGCAGCAATAAATAAATAAATAAATAGAAAACTCCGGATGATGTGATTACGAAATAAAATATCAGCTTACATAAATTGTGGTTAAATAATTAACGTACAGCCGTTTGTAGTTTGTAGAAAAAGGCTAAGGACACAGCCCCCCCCCCCCCCCCCCCCCCCCCCACTTTCCACAAGTTGCACTTCTGCAAATTAAACAGAAAAGCGTAATACCATCTATAGCCAGAAGATGGACTCGTAACTCCAACGTGAGTGGATTCGTTTTCTTCAGTTCCAAAGAGTTACGGAAGCGTAATGCATTTACTTAAGAAAACAAATTCTGCTCTTGTTTTTCTGAATTAACGACATAATTATCTCAGTATTCTGAGAAAGGTTTTAATGAGGGAAAAAAATCTGCTCTTATTTTTCTGAAATAATGAGATACCTCAATATCCCAAGATAAGCTGTCATTCACCTGAGACCTCGATTTCATAGACGCAAACATGTTGAGTTTAATCAAGTTTTATTTTGGTTTATGTTTGAGACGTTGGGAGATTCTCGTGTCCATCAGCAATATTGGTGGTATTGTTAGTTTGTCCACTTTGTGCAGGCACCTCAGATTAGTTTGTCCAGTTTGTGCAGGCACCTCAGGACTTTGGGGTTGTTCAGACGGAAAGCCCATTGTGATCTGCTTGACGTTGCGGCGTTTCTCCAGGATCAGTTGAACCGATATGGCATGCTTCACGGATATAAGATGATGCATCTGAAATGCATTATTTTCTGTTACATGTGGTCAAGCGAACAGTTCGATTACACAATTTGACATGTTAGTACGACACATGGTACATGAATGAGACATGTACCATGTTTGTAACATGGTGAGAGTTTCTCGCACGATTCAGAAAAACAGGGCAGATTTATTTTTTATTTTTACATAAAGACTTTTCTCATTCAGAAAAACAAGAGCAGAATTTATTTTCTCAAGTGAATGCATTACGCTTAGGTAATAGTAGACTGGGTCAAATTCAAAAACTGTTCTTATACTTCAAGTGTGGGATGCATATAGTTACATATCAGTGAAGTACAATTAGTGATATTTATATAGACAAGGAATAAATAAATAAACAAATAAATTTATATTTTTGGTTTATTCATTATGTACCTTAATCCTCTACATTACCTTCATTTAACTGCCATAAACGTCATTCATGGCATTGTTGATGTTGTTCGTGTTAGTATTGGTAGGTTTACATAATATCATTATTGTTTGTACAACTTGTAATTTGAATGTTGATTTGTTTGTATTTATGCGGTAGGAACTATGTGCATTCTATGTTGTGTTGGGACGCTTTAGTGGTGACAAGTTCCAGACACGCGGTAAGGTAGCGGCGGTAAAGTTTAGTACCCCGAAAGATGTTAAATTAACGACGTGTTTATTATTTAAGTATTCTTGTTTCCAAGTGGACCCATTTCCCTCTCAGTCGTGTGCAGCCAGCGAGGATGACGGTGGAGAAGAACTAGCCAAAATTAATCCATCAGTAAACAGAACAGCGGCGTAGTGTATTTCCTGGAGGGAGTGATACACACGTTCCCCAGCGGGGTCACTCAAAGAGATGGCTCCCGCACGGGTCATCGTTCGCTCCCCTGCTTGCTGATCATACGGCATATGCAGCAAATACAATCAACTGTTCACGTCCTGGGCTGACCAGCCGAAACCCAGCGTGTCCTGCGGTTACAACGTGTTTACGTACCTTGGCTTGGGACATGGGTATGCTGGTGAGGAGCAGGAATTGAAACATTCCTAGAATACGCATAATCTCCATTGTGTTGGCAGTCCCAAAAAGGGCACGCAAAAATCGGGGGCCGATCCTGAAGGTGGATTGCTGAAGGTGGAAGGATGACGGTGGAGAAGTACTAGCCAAATAAATCCATCAGTAAAAAGAACAGCGGCGTCGTGTATTTGCTGGAGGGAGTGTGTAGTATATTGGGAATACTAATTAGTAACTGGACGGTCACAGACTTGGCTCATAACTCTTTATTGAATGACCATGCATCAACTTCTAACTCCGGGGAGAGAGCGGTCAGTTCCTGTGCCCAACAATGGCACTACTGCCCCTAGTGGTCATATCCCGCTCTACAACAGAGTGATAGTCGAACTCGAGGTCTGCGTGATCGTTTCCTGACCTGCTCTGCAAGACGACTCGTCAGTCGAACTCGAGGTCTGCGTGATCGTGTCCTGACCTGCTCTGCAAGACGGCTCGTCAAGACGGACTCACAGATAAGTCACTGTTCAGTGTTAAAGGACTCACACAAGTTCATCCGTTTGTTTTTCGTGAAGACGTCCGTAAGTCAGACACGTAAGTTTGTGTTCTGAAAAGGTGACACAAGGATTGGAAAATATAAAGGACTTCAAGGGGCTGTGTGTAGCCAAGTAACATAACAGTGTGTAACAAGATATTAAGAGACATTAATGTAAGTGATTTAGCGATATTGATAATTCTTTATTTCATTGAATATACGTCATTGATTTACTTAAGAAGAGGATTTATGTTTGTGCATTTAAGAAAGTTATTTTGAGTGATTCTGCAACATTTCAAAATCTTTATAATGCCTGCCTTTATTCTGAAGGGTTAATTTCAAAGACAATAACTTAACTTGGCATATTCTATTCTCTTGAGTATTTCCTTTTGTAAATGTTTGTTGTAAACTCTACTGTTTAGTTAAGATAACTGTCTTGTGTACAGGTTACTTTCAAATAAGTGAATATGTCACATAGAAGTAAAGAGAGTCAGTGTAAAGGGTCACTCGTAGAGCCAGTAGAAGAGACAGAGCAGACAGATGAGTCTAGCGTTGTACAAGAAGCAGTACAGTCTGAAGAGCCTCGACGAAGTGGAAGAGCCCGTACATTACTGGAAAAAGGAAAATAATTTCAGAAAGAAAAAACAAAAGAACTACTAATTCGCTTTGACAGCATTTATGAACGCTGGAAAGCTTTAACTAAGGTGGCTAAGAAATCAGTTACAAAACAAGATCCAAGTAACATCCTTCACGAACACAGCAGCACTATTCAAAGAGTTATCTGAACTGAATAATGTTTATGAAGAATATCGCAGGATTGACAGCCCAGCTCACGAGATGCGCCGCAAGCTGGATAAATGTATATCAGTCACCAAGATTGTTGTACACAACGCGCAATCTCAAATTCAAGGAACAAAGGAGGAACTGATTTGGCCGGATGCAAGCTCCGTATTCGCATCTACGATTTCCAGTGTGTCATCTCCAGACTTTAAGTCTTCTAAAGCCACTTCCATTCGCTCTAATGTATCCTCAGTTAAACGACTAGAAGCCGCTGCTGAGTATGCAGCCACAAAGGCTGTGTTGAAGATTATGGCTGAGCAAGAGTGCCACCAAGAGAAACTCCAAAGACTTGAAGTTGAGGACAAGAAGATAGTCGCAGAGCAAGAAGTAGCTGCAGTAACTCGTCGTCTTCAAGGCGAAAGAGAAGAGACTGAACGTAAGATAGAAAAGGAGAGACAAGAAGCTTTGCACTTAAAGAAACAGCAAGAAGAGAATGCTGCAAGGAAAAGATCTGTAGAAGAATTAAAAAGAGAGCTTGGACGTTTAGAGGAGATAAAAAGACTGAACGCAGCCAGAGCAAGGCTTCAAGTCTATGACGAAGATGACTTGTATCCAGACCAAAGGCTTACTCCACATAAGTCTGAGCTGCCTACATTTGAGCAACCAATTGATCAGGTGAATCCTGTGTATCAGCACCCACAACCATTAAGGGATGTGGCTCCAAGAAGTGTGCTTCAAAACGACACAAGTGAGCTTGTGAAAGTCCTAGCTGAGGCTATATCAGCAAATAGGCTTCCCATTCCAGAGCCTACAATTTTTAGTGGGGATCCACTCAACTTTAACCATTGGAAGTCTTCCTTTCAGACACTGATTGAGAGAAAAAATATTCCAGCTGCAGAGAAAATCTTCTTCCTTCAGAAATATGTGGGAGGAGCAGCTAAAGAAGCAGTAGAAGGGTATTTTCTGATCGATTCAGAAGATTCATATCATGCAGCATGGGACCTGCTCAAGGAACGTTATGGTGAGCCGTTTGTGATTGCCAAGGCCTTCCGAGACAAATTACATGGTTGGCCAAAACTAGCTCCTAAGGAGAGTGCAGACTTAAGAAAATTTGTAGACTTTCTACGTAGTTGTGAATTCGCTATTGCTCACAATGAGAGTCTAAAGGTTCTTGATGATATTGAGAATCAAAAACTAGCTGCCAAACTACCCGACTGGTTAAGTAGCAGATGGAACCGAAGGGCCACACAATACCAACTGGAACACAGAAAGTTCCCAAGCTTTAACTATTTTGTGACATTCCTGTCGATGGAAGCTAGTATTGCGTGCAACCCTATAACATCCTACAACGCATTACGACAAAGTCAACCTGATAAAGCAAAGATCAAGAACCAAACTATAGGTGCCAAGATCTTCACAACTAACATCAGTGAGAGAAACACAGTCACATGTGTGTTACGTAAGAAATTAGGACACAGTTTACACAAGTGCTTCAAATTCATTGAAAGGACAGTCGCCGAACGAGTCAAGTTCATTCAGAATGAAAGACTGTGCTTCGGATGTTTAAGTCCTGGCCATCAATCCAAGAGCTGCAGTAGCAGGATGGTCTGTGACACCTGCTCAAAACCCCATCCCACATGCCTACACGAAGATCGCTCAAAACAAGAACCAAAAGGAGAAACATCTAAAGACATAAGTTATGGCAAGGAAAGAAAGCTACTGTCAACACAAGAGGTTACCAAGGAAACCACATCCAACAGAGTTGTGCAAGATGGCAATACTACAGACTTCAGCGATAGTACCTGTCTGTGTCAACGCAAAGTGATTCAAGTAAGGAAGTTCTTGTCTATGCTCTGCTAGATTCACAAAGTGATTCTTCCTTCATTCTTGAGGAAGAAGCAAACATTCTAGATACGAACACGGAACAAGTGAAGCCGAAACTATCTACAATGTCGTCAAAGGGGACAATTGTACCCTGTAAAAGACTCAAATACCTACAAATAAGAGGTCTATTCTCCTCTAAGAAGATCACAGTGCCAACAACGTACACTCGTGAATTTATCCCTGCCAATCGGACACACATTCCAACTTCAGAGACCGGTAAAGCATGGCTTCATTTGGAGCATCTTGCAGAACACATTGCGCCGCCTAAGGAATGTGAAATTGGTCTGCTAATCGGATACAACTGCCCACAAGCGCTAATGCCCAGAGAAGTCGTATGTGGAGAAGAAAATGAACCCTTTGCTCAGAGAACTGATCTAGGTTGGAGCATAGTGAGTTATGGTGACCCACAAGAGCACTACAGTGATGCAATTGGAGTAAGTCACCGCATCATTGTAAGGAAAGTGACACCTGAACCCAAACCAACAATCAAGCTCAAAGGTGAAGTTCACTATGTTTGCAAGACTCAGATCAAGGAAATGATCAGTCCAAATGATGTAATTAAGGTACTAGAATCTGATTTCAGTGAAAGAGTTGAAGAAGATGCAACCGTCTCTCAGGAAGATCTCCACTTCTTGACTAAGCTGAAAGATGAAATCAAACACAAACAAGATGGTCATTATGAAATGCCCTTACCTTTCAAACAAGACAGACCAAATCTACCCAATAATAAGTCATGTTCTGTTCAGCGTCTAAGAGGCTTGGAACGAAGGCTCAAGAGAGACCAGAAATACTGCTCAGACTACATGAACTTCATGAAAGATATCATTGCTCGTGGTGATGCTGAGAAGGTTCCCAAAAAGGAACTCAACAATTATCCAGCCTGGTATATTCCCCACCACGGGGTATACCACCCTCAAAAGCCTGGGAAGATACGCGTCGTCTTCGATTGCTCAGCAAGATTCCAAGACACGTCATTGAATGACCACCTTCTTACTGGGCCAGAGCTCACAAATACCTTGGTGGGAGTCCTCTGCAGATTTCGCAAGGGCCCAATTGCTATTATGTGTGATGTGGAGCGAATGTTCCATCAGTTCCATGTAAGACCGGAAGACCAAGACTACCTGAGGTTCTTATGGTGGGAGCATGGTGTACCCTAGCACTGATGGAAGAGTCAGAAAGGTCAAACTGTTAAATAGTGACTCAACCTTAGATAACCTGGGAAAACGCACTACAAAGCCAGTCTATCTTGACAGGACTGTATACAAGACAGTTTTACTGCTTGAAGCAGAATGAATGTTATGGTTATTTTGTGAGGTGAAATCCCAAAGGATGTGATTTGGTGGGAGTTTAACTGCCATAAACGTTATTCATGGCATTGTTGATGTTGTTCGTGTTAGTATTGGTAGGTTTACATAATATCATTATTGTTTGTACAACTTGTAATTTGAATGTTGATTTGTTTGTATTTATGCGGTAGGAACTATGTGCATTCTATGTTGTGTTGGGACGCTTTAGTGGTGACAAGTTCCAGACACGCGGTAAGGTAGCGGCGGTAAAGTTTAGTACCCCGAAAGAAGTTAAATTAACGACGTGTTTATTATTTAAGTATTCTTGTTTCCAAGTGGACCCATTTCCCTCTCAGTCGTGTGCAGCCAGCGAGGATGACGGTGGAGAAGAACTAGCCAAAATTAATCCATCAGTAAACAGAACAGCGGCGTAGTGTATTTCCTGGAGGGAGTGATACACACGTTCCCCAGCGGGGTCACTCAAAGAGATGGCTCCCGCACGGGTCATCGTTCGCTCCCCTGCTTGCTGATCATACGGCATATGCAGCAAATACAATCAACTGTTCACGTCCTGGGCTGACCAGCCGAAACCCAGCGTGTCCTGCGGTTACAACGTGTTTACGTACCTTGGCTTGGGACATGGGTATGCTGGTGAGGAGCAGGAATTGAAACATTCCTAGAATACGCATAATCTCCATTGTGTTGGCAGTCCCAAAAAGGGCACGCAAAAATCGGGGGCCGATCCTGAAGGTGGATTGCTGAAGGTGGAAGGATGACGGTGGAGAAGTACTAGCCAAAATTAATCCATCAGTAAACAGAACAGCGGCGTAGTGTATTTCCTGGAGGGAGTGATACACACGTTCCCCAGCGGGGTCACTCAAAGAGATGGCTCCCGCACGGGTCATCGTTCGCTCCCCTGCTTGCTGATCATACGGCATATGCAGCAAATAAAATCAACTGTTCACGTCCTGGGCTGACCAGCCGAAACCCAGCGTGTCCTGCGGTTACAACGTGTTTACGTACCTTGGCTTGGGACATGGGTATGCTGGTGAGGAGCAGGAATTGAAACATTCCTAGAATACGCATAATCTCCATTGTGTTGGCAGTCCCAAAAAGGGCACGCAAAAATCGGGGGCCGATCCTGAAGGTGGATTGCTGAAGGTGGAAGGATGACGGTGGAGAAGTACTAGCCAAAATTAATCCATCAGTAAACAGAACAGCGGCGTAGTGTATTTCCTGGAGGGAGTGATACACACGTTCCCCAGCGGGGTCACTCAAAGAGATGGCTCCCGCACGGGTCATCGTTCGCTCCCCTGCTTGCTGATCATACGGCATGTGCAGCAAATACAATCAACTGTTCACGTCCTGGGCTGACCAGCCGAAACCCAGCGTGTCCTGCGGTTACAACGTGTTTACGTACCTTGGCTTGGGACATGGGTATGCTGGTGAGGAGCAGGAATTGAAACATTCCTAGAATACGCATAATCTCCATTGTGTTGGCAGTCCCAAAAAGGGCACGCAAAAATCGGGGGCCGATCCTGAAGGTGGATTGCTGAAGGTGGAAGGATGACGGTGGAGAAGTACTAGCCAAAATTAATCCATCAGTAAACAGAACAGCGGCGTAGTGTATTTCCTGGAGGGAGTGATACACACGTTCCCCAGCGGGGTCACTCAAAGAGATGGCTCCCGCACGGGTCATCGTTCGCTCCCCTGCTTGCTGATCATACGGCATATGCAGCAAATACAATCAACTGTTCACGTCCTGGGCTGACCAGCCGAAACCCAGCGTGTCCTGCGGTTACAACGTGTTTACGTACCTTGGCTTGGGACATGGGTATGCTGGTGAGGAGCAGGAATTGAAACATTCCTAGAATACGCATAATCTCCATTGTGTTGGCAGTCCCAAAAAGGGCACGCAAAAATCGGGGGCCGATCCTGAAGGTGGATTGCTGAAGGTGGAAGGATGACGGTGGAGAAGTACTAGCCAAAATTAATCCATCAGTAAACAGAACAGCGGCGTAGTGTATTTCCTGGAGGGAGTGATACACACGTTCCCCAGCGGGGTCACTCAAAGAGATGGCTCCCGCACGGGTCATCGTTCGCTCCCCTGCTTGCTGATCATACGGCATATGCAGCAAATACAATCAACTGTTCACGTCCTGGGCTGACCAGCCGAAACCCAGCGTGTCCTGCGGTTACAACGTGTTTACGTACCTTGGCTTGGGACATGGGTATGCTGGTGAGGAGCAGGAATTGAAACATTCCTAGAATACGCATAATCTCCATTGTGTTGGCAGTCCCAAAAAGGGCACGCAAAAATCGGGGGCCGATCCTGAAGGTGGATTGCTGAAGGTGGAAGGATGACGGTGGAGAAGTACTAGCCAAAATTAATCCATCAGTAAACAGAACAGCGGCGTAGTGTATTTCCTGGAGGGAGTGATACACACGTTCCCCAGCGGGGTCACTCAAAGAGATGGCTCCCGCACGGGTCATCGTTCGCTCCCCTGCTTGCTGATCATACGGCATATGCAGCAAATACAATCAACTGTTCACGTCCTGGGCTGACCAGCCGAAACCCAGCGTGTCCTGCGGTTACAACGTGTTTACGTACCTTGGCTTGGGACATGGGTATGCTGGTGAGGAGCAGGAATTGAAACATTCCTAGAATACGCATAATCTCCATTGTGTTGGCAGTCCCAAAAAGGGCACGCAAAAATCGGGGGCCGATCCTGAAGGTGGATTGCTGAAGGTGGATTGCTGAAGGTGGAAGGATGACGGTGGAGAATTACTAGCCAAAATTAATCCATCAGTAAACAGAACAGCGGCGTAGTGTATTTCCTGGAGGGAGTGATACACACGTTCCCCAACGGGGTCACTCAAAGATATGGCTCCCGCACGGGTCATCGTTCGCTCCCCTGCTTGCTGATCATACGGCATATGCAGCAAATACAATCAACTGTTCACGTCCTGGGCTGACCAGCCGAAACCCAGCGTGTCCTGCGGTTACAACGTGTTTACGTACCTTGGCTTGGGACATGGGTATGCTGGTGAGGAGCAGGAATTGAAACATTCCTAGAATACGCATAATCTCCATTGTGTTGGCAGTCCCAAAAAGGGCACGCAAAAATCGGGGGCCGATCCTGAAGGTGGATTGCTGAAGGTGGAAGGATGACGGTGGAGAAGTACTAGCCAAAATTAATCCATCAGTAAACAGAACAGCGGCGTAGTGTATTTCCTGGAGGGAGTGATACACACGTTCCCCAGCGGGGTCACTCAAAGAGATGGCTCCCGCACGGGTCATCGTTCGCTCCCCTGCTTGCTGATCATACGGCATATGCAGCAAATACAATCAACTGTTCACGTCCTGGGCTGACCAGCCGAAACCCAGCGTGTCCTGCGGTTACAATGTGTTTACGTACCTTGGCTTGGGACATGGGTATGCTGGTGAGGAGCAGGAATTGAAACATTCCTAGAATACGCATAATCTCCATTGTGTTGGCAGTCCCAAAAAGGGCACGCAAAAATCGGGGGCCGATCCTGAAGGTGGATTGCTGAAGGTGGAAGGATGACGGTGGAGAAGTACTAGCCAAAATTAATCCATCAGTAAACAGAACAGCGGCGTAGTGTATTTCCTGGAGGGAGTGATACACACGTTCCCCAGCGGGGTCACTCAAAGAGATGGCTCCCGCACGGGTCATCGTTCGCTCCCCTGCTTGCTGATCATACGGCATATGCAGCAAATACAATCAACTGTTCACGTCCTGGGCTGACCAGCCGAAACCCAGCGTGTCCTGCGGTTACAACGTGTTTACGTACCTTGGCTTGGGACATGGGTATGCTGGTGAGGAGCAGGAATTGAAACATTCCTAGAATACGCATAATCTCCATTGTGTTGGCAGTCCCAAAAAGGGCACGCAAAAATCGGGGGCCGATCCTGAAGGTGGATTGCTGAAGGTGGAAGGATGACGGTGGAGAAGTACTAGCCAAAATTAATCCATCAGTAAACAGAACAGCGGCGTAGTGTATTTCCTGGAGGGAGTGATACACACGTTCCCCAGCGGGGTCACTCAAAGAGATGGCTCCCGCACGGGTCATCGTTCGCTCCCCTGCTTGCTGATCATACGGCATATGCAGCAAATACAATCAACTGTTCACGTCCTGGGCTGACCAGCCGAAACCCAGTGTGTCCTGCGGTTACAACGTGTTTACGTACCTTGGCTTGGGACATAGGTATGCTGGTGAGGAGCAGGAATTGAAACATTCCTAGAATACGCATAATCTCCATTGTGTTGGCAGTCCCAAAAAGGGCACGCAAAAATCGGGGGCCGATCCTGAAGGTGGATTGCTGAAGGTGGAAGGATGACGGTGGAGAAGTACTAGCCAAAATTAATCCATCAGTAAACAGAACAGCGGCGTAGTGTATTTCCTGGAGGGAGTGATACACACGTTCCCCAGCGGGGTCACTCAAAGAGATGGCTCCCGCACGGGTCATCGTTCGCTCCCCTGCTTGCTGATCATACGGCATATGCAGCAAATACAATCAACTGTTCACGTCCTGGGCTGACCAGCCGAAACCCAGCGTGTCCTGCGGTTACAACGTGTTTACGTACCTTGGCTTGGGACATGGGTATGCTGGTGAGGAGCAGGAATTGAAACATTCCTAGAATACGCATAATCTCCATTGTGTTGGCAGTCCCAAAAAGGGCACGCAAAAATCGGGGGCCGATCCTGAAGGTGGATTGCTGAAGGTGGAAGGATGACGGTGGAGAAGTACTAGCCAAAATTAATCCATCAGTAAACAGAACAGCGGCGTAGTGTATTTCCTGGAGGGAGTGATACACACGTTCCCCAGCGGGGTCACTCAAAGAGATGGCTCCCGCACGGGTCATCGTTCGCTCCCCTGCTTGCTGATCATACGGCATATGCAGCAAATACAATCAACTGTTCACGTCCTGGGCTGACCAGCCGAAACCCAGCGTGTCCTGCGGTTACAACGTGTTTACGTACCTTGGCTTGGGACATGGGTATGCTGGTGAGGAGCAGGAATTGAAACATTCCTAGAATACGCATAATCTCCATTGTGTTGGCAGTCCCAAAAAGGGCACGCAAAAATCGGGGGCCGATCCTGAAGGTGGATTGCTGAAGGTGGAAGGATGACGGTGGAGAAGTACTAGCCAAAATTAATCCATCAGTAAACAGAACAGCGGCGTAGTGTATTTCCTGGAGGGAGTGATACACACGTTCCCCAGCGGGGTCACTCAAAGAGATGGCTCCCGCACGGGTCATCGTTCGCTCCCCTGCTTGCTGATCATACGGCATATGCAGCAAATACAATCAACTGTTCACGTCCTGGGCTGACCAGCCGAAACCCAGCGTGTCCTGCGGTTACAACGTGTTTACGTACCTTGGCTTGGGACATGGGTATGCTGGTGAGGAGCAGGAATTGAAACATTCCTAGAATACGCATAATCTCCATTGTGTTGGCAGTCCCAAAAAGGGCACGCAAAAATCGGGGGCCGATCCTGAAGGTGGATTGCTGAAGGTGGAAGGATGACGGTGGAGAAGTACTAGCCAAAATTAATCCATCAGTAAACAGAACAGCGGCGTAGTGTATTTCCTGGAGGGAGTGATACACACGTTCCCCAGCGGGGTCACTCAAAGAGATGGCTCCCGCACGGGTCATCGTTCGCTCCCCTGCTTGCTGATCATACGGCATATGCAGCAAATACAATCAACTGTTCACGTCCTGGGCTGACCAGCCGAAACCCAGCGTGTCCTGCGGTTACAACGTGTTTACGTACCTTGGCTTGGGACATGGGTATGCTGGTGAGGAGCAGGAATTGAAACATTCCTAGAATACGCATAATCTCCATTGTGTTGGCAGTCCCAAAAAGGGCACGCAAAAATCGGGGGCCGATCCTGAAGGTGGATTGCTGAAGGTGGAAGGATGACGGTGGAGAAGTACTAGCCAAAATTAATCCATCAGTAAACAGAACAGCGGCGTAGTGTATTTCCTGGAGGGAGTGATACACACGTTCCCCAGCGGGGTCACTCAAAGAGATGGCTCCCGCACGGGTCATCGTTCGCTCCCCTGCTTGCTGATCATACGGCATATGCAGCAAATACAATCAACTGTTCACGTCCTGGGCTGACCAGCCGAAACCCAGCGTGTCCTGCGGTTACAACGTGTTTACGTACCTTGGCTTGGGACATGGGTATGCTGGTGAGGAGCAGGAATTGAAACATTCCTAGAATACGCATAATCTCCATTGTGTTGGCAGTCCCAAAAAGGGCACGCAAAAATCGGGGGCCGATCCTGAAGGTGGATTGCTGAAGGTGGATTGCTGAAGGTGGAAGGATGATGGTGGAGAAGTACTAGCCAAAATTAATCCATCAGTAAACAGAACAGCGGCGTAGTGTATTTCCTGGAGGGAGTGATACACACGTTCCCCAGCGGGGTCACTCAAAGAGATGGCTCCCGCACGGGTCATCGTTCGCTCCCCTGCTTGCTGATCATACGGCATATGCAGCAAATACAATCAACTGTTCACGTCCTGGGCTGACCAGCCGAAACCGAGCGTGTCCTGCGGTTACAACGTGTTTACGTACCTTGACTTGGGACATGGGTATGCTGGTGAGGAGCAGGAATTGAAACATTCCTAGAATACGCATATTCTCCATTGTGTTGGCAGTCCCAAAAAGGGCACGCAAAAATCGGGGGCCGATCCTGAAGGTGGATTGCTGAAGGTGGATTGCTGAAGGTGGAAGGATGATGGTGGAGAAGTACTAGCCAAAATTAATCCATTAGTAAACAGAACAGCGGCGTAGTGTATTTCCTGGAGGGAGTGATACACACGTTCCCCAGCGGGGTCACTCAAAGAGATGGCTCCCGCACGGGTCATCGTTCGCTCCCCTGCTTGCTGATCATACGGCATATGCAGCAAATACAATCAACTGTTCACGTCCTGGGCTGACCAGCCGAAACCGAGCGTGTCCTGCGGTTACAACGTGTTTACGTACCTTGACCTAGGACATGGGTATGCTGGTGAGGAGCAGGAATTGAAACATTCCTAGAATACGCATATTCTCCATTGTGTTGGCAGTCCCAAAAAGGGCACGCAAAAATCGGGGGCCGATCCTGAAGGTGGATTGCTGAAGGTGGAAGGATGACGGTGGAGAAGTACTAGCCAAAATTAATCCATCAGTAAACAGAACAGCGGCGTAGTGTATTTCCTGGAGGGAGTGATACACACGTTCCCCAGCGGGGTCACTCAAAGAGATGGCTCCCGCACGGGTCATCGTTCGCTCCCCTGCTTGCTGATCATACGGCATATGCAGCAAATACAATCAACTGTTCACGTCCTGGGCTGACCAGCCGAAACCCAGCGTGTCCTGCGGTTACAACGTGTTTACGTACCTTGGCTTGGGACATGGGTATGCTGGTGAGGAGCAGGAATTGAAACATTCCTAGAATACGCATAATCTCCATTGTGTTGGCAGTCCCAAAAAGGGCACGCAAAAATCAGGGGCCGATCCTGAAGGTGGATTGCTGAAGGTGGAAGGATGACGGTGGAGAAGTACTAGCCAAAATTAATCCATCAGTAAACAGAACAGCGGCGTAGTGTATTTCCTGGAGGGAGTGATACACACGTTCCCCAGCGGGGTCACTCAAAGAGATGGCTCCCGCACGGGTCATCGTTCGCTCCCCTGCTTGCTGATCATACGGCATATGCAGCAAATACAATCAACTGTTCACGTCCTGGGCTGACCAGCCGAAACCCAGCGTGTCCTGCGGTTACAACGTGTTTACGTACCTTGGCTTGGGACATGGGTATGCTGGTGAGGAGCAGGAATTGAAACATTCCTAGAATACGCATAATCTCCATTGTGTTGGCAGTCCCAAAAAGGGCACGCAAAAATCGGGGGCCGATCCTGAAGGTGGATTGCTGAAGGTGGAAGGATGACGGTGGAGAAGTACTAGCCAAAATTAATCCATCAGTAAACAGAACAGCGGCGTAGTGTATTTCCTGGAGGGAGTGATACACACGTTCCCCAGCGGGGTCACTCAAAGAGATGGCTCCCGCACGGGTCATCGTTCGCTCCCCTGCTTGCTGATCATACGGCATATGCAGCAAATACAATCAACTGTTCACGTCCTGGGCTGACCAGCCGAAACCCAGTGTGTCCTGCGGTTACAACGTGTTTACGTACCTTGGCTTGGGACATGGGTATGCTGGTGAGGAGCAGGAATTGAAACATTCCTAGAATACGCATAATCTCCATTGTGTTGGCAGTCCCAAAAAGGGCACGCAAAAATCGGGGGCCGATCCTGAAGGTGGATTGCTGAAGGTGGATTGCTGAAGGTGGAAGGATGACGGTGGAGAAGTACTAGCCAAAATTAATCCATCAGTAAACAGAACAGCGGCGTAGTGTATTTCCTGGAGGGAGTGATACACACGTTCCCCAGCGGGGTCACTCAAAGAGATGGCTCCCGCACGGGTCATCGTTCGCTCCCCTGCTTGCTGATCATACGGCATATGCAGCAAATACAATCAACTGTTCAACGTCCTGGGCTGACCAGCCGAAACCCAGCGTGTCCTGCGGTTACAACGTGTTTACGTACCTTGGCTTGGGACATGGGTATGCTGGTGAGGAGCAGGAATTGAAACATTCCTAGAATACGCATAATCTCCATTGTGTTGGCAGTCCCAAAAAGGGCACGCAAAAATCGGGGGCCGATCCTGAAGGTGGATTGCTGAAGGTGGATTGCTGAAGGTGGAAGGATGACGGTGGAGAAGTACTAGCCAAAATTAATCCATCAGTAAACAGAACAGCGGCGTAGTGTATTTCCTGGAGGGAGTGATACACACGTTCCCCAGCGGGGTCACTCAAAGAGATGGCTCCCGCACGGGTCATCGTTCGCTCCCCTGCTTGCTGATCATACGGCATATGCAGCAAATACAATCAACTGTTCACGTCCTGGGCTGACCAGCCGAAACCCAGCGTGTCCTGCGGTTACAACGTGTTTACGTACCTTGGCTTGGGACATGGGTATGCTGGTGAGGAGCAGGAATTGAAACATTCCTAGAATACGCATAATCTCCATTGTGTTGGCAGTCCCAAAAAGGGCACGCAAAAATCGGGGGCCGATCCTGAAGGTGGATTGCTGAAGGTGGATTGCTGAAGGTGGAAGGATGACGGTGGAGAAGTACTAGCCAAAATTAATCCATCAGTAAACAGAACAGCGGCGTAGTGTATTTCCTGGAGGGAGTGATACACACGTTCCCCAGCGGGGTCACTCAAAGAGATGGCTCCCGCACGGGTCATCGTTCGCTCCCCTGCAGCAAATACAATCAACTGTTCACGTCCTGGGCTGACCAGCCGAAACCCAGCGTGTCCTGCGGTTACAACGTGTTTACGTACCTTGGCTTGGGACATGGGTATGCTGGTGAGGAGCAGGAATTGAAACATTCCTAGAATACGCATAATCTCCATTGTGTTGGCAGTCCCAAAAAGGGCACGCAAAAATCGGGGGCCGATCCTGAAGGTGGATTGCTGAAGGTGGATTGATGAAGGTGGAAGGATGACGGTGGAGAAGTACTAGCCAAATAAATCCATCAGTAAAAAGAACAGCGGCGTCGTGTATTTGCTGGAGGGAGTGATACTTCATGTGCCCCTATTTGGAAGGTATGCTTGTTCTTGCACATAACTATGTTCATTTGTGGTAAATGTATACATACATTTTGTATCGTCATTTTCACTTTTATACTTTTGTCTGTTTTTAGATATACACTGTTTTCTTGTATTGTGTATTCATTGTCTTTTTGTTGTTGTGGACATGAATGAAAAACCAACAAATGTATAGTTTAAAAATACTATATATAATATATATGTATAATATATATGCATTATATATGTACAATGTATTTCTATATATGTGCCTGAGATAAAAATGTACCCCCCTTATCTGTGATAGACTTTCTTCTCCATCTTGTTCTCCTTTTTTTCACTCTTGCACTACATTTCAAGTTAAATTCAAATTTTGTTCATCTAAATGCTTGGATAGTTATATTTGATATCGCTTAATTACAATGAAGACTAGTGTCAACATTTGTGTCGCTGACAAAGCAACCATGACAGGTTTTCAACAAACAGTGCTTATTTTATTATCTAATTTTACTTACTAAACACATCCAATGAAATACAAATGTATAGTTCTAAACAGTACACACTTTGGAAGTAGCCTAAAATTGTCTTCTCTTCTACATTCATCAAGTGACTTGTGATTAAGTTCTGTGATATTCCAACATTTTTGGACAAGAGGGTTGCACATTACTTTGACCTTATCATGTATTCATAATGAACACAAATGACTGATGCCCTAAGTGATAAAGGGACATATGTGCACGTGTCCACACCTATTGTCTCCCATTTTGACTGGCCTTCAAACCTTTTATCTGAAAGAAAAACATAACAACCTTGAATGCATTGCTGTCACTTCCCATTTGTTTTTCTAAAACAAGAGAATATATAAGGGTGTGTAAAGCTTCCCTCTTATTTAAATGTCACCATCAGCATTCAGGAAGGAAGGCACATGACAGAATCGTGTGGTCGACCAAAATCCACTTTTAAAACAAATCCCACTCTTATTGCCCAATAGGATCAGATATAGGAGAGATTTCACAGACAAGTCAGATGGGTTATTTGTGGCAGGCCTGTCTTCTGTAGCTCTGTGTCTCCTAATATGTATGAAGCGATCATGTGTACTTCCAATGAGAGTGGCCCTCTTCATTACCCAATTTGATAATAAAAAAAAACTCATGCAGAAAGATGTGGGCTAGGCCATCAAATAGATTCCAGAAGGAGGCCATCAGATACGCTATAGCTGACATTTGCACATTTATGCCAAGACACAGTTCAGTACTTTCTGTGGCTTTTGTTACCGGTCACAAGGGCTTTGGAAGTGACCTCATGTTAGACATTTAGGAGACATATTTTATTTAAAGTGACACACTGAGAATTCAGACACTTGTCATTCAAAAGGTGGTAGGATGAGGCATTTGTTTCTCAAGGATAGGGGGCGGACAAACACACACACACACACACACACACACACATTATTTTCTAATAGCAGAATGATATGAAAGAAATACACAAAGGTTACTTGCTCTAGAACAAATACTTAATTGTAGGCCTACTATGAACATATTATATAACATCACTTGCAAAGAACCAAAGCACTTGTAAAACAAACTGTAGTCAAAGCATCAATCAAGCATAAATTGCACAGATAAAGTGAATACAAATAAATGGGCTGTTCCAACTTTTTCAACTAACACAACACACACTATGTTTTAAGAAGTTGTTCTTTTTCATGATCTGGAAACATAGCAAAATTAACCTCATTGAGTTTGCTTCAGCAAAAACTAAATAACAGTGTTCTTTTCATTACACTGTGTGACACGAAAGCGGCTTGCTGGGTGGCGTGAGTGGGAGGGGTTTTGGCAGTAGAGGTCTGCCTGCATTTTTTATTTGTAGAATATATCAGCTATAGGATGTGATTTTATTGATAACATTATTGAAATCCCTATCAATCAGCATTGACTACAAATATGTCCAGGTAATTAAAATAGCATAAAAATTGTAAGGTACGAGCTAGTTACTTTTACCACAAACTTCGTCAGTTCCACAGGCAGACACCCAGGTGAGTTCTATGGCTCACATAAAAGAAAAACGGAAATGACCCAGAACTGGTTTGATTTACTTTTGCTCTGATAGACTGATGCTCCATCAACTTTATGCCCTCATTTATGCCCTCACCCTACCCCTGGGTGGGGGAGGTCAGATTTTCAGGCTGGACCCCAACCTAGACTATCCTGCCCATAAAAATAACCCACAGGAACAGATATGCCCCCCCCCCTCCCCTCCCCCCCTTGCCCTTCACCACCTGCATCAAGCACAGTCTGCCCCACTAGTCAGACTGACAGAGATAGCAAGTGATATATTCAACATCCCTGTCGCTGTATACATGGCTGTATACACGGCTGTATACATATGGCCTGATATGAGGCTGGGTCCCGGTGAGTGTAGCATGGTGATGCCTGTGTGATGTCCAATATACCTGTTTGGACTAGTAGGAATAGATGCAAACAAGTGGCCAAATCTGATCCCTGTTGCTCGTTGGATCCAGCCTGACCTGGATTGGAAGGGTTTTTTACTGACCGTGGCATTATTCCCTTGCCAAATATCAATTTGTTTGTCTTTTGCAGGCCAATCAATTTTAATTCATTATTGTATTTTTAACTGAACTTGGTCAGCCGAAAACCTTTTCATATCGAAGTCTCCCTCTCAGGTTTTAATATTAACCATTTACAAGTCCACAAAATACTCACCAAACTTTAGAGATGACTACAGAACTACGGTCTATCAACTATATGTACCGTGTTTGAGTGTCTAGCCAATGTTGGAAATGTTAACATTCATAATGAGAACTCCAACGACAGCAGTTCCAAATCTCTGAATGTGGCAGACCCACCCTCCCCCGCTGGATTCTATGATGTCCAATAGGGTTTTTATTTCTAGGATGTTGTAACCAATCTTTTCCCCACGGCAGATTCATAAAGTTGATTTATCTATCGGTGGCATGTTGGCACAGTGGTCAGCACTGCTGCCTCACAGCAAGAAGGTCCTGGGTTCG
Organism: Lota lota; assembly: GCA_026745465.1. Taxonomy (NCBI): domain Eukaryota; kingdom Metazoa; phylum Chordata; class Actinopteri; order Gadiformes; family Lotidae; genus Lota; species Lota lota. Next base: position 930,189 of record JACYXH010000753.1, read on the forward strand.
ACCCATGTTTCAAACTAGTTTGTACGTTCTCCCTGCTCTCCTCTAATGGCTCACTGTTCTTCCTCTCTAACTATGTTCTCCCTGTTCTCCCTATAACTGCCGACTTGACAGCGACCTGACAACTAAACCAACCACGCTATCAGAAACAATCACCTGATGTTACACACACCCCGCGCACAAAAGCAGGAAACCTGGGTCACACATCAAGATTGGGACTTTCACACTAACCCCTAAAATAGTCACTGTTAACCCCAGGAGACACTCCAGAGAACAGAGGAAGAAGACCCAGGACTGCACTTCTGACACTTGGATGTTCCCGTCACGCACGTTAATGATAACACAATCAAAGGCTTTTATGATGGCAACAATGCTAAATTTTGAGTCCTGGATCAGCTGTTATACACTACAGGGAGGAAGTGTTTAACGTAACAGGCCATGCTGTCACCCGGGACCCTAAATACAAAGGGCTCCTCATATTACTTACTAGAGAACCAATGAGTTACGCTCTGCCATCACGAAGACAAACATGCCACTGTGTATGACCATTCTAGTGCTTTTTTGGTCAATCTTGGTAGAACTTCACCTTTGGGAGATGAATTGCACATTTTCTGATCAGCTGAGTGTTTGTGTGTGTGTGTGGTTTGGGAGGGTTGGGTGTCTATGGTGTGTGTGTGTGTGTGTGTGTGTGTGTGTTTATGGGAGAATGTATGTTTGGGGGGTGTTTGGGGTATGTCTGTGTGCATGTGCGTGTGTGAGCGTGCATGGCCTCCAGTTACAAAGCATGTAAGCCTACATCTGCATATATCATTATCTTTTATTCGTTATAATGAAATTATTATGTGGTCCCGTGCCACCATGGTAGACAGGACTTCAAGGTCTCTGTACTGAAACTCCTTTAAGGAGAGTCTGTTCTTCCCAGTAACTTCCATGGCAGTCGATAATTAGAGAGCCACAGGTCACAATGGTCCCACTACTAAGAGGTGTTTGGGGAGACATTGCCCTGGGGAGGGGTGTGTGTGTGAGGCTAGTGTCTAGAAAAAAAAACAGACTCATCAATATCGTAACTAATGCTCCAACTGGATTCTTAGATGTTCCCAGTCGCGACCTTTCATTTGAGGATTTTGTTTGCGGTGATAACCGCTTTACGGTAGGCCTAATTGATACTGACCGTAACGCCAAACAACGAATGTTTTAAGGGCGGATCAACCCTTTTTGGGAAGAAGCCTTATCACGAAATCTGCTCCCGCACTGTACGACGCCCAACAACGCAATTTGCCGGTTGTCATTGTCCCTTAATGGGCAAGGGTTAATTTTGATTATCCTATTTGTCACATCCCGCCCCCATCATTGAAGACTTCACGCTGTCCTTGTGTTTCCTGGTTCTGATTGTTCCCACTCACCATGATTGTTTTCACCTGTCCCTCATTAACAGCCCCCTTCTAGTGTATTTAGTCTGTGTGTTTCCCTTCGTCTTTGTTCCTCTGTGTCAAACGTTCCAGCATTACTCCTAGCGACTTTTACGATTCCAGTATTTTTTATTTATTTATTCCTGCCTGTTATTCCCGACTACGCTTTTGCCTTCTCCCTACCGGATTGTTTGCCTGACCTCCAACTGATTACCCGTGTACCGAACTATTACGCCTGTCTACTCCCAGCCGGATTGTTTGCCTGATTGTCATGATTACCCGTGTACCGACCCTTGCTTCTCAGTAAAGACCATTCTTACTATCCAGACTTGTTAACCTCCGAGTCGTGCTTTTGAGTCCTTTTTGCCCTGTGGTTCACCTAGTTCTTACACTATTAGGCTGACCTAATTTAATATACCCAAATATTTATACATATATGAATTCGTTTGTTCATGCATTCATTTTATTCAGTAGTGCTTCAGGAGTTCGTGTTAAACGTCAAACAATCGAAGGTGCTATTCAAACAGCCTACAACAATGAAACTCAGGAGACATAGTCTACTTCTTTTATAAATTATGAATGTACCAGCCCACATTGTTGGTCAGTAGGCCCTTGAGGCGATAAACTCACGCTCCACGTGTCTATAAGAAGAACCCTGGACTGAAGCTGTCACTAGCCTATCGCCCTGCAGGGGAGTTATATTACTCAAGACCCCGTTTTGTATCTTACAAAAAAATAAGTCGTTATAATCTAGGCTAAATAGCTGGAATTATGCATATTGATAAAGCCAAGGTTGCGTTCGTATTCATGGTCTGTGGGAGTCTGACCGTTTTATTTGGAATCATTATTGTGTTTGCAGGACCAATGATTATCGATGGCCAAATAATAAAGGTAAGAAAAGTCCATACAATTTACCAAAAAATGTCTATAGCATATTGGGTGTCTCGTTTACAAACAGTGACTGCCAGCGAAGGGGACAATAAAGCGCCTTCACAAACTGTGCTCACATGGAGACCACAGCTTTGTAATCAATGTGTAAATGGCATTGCAATGCATTTTTCCTTATAAAGACTGATAATGGAATGATAAAATGCTATTTCCAGAGCTGAATGCGTTGGCTTGTCTTTCTTTTGCATATGTTGCGTAGGGTAATGTTTTTTTTGTAGTGTCATCCTAATATCACTGACCAGAAGACTATAATTTGACTGCATAAATAAATGACAGAATTTTGCCATCTTGCTATTCTAAGAAATGCAAGAAGGCTTTCGAGTAGTTCATTATTGAACCTATCCATGTAACTTTGAAAATATCAACAATGATCATAGCCAATATAAACAGCCACGGGCATGTTTGACAGTTATCATGTCTATCGATGGACCCAGCCTAGTCTACTTCTCGAGAAGTCAGCTACATGTTACAATGGACTTTCGCGGGACCGTAGTTCTTAATAACTTTGAAACAAACAAGCATTCAAATAAAACCTCATCTAGTTTTTTATTTGCACCAAAGAACCATTAAACTCCGACACAGCAAATCCTTGCCATCTTGACAGTTTTATATCTCTTGTCTATGTTTTCTGCCCCTTGGTTGAGCGCCAGCTTTTCCAGATGGGAAATTTTTAAGTGTCGTACCAGAGGCTTACAATTATGGTATTTAGAGTACAATTATCTTACGCGAGTCATAACCAAGAGCACAGGCATAAATGTGTAATTTCAGAAAACATTTTGACACGCCTACAAATCTAGGCACATTGTTTACAAAATAAGAATTGGTGATGTAGTTATACGATGCGTGGAATGGGGAAGTCTTTCGGGACTCACTTAAATAAAAACAGCTCAACATGAAAACAAAAGCAGCTGTTCAATAAACTAAAAGCTCTACTAGTAATCTATAACAACACGAGTTGAGTCACGTTCATCATACAACAAGCCTGATTGGCTGGAAAGACACCCGAGAAGAGATACGTAAACACAGACGTAAGATCCATAATTTACTGTCCTGATCGGGTCGGTAAATGAATTCAAATGAGATAGCCTAGACTGGTTACAACTACAGATACTACAATACAAAATTATCACGCCTATCGGCCGTCACGTTGACCAGAAGGCCGTCTACTTTGAACTACGCAATTTGTTACGCAGTCTTCGTGGCTGCAACTTGTTGCTACAATTTGTCAAATAAAAAAAAATTCTTCAATGTAATTTTAGTTTGTTGTCTTGTCACACTTGGACAAAACACTATCAGCCATTATATGAAAACACACAAGACCGATGCAGAATATGACTTATCGCTATGGTAAACTTTTTTTTAAATCTTGCTTGTTTGAGTGTTTGACTACATTTCCCATACATACTTGACGTACCGGGGGCGTGGCCTCCAAAATATAAACACGTCTGTGCGGCGGTTCAGCCATCTGGGTCACGCAACAACAGATTTAATTGATTGATTATTAGTTTATGGTTGGACTTTACAATATCCCGTGGCTTTTTTATGCTGAACGGGACAGGTATGATAGCATTTACACTTTAGCCTGTTAACGTTAGTCAGATAGGGATATGGGCAGCACAGGAGAATGAACCATTTGCTCTAATCAGGGAGGTATTGTTCAGTCTTCTTTGGCTGATCTTTATTTACACTCACTATGGCCGAAAATACATCTAAGGTAACAATTGGATTCGTAGTCGCGGGGATACTTGCTGTCTCTTTCGGAACAGTGCTTGTATTTGTAGGATCGATGATTATTGATGACCAAATAGTAAAGGTAAGTGAGGACAGTGAAAAGTCTGAGTAATTGTTGACAACTTCTCACGATTCTGCACGGTTTATCCCTAACTGCCAAGGTGTGCTTACCTTTTTTTTTTTTTCCGTTATTCCACTGTAGATATCCAGCGTTGTAGCTTATTTTGCTTTACAAAAACTTGTGTGTGTCCCAAATATCCGAAGGCTATAGAGTTAACGCAGGGAGGACGTAATACCATCAGTACAGCAATGTTGCTTGTCTCACTTCATGGACAACAAGGACAACATACAGTGAGGCCAAATCTTGATTTAGATGACAGCGTTCCTTGTTTTAATTTGAACCCCCAGAACACCGTGATAGACCCGAATAATGAGCTGTCCTACACCATGTGGAAGGACATCCCTGTCCCCTTCTTCATGTCCGTGTACTTCTTCAACGTTCTCAACCCCAAGGAGGTTCTGTTGGGTGAGAAACCCATGGTGGAGCAGAGGGGGCCATACGTGTACAGGTGTGTAGACTACCTACCGTGGTGTCGGTCATTTCTGTATTCAATCTGTAGTGTGACCATATTTGCACTAACATCATCTTGAATGGGCTCCAAAAAACGTTTTAATGTGACCACTTGAAAGATAAGCAGTAAATTGTAGGACAGTACCAGTATAATACAAAAAGAGAAAATAACCAAATTATATGTATTTTGTTAAAAAAATGAATATATCATTCGTATTATATACAATTTATGAACTTAATATCACCTTTGTGTGAAAAGATTAACCTGGCTGCTTGAAATGGTTCAGATTATTGTTGCTTTGTCTCTGTAGTGTAGTTTCATTGGGCTGATGGTTTGGAACACTGCTTTCTGAATGGCATTCATGGGCTCAACTGTTAACCCAGAGTTCCAGAAATCTCCTCCAGTGACCCCAAAATCGTGTGTGTGTGTGTGTGTGTGTGTGTGTGTGTGTGTGTGTGTGTGTGTGTGTGTGTGTGTGTGTGTGTGTGTGTGTGTGTGTGTGTGTGTGTGTGTGTGTGTGTGTGTGTGTGTGTGTGTGTGTGTGTGTGTGTGGTATCATTTTATAATGTCATGTTTAGTTAATCTTCAACTCACCTCTTGTGGATGTTAAGAAATGTATATCAGCTATATTTTTATGATAGATAAATCCCATATATATTTGGTAACGCTTTAGATTACAGCCCGCAACATGCAGTGTAATTACTCCGGGGTCATGGTATAATCGTTGGCACTAATGGTGTACCATTCAGTAATTACCAATGCTTGCATGTCTTTACTGGGGAACAAGATGTGAAGTTATGGAATAAAGGGTTAACAATTCAGGATCTTTCAAATAATTTATAATGTAGTTATTTATTTTAACTACTGGGCACCTATATTATTTGTATGACCTTCTGAGCAATAATCCAGACGTTTGGGAGGAATTTAGAGAGAATTTATACAGTATTTATTATAATCTACTGGGTACATATTCTATAATTTTAGGGTAGCTACAGAACCAAGCAAAAATCTTGACATTTCCCGTAAAATGGATTAATGACTTCTGTATCATGCAATTTTGTTTTTGTTGTTTAAAAATGCCCCAACATGAAAACAATAGCAGATGTTCAATAAACTAAAGGCTATACTAGTAATCTATAACAACAACAATTTTGAGTCAAGTTCATCATACAACAAGCCTGATTGGCTGAATGGACATCACCTGAGAAAAGATACGTAAGATCCATGATTTACTATCCTGATCGTGTTGACAAATGATTTAAAATGATAGCCTAGACTTTCAAAATGACCATTTTGAAACAAAATCGCATGATGCAGAAGTCATCACTCCATCTTGCTCAGTAGGTCATACATATAATATAGGTACCCAGTAGTTTAAAAATAACTACAATATAAATTCTTTGTAAGATCCGGAATTGTTACCCCTTTATTCCATAACTTCACATCTTGTTCCCCAGTCCCTACATATAAGCATTGGTAATTACTGAATGGTACACCGCAAGTACAAAAGCTTACACCGTAACTCCGGAGTAATTACACTGTACGTGGTAGGCTGTAATCGAAAGGGTCACCGTATATTTCCCAGACATAATGTGTTGTATATTTGTTCATACATAGAAAACGGTCAATTTAAAAGTGACGTTCTAGTCTTTGAAATTAATTTACATCCCCAAAGATTTAAATCAAATAATCATTTTGCATTTTAACAATGTATTTCTAATAAATGTCACTTAAATGGAAATTGATTGATACCAGGTGTTAATATTTTGCTAATAAATCGTTCTTTTTTTATCATCTTTCTTTCTTAGGAAGCGCTGTCAGAAGGACAACATCACCTTTCATCCAAACTTTACAGTGTCCTACCGGGAGTATCGCCAGTACTTCTTTGAGCCCAGCATGTCGGTGGGGAACGAGTCCGACGTGGTTACCATCCCCAACATGTTGGTGCTGGTGAGGAAAATAACCTCCGCAAGCTCCTACCTACACCAACCAACACTACAGAGAGAAAATGAACTTCAGCTAATTTGTAACTACACCAAGTGAGGCCAGAGTGACAAATGACCTCAGCTAGTTTGTAACTACACCAACCGACACCTGAGAGACAAAGAACGCGCCATTAAAATCTGTCTCTGTCTCTCTGTGCCATCTTTCATGTTTTCATGAACCTATATCTATTTCAGCTGGTAGATCATGACTTTAAAATGTATAGCCCTGTTACGACTTTGAATCCCATTTGGGCCAGAATGTACTGTAGACACTCATGGTATTGTATTAAAAGGTCCACCAAATGGCATCTATATTTATTTATGTTTAACCGTCAAATCAAACTTTATCAAGAGCTTTTCGTGCAAAACTGCAATACAAGGAGCATAACCAGGTAAACGACACAACGGATAACAGAAAATTAGCTTAAAAGACCAGGATCCCTGGGAAAATTGGCCCACCCCAACCCCAAACAATCTTCTCCCTTGCGGTGTTTTCAGGGTGCAGCGGTGATGATGGAGAAGTTGCCGTTCGCTGTGCGCATGATGATCAGCGCCACATTTAAGACCTTCAAGGAGGGCCCTTTCCTGACCAAGACCGTGGGAGAGCTGATGTGGGGCTACGACAGCGGCCTGGTCGACTTCCTCAATAAATATCTGCCCGGCATGCTGCCCACCAAGGGGAAGTTTGGCCTGTTCTCCGAGGTGAGTGGTGGTCAGACAGTGAGAGAGAGGCTGACGCCTCACCCAGACAGACCTATGATATTAAATGCAGCTTGTGACTTGTTCATCAAAAACTGAATATATGCACAAAACATGCATTTGTCAAAATGGAGACATCCCCTGAATCTTGCATTTATTGTGATTCATTTTTGTATTCATTAAAAAAATTATTTTGTTTCTTTTCAGAAATATCAGAACTTTATCAAAATACATTTAAATCCAAAATTAACTTACAATCCATTTGAAAATACTATTTTTGTCTTCTGTAGTTCAACAACTCAAATACTGGGCTTTTCAACATCCACACCGGCAAAGATGACATCAGCAAAGTTCATAAAGTGGACTCTTGGAACGGTCTCACAAAGGTAAGACATCAATGTTGATTCAATACAAATATGAGCTTAATAATGGAGACTAAATATATATTTCCAGCCCCACCATGTTACTTTAAATCGAATTGAATGTATGTTGTGTATTAGTTATTGTTTTGTCTCTTAAAGCTTGGGTAATCAATTAGGAGAAACCAGCCAGAGTAAGCTAGATTTGTTAGTATCCAACTGAAAAATAATCCTATCCCTCCCTTCAGGCCTCCCTCTAAAGCTATTCCACCAAAACACGTGATTATCTTTCTAGCTTTAGCAATAGGTCTGCCTAGCTTTGTGGAAGAATCTGGTTATGCGCAATGAGTGCACGGGCAGAGTACAGGCAGGTAGCTGGGTAGGTAAATAGACAAGACAGGTAGTCCATCCAATCTCATTCGGGTTGAACAAAATGATAAGACGGGCTTATTACAGGGCTGCGACAGCCACAGATAACACTTATTTTATTTTTGTAAAAGCATTTGATTATCGTTTGCGTTCGGGATGTAAAGAGAATTTCAACAAATATAAAAAAAATGTAACGGTCTCCCTTCTCTATAGCTGACTAACTGGGGGACCCCCCAGTGTAACATGATCAATGGAACAGCCGGCCAGATGTGGCCCCCATTCATGACTCCAAAGACCACGTTACCCTTTTACAGTCCTGACGCCTGCAGGTAAGACGTCTCATTGTTGTTCTCCTTTGTTTTTCTTACTCCTTTTTGTTTTTCTTTGTTTTGCAGCTTACATTTCTTTGTTCTTTTCCAGTGTTGTCTTTTGTTCCTTCTGTCGTTCTTCTGTACATGACCTCTCTCCTCCTGTGTGTCTGCAGGTCCATGGAGCTGGTGTACCAGCGGCCGGGGGTCATGCAGGGCATTCCTCTCTATCGCTACGTGGCTCCGAAGACTCTGTTTGCTAACGGCTCGGACTACGCTCCCAACGAGGGCTTCTGCCCCTGCAGGCAGTCTGGCATCCTCAACGTCAGCAGCTGTCGCCACAGTGAGTCTCATTCATAATATTGCTTTTGATAATATCGATGCTCAAATAATTATGCTAATAATAATGCTCATGCTCATCGTACAACTTTAATTGATATTGTTCCTTTTTTAAAGAAAACCTTTTTAACAAAAGTGTGCCAAAAATGGATGCTTTGACGTCATGTGTTGGCGACCCTTCCCAGACTCCCCTGTGTTCATCTCCCACCCCCACTTCTACAACGCCGACCCCATCCTGCTTGACTTCGTCCAGGGACTCGGCCCCAACGAGGACCAACACGGCCTTTTCATAGACATTCACCCCGTGAGTAAACCCTTATATTTTCTACTATTTAGGGCTTAGGGCATCTTGCTCCAAGGATGCCTACAGGTAGGCTGCATAGATTAGGGGGGGGGGGGGGGGGGGTGGATTGAACCCAGAACCTTTCACAGTTGGGAGTCCAACACCCTAGCCACTAAACTATCCCAGAGCACAATACAACACATACAGTGGCAGATCAACATCAACACTGTTGCATTTCAGCAGCATTGGTAGAATGCTGAAGTGGTGTGTGTTTATAATGGACAGGTGCGCCTTCTGCACCATGATATACTGTACAGGTTTACAGTATAACATGGTGCAGAAGGCACAGAGAGTGAAACATTGCATTGAGTGAGACCCTCATTTTCAGTGGTGCCGGGATTACGAAAGAGAATTATAAACATAAAAAGATATGTAATCTACAACATTTACAATTGAACACGGTACGATTTTCTATCAGATATGTTTAATCTGCATCACAGAATGCAGTGTTTAAAAACGTATGTATGAAGAGAGGCTGAGGGTTACTGGGTTGGTGGCCTGTGAATACCTTTGAGACTAACTGATTTAGGAATGATACAAATAAAATGTACACAACATTTTGGGAAAATACCATTTCAAGAATTCACTTTTACTCAAAAGAAAATATTTAACCCGCTGTGACGAAGCGATCGTCACAGGTTGTACATATAGTACAGCGCTACGGACTAAGCGCCATGACATGGAAGCCGACAGACTATTTTAAACATCGCATGGACATTTGCGTATGTTATATATTGTTTTCTGTATTCCCTGTCAAATCCATTCATCAACCCTTTAAATTCGCAACCAGTTAATAATCACACAAGTAATTTAATCGCTCTGCTCACTGTTCATTGTTTGCCGGCACATTTACAGTTTCAGTAGTTGCATCGTTTAGGACTTTCATTACATCCGTGAGCTTATCTGTACATTGCTAGCATTATACTCACTGTACATGTCAAGCCATAACAATCACTCATAATCTCAATAATCTGTACAAACTGTCACTGGTGTCATTCACATACCGGAGTTCTCCCGCGTTATAGAGCCAGTCGGCATTCACTTCATGTATTCATTGTCACGGGATCGTGCCGGGGTAGGCCGTCGCGTTAAAAGGAGAGGGGTATTTTAAGGTGTTCATAAAATATATGTGTGTGAAATAAATGAATGAAGTTGTGCTGTGTTGGTATTATGTTATGGGATGATAATACACCTTAGTGTTGTGTTTTGGCTGGTTAAGCTTGGTATGTGGGTTTAATTTATTTATAATAACTTGGTTTAGCTTAGAGGTGGAGCTAACTAAATGGGTATGTCTATTTAAGCCTGGATGGCTTCATTGGGCTAGAGTGACGATTGGTGATGGTTGGATCACAGTTGACTCAGGTCAAAGAGTCAGGGCAGTTATGCCATGCTATTATGGTCTGATTAGCTAGGTCGCCCTTGACATCTATTTTTTTTATGTTAGTTTCTGTCATCATTGTTTGTTTGTCAGTTTTTGTAAATAAATATCTTAATGCAATTCCAACGCCTGGCTTGAACCTCAATTGGACCCAAGACAACATTACCCTACGAAACCCGGGTTCACTTTGTTTTGTGTTCTTAAAGTCCAAAAACTGTGAGGCTTTTACCTGACATTACTGGTCAGTCTTTCACCTCAAAGCTGGGTGAAGACCCACACCTGTCATATGACTGCTAGAAGACACCACCAACCCTAAAGCACCCAGGCCTTGACGAGGTTCTTTGGATGGTACATAACCTTCGAACATTAGTTATTTCTCTAAAAAACAGAATCAATTACCTGATAGTAGTGGATGACGAGCTATAGGTCCTGGCAGATAAGATAATCTCTTTCAGTGATGTTATCTCATGTGGTAAACTTTGTCCTGTTGCAACTGCAACTATTCTTATTGATCAAAGTCTAATGTTGGTTGGTTTTCTTTTTTGTTTGAGTTTTTTTTCAATCGAAAGTGTCACTACCTCTTTAAAGTCATAGAAGATTGAGCCATGGTCTTTGACACGCTCATTATTATTCCCAATATGAAACACGTAACGGTTATATAATTAGTTATGTATTGTTTCGTTTTCCGTCCAAAAAATAACTTACTGAGCTGTAAACTCATCTTTAGATTGTTCTAAAGATAAATCTTTAGATTGGTTGTAGTAGTGATCCTATTTCTCTATAGATCTGTTATATAATACAATAGTTATCATTGATGTATGAAAACTCAACAGATTGTCCATCTGGCCTGCTCTGCTCAGATCATCAGGGCTATAAATATATACAATGTGAAGATCAGTTGTTTTGCGCACCATAACGACGAAGGAAGTGGGAATATGTTTTGAGTGGATCAAACCTAAGGATTTCCTTATTTTGTGAACTTCGACTTTAAAGCTTGGAAGTTTGCCAAGCCAACCGTCTTTCCTTGTTCAGATTCTCTAACGGAGTTAAGAATGTTTTAATGTTTCTGTTATTGACCATGTTGTTTCCCTTATTGTATAACAGCATGTATCCTCTTGTTTATTCTTTTCCTTTTCAGTCAACGGGCGTCCCACTTAACGTGTCCATACGTCTCCAACTCAATCTGTTCATGAAGAGTGTTTCGGCAATTACGTAAGCAAAAATCTAACAATGAACGGTGATGACGTCACTACATTGTCCCACCTATTCTCTGTGCAGCACTTCATCTCTGTCAAATGCGTTTCCTGCTTCCATAATGGCTTCCTGTGTCATTAATACATCCTCGAGAGGTTGACCAAAGTATTTTGGTGATGCGTTCTCAGGGAAACCGGGAAGATAGCAGATGTGGTGATGCCCATGATCTGGTTTGAAGAGGTGAGGAGCTTGTTTCCATGATGTTGACGTACCTTTACTACCTCTGCTATAAGGAACAGGGGGTTTGCACAGATTTACACTTTACACTCACCACTGCGGTTAAGTTAATATTAGTCCTATTTACCTTTTTACTATATCAATTTACCAGATACTTTTATCCAAAGCAGTGATTATTTTCAAATGTCATGTCATTAGGAGCAGGTAGGGGTCAGGGTATCTGGCTCTAGGACGCCCCCACCGGTTAGAATCCAGATTCCAACACCCTAACCACTACACTATCCTTCCCTAATCTTATATTCTTAATCAAATCTCTTGTTTTCATAACCTTTTCGCTGCTCTTTTTATGGTATTTAAATCTCCTCAGAGTGGGTACATCGACGGGCCCATCCTGACCACCTTCCACACCAACCTGGTGGTGTTGCCGGCAGTGATGGAGTACACGCAGTACATCTTCATCAGCCTGGGCCTGCTCACCATCATGGTGGCCCTGCTGGTGCGCAAGCGCTCCAAGGTAAGCGCTTGTAACCCGACTCCGTTCACTCGCTGCCGGACCAAGTGGAGGTAGGACGCTGCGCTGCTCTTGTCTCCACGCAGGTGTTGTGCATGTGTTGTTTTCCCAGTGCACGCTCACCCTGGTTAGTGATAGTGATAGGCACAAATCAACTGATAGAAGGCATGCTCTAGCGATGCTCTGTGTTGTTGCCGACTCCTCCCTATCTGTTCTTTCTATTTATATTAGCTAGTCATTTAGCAGACGTTTCTATCGATTGTGAATTATTTTAGATATGTCAGTAAGGATCAGATAGGGGTTCAACAGCACAGAGACGGGTCATTAAGGAGCAGATAGGGGTTACACACTACAGAGACATGTTCAGTGGTGTTTTTGCCCATTCTGGTGCCCTAGGCGAGATCTATGTCTGTTCATTTGTGCGGAGCATCTCTAGACTGCAGGCTTTTTAAGCATGTATGTACTTTTAATGCACAATGAATGTACTATGACTAAACCTCTGCTGCTGACTTTAGTTAAAATATTTAAAATCTACTTTATGGACTTGACTCTGCGAGATGAAAAGACCAGTTCATAAAACATACAAAGTATTTTTCAGTGATTCTAGATTAGGTTGAGTTACCATCTTGTGGGTGACAGGCACAAACGCCCCCTGGACGGCACACTACACTGTAGTTATGTGGCAGAAAACACTGAAAGGCTTCTTGGTTGGGTGAGGACAAAGCTTGTCTAATGTAACTATCTCTACAGAAGTGTGTGTGTGTGTGTGTGTGTGTGTGTGTGTGTGTGTGTGTGTGTGTGTGTGTGTGTGTGTGTGTGTGTGTGTGTGTGTGTGTGTGTGTGTGTGTGTGTGTGTGTGTGTGTGTGTGTGTGTGTGTGTGATATAAGGCATGTTGACAGAAGTGCACTGTGATCTTTATCAGAGATCCAAAAACAGTCCTGTTTAGGGTTAATTGATTTATGGGGTCAGGAACCATTTCCTGACACATGGCTCTTTTATGGCTTTGATAACTGTACTCTATGTATCTTCATAATGTAATTTAGTTGATAAGATAACCGGTGGTTTTACTAATGGTGTTTCTTCAAAGGATAAGGACTTCAGATTTCTTTGTTTTGTTTTTTGCAGAGGTCTGAGATGATCATTAACTTGACTGACACGTCAACAAAGAACATTCCGGTTTGATGAATATTTTGTTTTAAATGTATAATGCCTTGTTGATCTGAAATCAGTCTACAAATAGGCACAAATTGGTGATCCGGGTGAATTTGGCTAGATTCCACAATGCAGGCTGTCGTAGTCGGAGGGTAATGGGAATTCTTCACTGGTTTTGCAGTAGCCTTCCACCAATGAGTTGGAGCCTCTCTATAGAGGCTCTGTGTTGAAATGAGTTTGGTTGGTTCAAGACGTGAATGGGATGTTTTTATACCGTATCAAAAAGGAGCTGGCCAGTCACGATCACAGCACTGTATTTGAATCAAATCTTTTTTTATACCTTTTTTATTCATTTCAGCTGCATGAACTAGCACTTTTAACTGCATGGTTGTATCCACCGCCATACACACTGCATGCAAACAAATTCACAATTATAAATTATATACTTTTATACCTTAAACAACTAACTAATCATTATAATAACCAAGCTCTAATTGGAAACCTTTTTATAGCTGCTCTCACAGCTTGATGCAATAAGGGCTTTGAAAAAAATCCTCTTCTTTTCCTGATTGCTTATAAAGACAGTTTGGTCTTTCCTTGTTGGCTGATTGGCTTTTGAAGAGTTTGGTCATCTTTTAGGTGTCAGGGAAAGAGCTTGTAAATGGCACACATACCCAGAAAAACTGAGCAACGAGTGTACCTGATACAGGTATGTGGGGTACACAGACAAAGAAACACACACACAACATGCATGTTCATTCATTTATGGTTTGGTTATCATTTGAGCTGATGACAAAAGTACATTAATTATTTGCAAATGAATGGTCTTATTGAACTCAAAGATTATACAGTAAAAAAAAAAATGAATTAGATAATTTTACACAATCTACCTTCAAGAAGTTACGTAATAACTTGGTATGTATTTTCCAAATGGACTTAAAACTTTTCAGTTTTAAGATACACAATTGTATCATATAAACCCTGTGCTTTTTGTAGGCAATGGCCCAAATAATACAATACACTAATTCAATAATTTATATTGTTATAATTAAAATGATAATACTAGTTTAAAAACCCATCTTAATTCCTCTGTGTAATAAATGTGCAATGGGCCCAACGGAATTAACAGCTTATTTTACATCCCAGAACCAACCAATCAGAGGTGTGTGTGTGTGTGTGTGTGTGTGTGTGTGTGTGTGTGTGTGTGTGTGTGTGTGTGTGTGTGTGTGTGTGTGTGTGTGTGTGTGTGTGTGTGTGTGTGTGTGTGTGTGTGTGTGTGTGTGTGTGTGTGTGTGTGTGTGTGAGAAAGACAAGACAAACTAAACGAGAATTAAACTTCTTGTAGTATTGCTTTTGACAATCAGTTAACTATTCCAGACTGTTTATGAACGTCTGTGTAATGTATATCATCAAAATATTAATAACTTAATTTAATTGGCTGTATTCTGTCAAGTTGTAGTTGTATGTTTTAAGTAGTAGATATAAGATGTTGACTATATACATATTTCAGTTTTGGTCATATTAGTCATGGCATCTGGTGGACATTCCCACTTGTGATGTCACAAGTGGATATCTTTTCTTGGCTTGTCATGCTAAAATAGTGGTTTGTTAATGCATTGATGTTTATAAAACTAGACAACAAATACCGTTGGTCAATTCACTAAGCAATACAAAATAACTTATTGACAATTAAACTAAAAATAATTAATATTAGGGCATATCCTCTGAAGTTTGAACATGGAAGACGTTCAGACTTTAAAACTGCTCTCCATAACATTTAAATCATGCACGTGTGTTTGACATGTGCGTTATTTATTAACTTAACATTCGGTCTCCCCTAAAGTTTGAAAACGCATAAACCTGAAGGCATTATTACCGTCTCTCTGCATCTCAAATGGATAACGTAATGCTTGTTTTATCATGACTCATGTTGACTGTGTTTACATTGCATTCATGTTGTTGTTGTTTAAATGCTTACTTCTTTTTTCAGTGGAACTACCGTACTGTTAAGGTTTGTTATAATTTCTGAGAGGCAATCTATGCAACATTATAGAGCAATCTCAAAGATCTCCAACGATTTCCATTTAAATAAATGTCAGTTAAGTCACTATCGCCGAATGAGGCAACGCAATGGTGATTGAGCCTATGGACCACTGATGAAAGCCCTTGCAGTTGCAGTATTATGAATGGTGCGAAATGGGTGTCGGTGGTAACATTCCTCGGAAAAATCTAAAGCAGCGCAGTTAGAGGCACAAGAGATTAAAAAGTTGAATAACTTTTTTTTACAAACATTGAACATTGATGCATGTTCAATGTTTGTCACTACAGTAAGCTACAGGCCTATAGTAGCCTTCCCCTTTCTTCAAAAATAAATAAATGAATAGCCTACACGTTTTTACACGGCCATTTATCACCAAGTAAAACATCTGGCGCATGCTAGATGGCTTCAAATAGTTTTGCAGAGGTTTTCCATGGTGAGTTAGTGCAAATGAACCTACTAGGCTTTAACCAATATAAGCACTGACATAGCAATGACGGCTTGGGAATTCACATTCACATTTTCAGGTTGCGATAGATTATGTCTTTTGAAGCCTGTCATGAATGCGCATGTTTCAGGTTCAACATGGTCGAGACTGAGTGAACTCGTTCTTCAAGATTTAAATTGGCTGTTCTAAAACCAAAAATCCTTTCAATGCAGCAAAGCGCTCGCTTGAGTCAGAGTTCTGGTTTAAGTTGAAACCAACCGTAACCTGCTACTTGAAACGGGGCCCAGGTGCCATGTTATTGGGCCACTATGCCAAATAATCCATCCCTAAATGCAAGTGTCTAACTGGCTGGAATGACTGGTTGGTGGACTGTATCAACTGTTTGCTATCAATCATGCAACTGATTGCACACTCCCCCTTGTGATGTAACAAAGGGATAGATTTTTAAATAGCTTGTAATGGCTATTCACCTGTTGGTAAAAATAAATAAATTGCTAATGTCCAGTACTACTATACAGGGAAACATCAATATATATATATATATATATAGTCATACAAACTCAGTATGACGTTTAAAAAAGCAAATAATGTTAAACACAGGTACAAATGGTAAACATTACATGACTCATACACTACTGTACGTACAGTCCTCATAGCATTTGTCGCAGCATTTTTCTTTAACTCAAACTCTTTTTATTTATTTTTTTTTCTGCCCTGAAACAGAAACTAAACGATAGCACGGGTGCTATCAATGGAGACGGACTCGTGAGCGGACCACCCAGCGCGAAGACCCCTCTGCTTCATCATGACATGGACTAACACACACACACACACGCACACGCACACGCACACGCACACACACACACCCAAAAGGACTCAACCTATTGCCCAGCATCACTGCTGTATTCAAGTGTTGTATGCATGGGATCCTTTTTACAAAGACTGATGTGCCAAATATCAGCTTTGACATTTTTACCGTTATATTAATATATAGAGTTTATGAGACTGAGCTGATGACTGTCAGTGTTAGCCCAAACTTGAATACTTTTGGTGCGGATAAGTATTTCCTTTCAAGACCGGCAGGATTGAGACTCACAATAGCGATCCGGTGACGAGGGTTCTGTCCGGGAATATTTTTGTCTTTTGGATATCGGTTGCACATTTGACCAGAACAAATCTGTATGTGGTTTACCTTTTCTTTTCTACATGTCGCCTCCATTTCTCTAGATTGTTGTTATTGTTGGTGATGTTGTATCTAAACGCTAACCGGTTGTCTAGAATTTCTTCCACCCAAAAAACCCTGCTTTGATGCAGTGATTCGTACATTTATGTCTTAATCGACGAAACTTTGAAACTGAATATTGTGACCACCAACAGTTGTGCCATATACCTCAGGTGGACTTGTGACTTTATACCATTTCATACCCCTTTATACCACTTCTTACGAATACTACTGGGTGACATTCACACTATTAATTATATATATGATTGACTGTTGAATGACTTATAGAGTGATTTCTGAATGCTCTATCCATAGGAATCCTACATTAGGCTGTATCTGGGATGCACATTATTGTAGCTATTCAATCTCTTGTCACTGTGTGTAACAGTCTAAATATGCTTCATGATGTTCAGGTGATCGGATGGAAGCACACTGAAATAGCCCAAATGTCTTTGTTCAAAACAACTAATGGAACACTGATCTGTTTTCATTTCTGCGTCTACCATTGACATCATTCAGAGCTTTCTAATGGTGACATTGTCTCAGTGTTTTATTTTTGAATGCGGTCATTCTGTATATCGAGATTTTGACAAGGGTCATATATATATATATATATTACAGAAACAGCAATAGTAGCACGGTAAACCTAAAATATGAGTAAATAGGTTCTAATGGTAAAATATGATCAGAGTTACACTACTGTTCAATAAACGCTTCTAATTTATGTGTAGCATAAAATATAATTAATCCGGAACATGGATGTTGACGAAAACAGTCCGGCACGCATAAACAAGCATCACGGAGGCCTATGTTTTATCACAGCAAAGCCATGGGAAGTTACAAAATACACTCAGAGCGGATAACCCAGCACCTCCATCAGGCGATAAGTATTCATAGTAGGAAGAAAACATCAACAGTGATTGGACGAAGAGCAAAAATTAACAACCAGGTGGAGGTTTGACCGTGTCCTAATTCCTATGTCCTTGGTGGATAAATGCAACCTCTAATAGTAGCCCAAATAATAGGATATTAGTCCTATCAAGATTTTTTTACATTTACAATGCACAGTCTGCCATGTTAGACAACACCGTGCTCATAAATAGACTCAACAGGTGGTGGCTTTCCGTCAACAAGATCAAATATCTCTCCGTCACACAGCAGCAGATGACGAGAAAGTCGAGGAGCCACGGTTCCTCACAATCATTTCGATCCGAAACTAATGTCTACGTCGGACAGGCTACAGTCCGGCCCTGGGTATAGCCCGTATAGGCCTATAGCCAAGCCAACCCAAGACATTTTAGACAGGTTGGGAAGACTTGAGAGGGATGAATGGCGTGTGTGTGTCAAAAATGAAATAAATACCAATACGTTGGTTTTTACTGTGATACTGTTCGCCCCTTGCTGGATTTGTTATGAGCTGTAAACGAGCTTCTGCGCTTTGATTAATTAGTACTTGGTATTAAGCAACATGTCCTCCACTTATTTTGGTATAAGTATAGTAAAATGTGAAAAGTAGTAATACAACACCCTACTTCATGTTATTCACATGTATAAAGCTAATAGTTTAGGCTCAAACACCTGCTTTGAGGCCTTGCAGATTGCAGCTGGTCTAATAACTGACACAATGAATGCTATTCAGGCTGCTCAGTATAACTACAGAGGCTTAAAACATAATTCTGCTGCATATGGTTTATGTATGCTTGTTGCTGTTGTCTATTAAATATTTGGAACAGCCCATTTATTTGTACTCACTTTCTGTGCAATTTATGCTTCATATATACTTTGACTACAGTTTGTTTTACAAGCGCTCTTGTTCTTTGCAAGTGAAGTTATATAATATGTTCTTAGTAGGCCTACAATTAAGAATTGTTCTAGAGCAAGGAATTCTTGTGTATTTCCTTCATATAATTATTCCATTAGAACAGTCTGTATGTGTGCCAGGTTGGAAGAGTCCCGCCTGTGAAGTAATGTTGTGGCATGTTGGCCTAAGGATGGGCACCTTCTGCTGATCTCGCCTCGGGCACCAAAAAGGCTAGGGCCGGCCCTGGCAACGTGTTGCATATATGCATATACACTGTTCTAAATGGACACTTGTAACCTAACTGTCTTACCACACTTTATGGTGGTCTGACATTTGCGATCTCAACACTACACGCAACTGCTGAAATATATAGATAAATAAATTTATATATAAATGTTTATGTGTATTATGGTCTAATTTGTCATTGTATTATTATTAATTAATTTATTACATCACATTCACCTTCGCTCTAATGGCGTCAGAATTATACAATTCTGTGCTGTGTAAGGTTTTCTGCCCATGAAAATACATACAACTTGAAGATAACTCACACTGCTATCATGAATATATTTCATGTGATAATAAAAATACAATACAATACTGTTACGGCTGCCGTCGGCACCCTCATGTGTTCTGAGATGCAAGCCGAGGATTCGTGGGAAAAAGGAAGTCCCGCCCGGTTTCTGGAGGCGGCATGCAACCCTGTCTGGCCAATGGAAGAAGGCTGCCTCCAGTTTAAAAGGCCTAATTGATTGCAGCTGAGGGCAGCGAGCAGATGAAAGTCCAAGGAATTGAGTTTTGCCCAACTGTCCTGTGGCCTGTTATGCCAGCCTGGATGCTGAATATTGCATGTGTAGATCTGGAGTTGCTGAATATCAAGTGCAGGAATAAGACCGTAGACATAGTTCAAGAATATTATGACTATAGAGATAGAAATTATGGTGGTTATGTACAGCTTTTTACTGATGGCTCGAAAGATTTACTGACAGGAGCAACGGGGGCTGCAGTGGTGATTCCCAGTTATCAGACTGGAGTCAGTAGGAGAACTTCAGACTATTTAAGTGTGTATGCAGTTGAAATGCTTGGACTTTTGTTAGCTGTACGATGGGTGGAAGAGGTGATGGTGCGCAATGTACTCATTTGTAGTGACTCAGTGTCAGCGCTGTCAACTCTCAAATCAGGATCAGCCAGTAGTCACCAAGAACTTGTGTATGAAATTTTGTTTATAAATTCAAGGCTTGTTGATCAGGGTGTGAATGTGGTGTTCATGTGGGTCCCTGCTCATGCAGGAATACCAGGTAATGAACGAGTGGATAAATTGGCAAAGGAGGCGGTTAAGAAGGGTAATGTAGAACTGAATACTAAGCTCTCAAAATCAGAAGGGAAAAGCATTGTGTGGGAAGAAATTTCCAAACAGTGGCAACAGTATTGGGATGGTGGAAATAAAGGGAGGAAATTGCATAGGATTCAGGCTAAAGTAGGCCATGGAGGGGTGAGCTACAGTGGATTTAAACGACAAGATCAAGTAATTATCAGCAAACTGAGAATTGGACACAGTAGGTTAAATAGTACACTTTTTATATTGGGAAAACATCCGACTGGCTATTGTAGTTTGTGTGGGGAAATGGAGACAGTGGAGCATGTCTTGATGTCATGCAAGAAATATATTCGTGAAAGAGGGGTTATGTTTGCTGGACTACAGAAATTAGGTTTAGTTGGACGCAGGATTACAGAAGTCCTTGAGAGTGGAGTTACCATTAACGGAAGGAAATATTTATTTGCGTTTTTAAAAGACACTGGCCTATTTAGGAAATTGTAGTATTAAGGAGTGATATGAATAAATAGATAATGGGCAATTGTCTGTAGGAGGCAGTAATGCAACGACTTGGATGCCAACTGCCGTTAAAACTCAAAGAAGAAGAAGAAGAAGAAGAAGCTGAGGGCAGCTGCCAGACCAGATCCATTTTGTACCTGATTTTTGTGAGAGTAAGGAAGTGGGCCAAGGCTAGAGAAAAATCTCTCTGAAATTAAGAAGTCGTGTATAGTTTCATTAGGTTCAGGGGTGCTGTGAGTATTGTATTTTTGTTTACCAACTACCTTAGTGAGAGAGGACTTTTGTTTAACCTTTTTGTTTCTTATGAAGTTAGCTACCGTTCCTTTTCAGGATCTTTTTGTTATGTTCTGTTTTTGATTTCCACAGCACCCATCGGCCTTATCTTCCGTTGTAAACTCCTTTGTTAACTTTGTCTTTTTAAAATAAATATCCTTTCAAATACCAATTACACCTGGTTTTATGTTTATGTCCTGATACCCCTAGCTACAGGACGTTACAAATACAAACTAAATTGGAAGCAAAAATTGGAAAAGTAGATTAGTTGGAAAACGTTCATTAAGTAGGCCCAGAGCTATTTAGAGAGGGTTACTCTCTAAATTGCTCTGAGTAGGCCTATGCCACAGTTCCCTTGGCAAATAAAGCTCATACTGCACTCTAGTGGTGGAAAGTAAACTGCAATGTTATAAAACATAACATGCAAAGTGAATTTGACACAAATGGGACACCCTTCACATAAACATAACCATACTTATTCATATAGAATAAATATCTACATAAAAACCTGATCAAATTGATGGAATGTTCAGTCATCTGTGCCAACTGCCTGAATAAATGATGTACAAATGTTGTAATGTGCTTGATTGAGATCTATGCTTGTTGCCGTTTCATACTATTAAAAAATGTGGTTTCACCTTTCCTCTGACTTGTGTCCATCTGTCTGAGGGCTTTAGGCCAAAGCCTTATTGGCTCTGAAAATAATATATAGAGACCTTCCTATAGTCCACTTCCACGTTCCTATAGTCCACGTCCATAGCTGGCTACACCAAGAGCCTCTCTGCACAATGAGAGGCATAGCAGTACATTCATTAACATACTGGTTCACTATGAAATTAGCCTATAATTGTGTCTTTCAAACACTTTTACTCTGTAACTCTGTCACTCTCCCTGTTTTTCATTGTCTCATTCCCTCAATAGTTCTATCACTTCCCTTTGTCAATCTATGTTGCTGTCTCTCAATGTCACTCTACCAATCTCTCTCTTGGCCCGCACCACTGCCCACACACACTTTCTCCCAGTGCCTGTGCTGTTTAGATGATCGTTGATTTGTGAGCAAGGAGCAGAGTTTATAGAACATTACTTTTACTTCAAGTCATTCAGATCTGCCATCACTTTGATTTGCTGCTATAAAGTTGCGTGAACGTACATTTATCTCTGCTCAACCTCACCATGCAAGTCAGGTAAGATACAAAGCTAAAACTTGATTCTTGTTTGTAAATATGACTTGATGGTATTTTAGATATTAATCAATGTGGTGTCTTGTTAGTTGGTGGACTCCAACTCAAAAGGATACATTTGGATGAACTGCCAATTTAGTGAAAACATTAACAATATTTTGTTAATGTTTATAGTTTGTTATATTATTGTTTTATTCATACTTGTTTATGTATATAGCTATGTTTTTTTTATATTGATTGGTCATTTTGTTCAGTAGAACGACATCATTATAATATATATGTTTATAGACTTCTATAAGGATGCAGTGTCAGCCATGAATCAATCAATCAAATTCAGTAAATGTAGAACTCGAGCAGCAAAGTCTACTGGAGATCATCAACGGCAGTTAATGTCAAAATCGAAAGGGCATCTGGCACACTTAATTATATTGTAGGAGTAAATCTCAATTTGTTCAAAAACCATGTCAGATAGACTCACAGCTTAGTGAATGTTATTTTAACTCTAAAGACTGGTTAGAAATCATTGGGAGTATGGTTGACCAATTTTCTAACTTGAAAATGTATGTTTACTGAGGTTCATGATTACATTTCTTTTATTTGTGATGTAAATGCAGTGTTTTCGTAACCTCATCCATTCTATAACAACACTAGCATCTAACACTTTGCATCTCATCGAGTTAGTCGACGGCCTCCGTGCGCATGTGATCGCCCTTCACACAACAGTGATCAGGCGTCACGAACTAGCGGGTGATTGGAAATTACATCTATTGATCAGCCTCAAGTAACTGGGTTAATAAAGGGTGTATACAGGCGTGGAAATACATACATAATGGTGGTGCTATGGATGGATGGATGGGTGTATATTTTCTACAGAATATCTCAATAAGAAATTGTGGTCATACCATTATATATCTACTTATCTCTGACTGCTGGGTACTTTGTTGGTGTTAGGGGGAATTCCTAGTTTGTACGGTAGCTAACTTTCCACTCTCTCGCGCTCTCTAGCCTGAGGATACTTGGGGGGGGGGGGGGGGGGGGGGGGGTGTTCCATTGAGTTTTCCTCTGGTCAGTCATTGATCCACTGGGTCTCTGGCTGCACATGTACTACATGAGGCCGTTTACATTGAGAGATACTTTGCCCTAATGTTGAAGTGCTAATTGCTTGTTGAAGCACTAAGCTCGTGTTGAAGCACTGAGCTCATGTTTAAGCACTAAGGTCACATGCAAGTACTAACCTCATATTGAAGCACTAAGCTCATGTTGAAGCACTAAGCTTATGTTGAAGCATTAAGCTCATAATGAAGGACCAACCTCACATTCAAGTACTAACCTCATGTTGAAAAACCAACCTCATGTTGAAGTGCTAACCTCATACTGAAGTATTAACCTCATGTTTAAGTACTAACCTCATAATCAACTACTAACCTCACAATGAAGTACTAAATTCATACTCAAGTACTTAACTCATGTTCAAGTTCATGTTCATTTATTTGTCAGAATATACTTTACATACCTTGTTTAAATATTATGTTTGTTCTGTATTGTAGGTGGAGTAATGTAAGCTGATGTATGTTAAAGCTAAACCACAGAGATGTATGTGATGGCAAGATGTCTGATGAAGCAGAGGATAAAGATCTGAATGATCCTCTTCTTCCTCTCAACCTCCCCCTCTTCCTCACACTGTTCCTCCCTTTCTTCAGGATGGACCACCAGGACTGGCAGAGAGGAAGTAGTAGGTCCCACCATCACTATGACGACGTTGATGGTGAATATTTGTCATCTTTACGCCTTTCTGTCCATCTATTTTTCAACCATCTAGCCATGTATCGGTCCATCCCTCTCCATTCATCCTATTGTATTGTATTCCAGTTGTAGTGTACATTAAGATACTATTCATTTAACATTTGAGTAAAACGGTCTAATTCCTGCCTCTCAGACCCTCAGCCGCTGTACATCGGTGTTCCGGCCACTCATCGGAGGAAACGTCGGCGACATCACTCGAGCGCCAACGACCCAGATGGTACCGAACGGCATCACACGCACTACGACCGCCACGCGCACCACGACTACTCCCAACGCGACTCCTACTACGACCGGGACGACCGCTACGACGAGGTGGATGACGACGCAGAGCCGCGCGGACACTCTGACCTCACGGGTGAGTGGCGGGAAATGTTAGCAACGCCACCCACACCGACACACACACACACACACACACACACACACACACACACACACACACACACACACACACACACACACACACGCACGCACGTTCTCACAGAGTGCTGGACCCATCTTAAAGTGTGT
This sequence comes from Lota lota, assembly GCA_026745465.1. Lineage (NCBI taxonomy): Eukaryota > Metazoa > Chordata > Actinopteri > Gadiformes > Lotidae > Lota > Lota lota. The sequence goes on from JACYXH010000753.1 coordinate 954,828, forward strand.
CATAACAGTCATATTCAAGCTGCAATTGCTAGAGAGAAGACACATGACGTAGTAAAACAGTTAATGATTCTGAGAAGGATGTATTAAGTCAAGAGAAAACGGCATCTCAGGCGGTAGAGTGTGTGCGTGTGTGTCAGATATTTTGTAATTTGGCCCCCGTTCCCATGGGCCTACACAGTCGGCGACCCGGTAAGCTGATTAAGCTGAGGAACTAAGAGCTAGGAGTGTTGTTTAGGGGGAATTTGAGAATGTTATGTGTGGTGTTTTTGCCTTGAACACTATTACACTAGCACCCCAGGTGGCTAGGGATGCAGAGAATTCATTAATAAAATAAAATTGACCATGTCAGAGAGGCCCCAAAAATATGTGTGTGTGTGCGTGTGTGTGTGTGTGTGTGTGTGTGTGTGTGTGTGTGTGTACGCCTGGAGAAGGAGGGCACTATAAGAGGCTGCGGTGTGTGTCAACCCTCTTAAAGTCTCTGGGCCGTTTCTTTCAACCATTACATTTTGGTGGATTTGGTCTGAAGCTTTGAGAACTGAGTTCAACAAATTCTTTGCTCCCTCTTACTTCTTTAACCAACGAAAACATCTTGAACGACATTTCACTACACGTCGTGTCCAAGCACATCTTTAAAGATTGGAGAAGTTATTTATATATTGAGAAGACGACATATGTACGAAGACACAAGTATGTTACCTCTACCTACTCATGGAAGAAAGCCTGGTTTGGTCAACTGAGGACGGCTGGACCTCAACGTTGGGACAGGACTCGAGTGTTGAAGTGTGTCTGTGGATCTGAGGGATCTGTATAACTCTGCGGTTATCATCTCCGCTCTCTTGGGTCAGAAGGTCTCACTACGCTAGCAGACCATGCAGAATTCTGGCTCCTCCAGAATGGCCTCTCAGTGGACGCTGCCGGGCTCCTACATAGGTAAAGATAATATCATATTCTAGATATACCTCACACAGGTAAAGATACTAATGTAGTCAAGATATACCTCATCTAGGTAAAGATACTCTGGTAAGTAAAGATGCTATAGTAGTTCAGATATACCTCACACAGGTAAAGATACTCTAGTAGGTATACTCACACAGGTAAAGATACAATCGTTTTCAGATGTTTTCATTAAGCTGCATTTATTATTACCATTATTATTATGGTTAGTAGTAATAGTATTTTTTTTATATAAATTTTTTCTTAGACACTCCCTGGCTGGCAAAACACAATATTATATACCTAAAAGTAGAAAAGCAGTTGCCATGACTCCCGTTGCCATGGTTATATTGCAGTGTACTGATCCGAGGCATTGCACACATAGCTGTCTACGACCCCTCCTCTGTGGAATTAAACTCTGATCTAGGGGTGAAAGGTCATTCACAGGAACCAAGACGGCAGTACTTTGAGCTAAGAATGGCCTCAGCAATACAAGCTCACATCTAGGCAGACAGACTCTTTCCATCAGTAAGATGGATATAAAGTAGCCACCGAGATTCTTACTAAATGAAGATAAATGTATTTGCTTTATATTACATGAATTAAATCACAATTCTCCTGATTGACTTAGAATAGTGACCAGTCTTTTTACATCGTTCATAAACCGGTTGGCGAAGACGAAACATAGGATCTCACACCTGTTTTCTCTAAATGGCTGTCCTATTTTAGTCACAGTGACAAAATGGCATAGATAACTATGTTGAAGATCGTATAAGACATTAGCAAGTTTAAAACGAAAACCAATGCTTTTGGGTTGACTACCACTTTAAAGAACATGAAATAAAAAACGATTTATTGAAGAACAAAGGGGAAATTGTGCTCGATCTATCTTGTATAGTTTTTAAAGATGTGCTTGTCTCCACAAAAAAAAAGGATCATATCCTAATACATAAAGTAATATTTAAAACAAATCTATTCAATATGCTATTGAGTAAACATGTTTAAGTACTTAGTATTATATAAGTCACTCAAGTATCAAGTAAGTACTTATTCAACACAACTTTTCATTCTATGTAAAGACAACGGAACAGGTTTTAAGTATTTCTGATGTTTTGTCTGGAAAGTTTCTTAGGGTTGGTCACTTAATATCTATTTAACTAACAAACCAAGATAATGTAGGACACTTCTGTTAAACATGAATGTAGCCTCTAGAGATTCAAAGATAAACCTTATCTGACTTTATCTTCAGATTCTAATTCCAAAAGCAGATATAACAGTGAACACACACATTACATAAGCACACACACACACACACACACACACACACACACACACACACACACACACACACACTTAATGAGAGAAGCGCCGGCGGCTGGTGGGGATTCAAATGGAAACTGATGGCGGCAGAGTGAAACAAATCGAGTACACACTCCATTAACACCGGGTCATTACCCCATTACCGGATACCACTCCCTGGCCTCCTAGCGGGTGATGGGAGAGATCCCCTGTTCCAGTGTCAGTCTATTATCTGGATCAGAATGAAAACCAAGCATACTTTTTGTCATTAGAAGACTTGTGGTTTGTTTCATAGGGTTCGTCCAATCAGAACAGGTGTTTTATTCCTCATGTGGGTTTACCTTCTCATGCCATGTACCCCCTGGGGAGGTACTTCTGGCCCAGGAGGACACACCAAATATTTGGTGCAGTCAAATTCGAACGTCTTTAAAAGAGGTGATTATGTGTTTTTCCACCTTTGTGAATACACTTTCATTCCCCTTAAAAGAAAGAAATTTATTTGCATCACTATTTAAAAAAAAGAAAAGTGTATGTATATTGTTAATCAACACAGTATTCCGCTGTTCAGTCTTCAAACATGATGAAATACAGATGGAAGAAAACGCATGTAGGCATACATACATGTCAAAGAAATATGTTTGTGGCCGCCCCAGGTCCCACTAGGTCCCCTGGCTCCGACCCACCGACCTGAACTGTTGTTTCACTTTCACTTTACGATCATCTTCCCTCAGTTTCCCCGGCGGCAGAGCGGCTGCGGCAGCTTCTGGCAGAAGATGACAGCACCCCAACCCCCACCCTGTTCACCGAGATGGACACCCTGCAACAAGACGGAGACGAGCTTGAGTGGAAAGAGTCTGCAAGGTGCGCGCACACACACACATACACACACACACACACACACACACACACACACACACACACACACACACACACACTTCAATTGAATCAAAAGGTTGGATTACAAATAGATGACTGAATGTTCCCCCTCCCAGGTGGGTGAAGTTTGAGGAGAAGGTGGAGGAGGGAGGGGAGCGCTGGAGCAAACCCCACGTCTCCACCCTGACCCTCCACAGCCTGTTTGAGTTGCGGACCTGCCTGCAGACCGGCAGCATCCTACTGGACCTGGAGGGCTTCTCCCTGCCCCAGATAGTAGGTGGGTCCACCAGAACCATATATAACAATAATAACGGCTACTCTCTGCCCCAGATAGTGGGTGGGTCCAATAGTACCATATATAACAGCAACTTTCTGCCCCAGATAGTGGGTGGGTCCAACAGTACCATATATATTATTATAATAATGGCTCCTCTCTGCCAGATGGTGGGTGGATCCAATAGTACCATATATATAATAAAATACGTATCAAAATACAAATTATTAATAAATCGTTGCAGCTTAACGGAGAACCAAACACCAACACCACCTGTAGATTGGTTTACATTAGAGGACTCCCTCTGTAAGTGAAACATGCAAATGCATGCATCACCTCTTATTGGCTGATAGGGTTACCCGCTCAAGCATTAAGCGTTGATGCGACACACCTGTCCACCGCTTATGGAGAGTGAATTGAAGGGTGTTTACAGGGGAGCCTGGCAGCCCTGTAGCCCCAGAATGAACCAAAACCTGGAAGCAGTTAAAGTGGGGTCAGGGGGTTAGGTTGCCCTTTAATATGGTATATCTTGGAGCCTGTTCTCTCGATTTAACTGTTTGCATTGGAGCCTAGATGAGATCGTGGATCAGCAGATAGCAGATGGTCTGATTGGTCCTGAGGTGAAGGACAAGATCAGCTTCGTGTTGCTACGGAAACACAGACACCAGACCAAGAAGCCAATGCACCGCTCGCTGGCAGACATCGGGAAACCCTCTAACGCTACTGCTAGTAAGAGTGTGTGTGTGTGTGTGCGTGTGTGTGTGTGTGTGTGTGTGTGTGTGTGTGTGTGTGCGCGTGTTCAATTCTCTCATCTGTTTCCTATACCAAGTAATTTTTGTATTCAAAATCAGTCTATACTAATCAGATGACAATATATTCTCACCTCATTTCTAAATCCTCTATTACTTCACTCTCCTTTTTCACCAGTGGGTGATAATAGTAATTTCTGTTAAACTCTCTTCTGTTAACCTCTGTTCTGCTGCTGTGCAGACCGTAGTCCTCAGGCTAACTTGAGTCGTAGCACTAGCACCGCCTCCGGTATTCACCGCTCCTCCGAGGACCTGCGGACTCGCCAGTCAAGCAGCCTCGGCCGCTTGTGTGAGTCCAGATATAGAACATACATCTCTCTCTCTCTCTCTCTCTCTCTCTCTCTCTCTCTCTCTCTCTCTCTCTCTCTCTCTCTCACACACATACACACACACACACACGCACACACACACACTCTCTTGTTTGTTCTACATCCTGCATGCTGACTTTTGAGCTCACATCTTCATAAATTGCTGTGTCTCTTTTGGTTCTCTTCTGAAGTCCTTTTGGTTCCTTCCATTTTTATCCCTTTGAATGAGAGTGATTTTCATTTCTATATTTGAGCTGGCGTGGGAATGGGTTTTGTTCTGTATTTATTTTCTATTGTGCGCTAATCCACTTTGAAATAAAGGGAAATGAGCCGCTATAGTACAAGGGAACAATTGGTCACGCTGAACAACTTAGAATAACCCAATAATCTCTGTTTCACCCATTTGGACAAAACAGAAGATCAAACCTCTGTATCTGCTCATTAAAGTTGACTATTTGTATTCATGTAAAGACAAAAACTAAACTTCCTGATGAATTAGTTTCAATCAAATAACATCAAACTCCTATTTGGATGTACTACAGTTAGGGGATTTTAAGGAAGGTATTTTATTTCCTTCCGTCCTTCTGTATTTGCTTGTTTTTGTAGATCATGCCCAGAGCAGGAGCATGAATGATATTTCAGACACACCGAGCACAGATCAGGTAACCGTTAGGTCCCTTATTCCCACACCTTTGAACAAGTGTGTTATATTCTAAAAGGCTGAATTAGGTCAGAGAACATGAATTTGAAATCTGTTTGATCATAGAATAGAATATATAGAGAGGGAGACCGAAAGCTCAAGAGAGTAGGTGAGAGAGAAAGAGGGAGAGAGTCTAGCTGGCAAGTTGACTGAAAGCAGCATTAGAAGATTAGAGATTTTAACTAAGCACCAAACACTTGTCTCCCATGTGCTTCAAAATTAAGATGGGTTGGAGGGTTAGAGGTTGGGGTGGTGTAGTGGTGTAGTGGTGGAGGGTTGGGTGGTGCAGGTTGGGGTGGTGTATGTGTGGATGAGTGGAGGTTGGGGTGGTGAAAGAGTAGAGGAGTGCAGGTTGGGGTGGTGTAGTGGTGGAGGTTGGGGTGCTGTAGGGGTGGACGAGTGGCGGGTGGGGTGGTGTAGGGGTGGAGGAGTGCAGGTTGGGGTGCTGTAGTGGTGGAGGAATGGAGGTGAGGAATGGATGTTTGGTTGGAGTAAGACTGGAGGTTGGGGGGTGTAGGGGTGTAGGAATGGAGGTTTGGTTGGAGTAGGACTGGAGGTTGGGGTGGTGTAGGGGTGGAGGAATGGAGGTTTGGTTGGAGTAGGACTGGAGGTTGGGGGGGTGTAGGGGTGGAGGAATGGAGGTTGGGTTGGAGTAGGGCTGGGGTGGTGTAGGGTTGGATGGTGTAGAGGTGGAGGAGTGGAGGTTGGGGTGCTGTAGGGGTGGACGAGTGGTGGTTGGGGTGGTGTAGGGGTGGAGGAATGGAGTTTTGGTTGGAGTAGGGCTGGAGGTTGGGGTGGTGTAGGGTTGGGTGGTGTAGAGGTGGAGGAGTGGAGGTTGGGTGTGTGCAGGGATGGAGGTTGGGTGGAAGTGTTTTTAAATCAGATTGTGAAACCCATTGTTTCTTTAAAAAGATTCTGTAAGTGCATCTCTGAAATGTGTCTGTCAGCTGAAGAATAAGTTCATGAAGAAGATTCCGCGTGACGCCGAAGCGTCCAACGTCCTGATTGGCGAGGTCGACTTCCTGGACAAACCTTTCGTCGCCTTCGTGCGATTGGCTCAGGCCACAACCCTGGGTGGCCTCACCGAGGTCCCCGTTCCAACCAGGTCAGTGTTTTTTTTAATACTCCTCCATACTCAATGCTTTCTTTCTTCTCCTGTACATTCCCTCTCTATTCCTTTGGACTTATGCCACTTATGAGCACAGTCCTAATTTGTATTTCCATTACGTTGGAGAGTACCTTAGAAGGCTTTGCCTTTTGGCTACGTACAAGCCAATTCTAGCCAATGCTTTGATAGGCTTGGCCATCAGTTCAGCTTGGATGTGGCGGGAGAGTTCGCCTCTAGGCCCTGCTAGAGAGCAGGACCTATACAATGTTGAAGAGTTAGTAAGATGTTAAATTAAATACAAAAACAAATCCAATGTTCAATCCAGGACTACTACTTCCACCACCACCACCACTACAATTGTATTTGTATAGCCCTTAATCACAAGTACAGTCTCAAAGGGCTTAACAGGCCATATATTTATGACACCCCCCTAGCCCTAGTCCCCCAGAGGGCAAGAAAAAAACTCCCTTAATTAGCAAGGAAGACATTTTGAGAAGGAACGCAGAGTGGGGATCCCTCCTTCCAGGGATGGTTAGGAGTGCAATGGGTGCCATAAATGACATGCACACAGGCAAAACATTTTAAATCATTTAGTTAATGAAAGTAAATATAAATAAATAATGTCTATGGTGATGGGGTGCTGGCCTGTTAACCGTAAGGGGAGTCCAGGCATCCAGTCATAGTCACTGCAATATGCCAGGCATCCAGTCACAGTCACCGCAACACGCTAAGAACAGACAGAATAATGAGTAAGAAGGGGGAAGGTGCACACAAAAGATGTAGACAACTGCTAATTTAGTGACTACACAAACACGCAACAAAACAATCAGAAAAATCCACATAGACAGACGCTGACATTCATTCAGCATCAGTCCCTGCAACTGCAACAGCAGCTGGTTTGGCACACCTAGGTGCCAAACGAAAGACTGAAGAGGTAGGTTTTCAGCTTTGCTTTGAATATCTCGGCAGTGACTAATATGACCCGTGTATTGAAAGGTTTCTGTTTGTCCTGCTGGGTCCTCGCGGCAAAACCAAAGCCTACAACGAGATCGGCCGGGCCATCGCCACTCTCATGGTGGACGATGTGAGTGAGAGAGAGACACACACACCCACTCATACACAAATCTACACCGGGCTGTACTGTTTAGGACTGTGCATGTTTCCCCTCAGTTGTTCAGCGATGTGGCCTACAAGGCCAGGGACCGCGATGACCTCATAGCGGGCGTGGATGAGTTCCTGGACGAGGTTATTGTCCTCCCTCCGGGGGAATGGGACCCCAAGATACGCATAGAACCGCCCAAGAAGGTCCCCTCTGCTGAGATGAGGTCAACCAGCGTTCTAGTTCATCAACATATTCCTGTTACATTTCACATAGTGGCACACATTCTGATTTGCATATATAATTAGTTTAATTAACATATTTAGATTTAAAAGTATTAAGATGTTAATTGGCATATTGTGATAGTTAAACATTCTGATTTACATTTAGATTTATATGGAAAAAAACATTTGCACATTTTGTATTTTTTGACTTATATATTGTTTAATTTACAAATGATAATTTTCTTAATTTAATTCCAGTGTCTGCGCCATCTCTCTCCAACATTACGTTCTGTCCCATCATCTCCGAGCTCTAATTTCCCCCCACTTCCTGTCCACACAGGAAGTCCGTGCTGAATATCAATGAGTTGGGCCAGATGAATGGCTCGGCCGGAGGAGGTGGAGGGGGTGGTGGAGAAGATGACGAGATGCCCGCTCCTCATGAGCTAGGCGAGGAGCTGGCATTCACTGGGAGGTATGGCCTTAGCTTGGGCACTTAGTTGACTTTAGCACTTAAGGGGCTTTGGTTTAGGGTTTTATAGATAAACATCTTATGTCTGATGGCAGAAATGCTCACCCTGGATGTGTTAAAATAGCCTTCTGAAACCTGCATCTTGCCACTCGCTTATGAATCCCTGAGGAAGAATATCTCCGTAACAAAACAGGAAACACTGCGTAACTCCGCCCCTCTTATTTTCTGGCTTCCGGCCCAGGAGCTGTGCAGTCTCCCCGAAGAAGTTCGGCCTTAGCATAGTCAAACTGCCAGTGCTTTCACAGTTCAATTTATTAAGCCCATAATGGACCGAGGTCAATACGCTCCCCACACAATTAATTGTGGGTGCCAACCTGACAACTGCTCTCTGACTGACTAGCTTTGTGGACCAAACAAGTATTGTGGAAGGAGGTCACGTATTAGAATAATTTCCCATTGGTTTGGCGTGTCTATGTTGAGTATTTCAAAATGATATATGTTTCTATTGATTCAAATAATATTTATTTATTTCCATTCAATTGTGACTAATTATGGGCAAAACAAAGGTTTTAGAAGTAGGGCAGACATTGATACAATAACATAAATGTATTATTTGGGTAGTGTTGCAAAACAATTTGAATGTCCAACTGATATAATATTTCATCAAACATAAATCAAAATAGTGGGCGGAGCCAAACATATTTTCTTACTTTGCCCTGGTTCCCTATCCACGTTTGAGCCAATTGTCAAATGTTGAATGTCGAATTTGAAACTAACTTAACCTTGTTCCGTCACCATGTGTCTGTCTGCGAGCCGAGGAGAAAAGGAGAATCTTCTTTCGTATGGCATCATATGTCCAGTTTACTATCACGTAGCCATCTCAGGTCCAGTTCGAAGAGGCCAGGTTCAGACGGTAGCCTGTGGTAGTCGCGTAGATTGATGATGTGGTCCGCTGTTTGCTCAGGTTCCCCAAATTCGCAGGCAGCACTGTCAGAGAGACCCCATTTTCTCATGGAGGACTTGAAGCGTCCCACGCCTGTTTGCAGCCGATTTAGTGTAGTCCATTGTCGGCGTGGCAGTTCTTCACCCTTGACTCCTCCACCAGGGTCCCAGATGTGGCGGTGGAGTTGCGTGGGCTCAGCAATCTCCCACTCTGCCGTCCAGGACAAGGCGAGCTATGCCCTTCTTGACTGTCCCTCTGGAGCCGCTTGCAATAACCTCTATGCCGCCAGGTTGTAGGGCTGATGTGATACCAGTCTGCTAGGGGGCGCTACCGTGGTTGCTGGTGCAGCAGGTGCTCTTTATGTGTCTTGGCCTTTCTTGCCAGGGCGTAGGTGGCGGCTTCCCTTCTGATGGCAGCAGGGGAGATCCCGGCTAGGACAGGGAGCTGGCTGACCGGCGTGGACTTTAGGCAGCCTGTCACAGTACAGAGCGTGTTGTTTATTGCCACATCCACCTTCTTTGCGTGTGGACTCCGTCCCCAGACCGGTGTGCACTACTCTGCTGCAGAGAAGACCAGGGCCTGGGTTGCTATCCGTAGCGTCTTGGCGTCGGCTCCCCCTGTTGTACCAGCGAGTCAACAGATGAGCACTGCCCGTGATGTTTCCTTGGCCTTGACTTCTTCTAGGTGTTGTTTGAAGCCCAGTGTACGGTCCATCTCCACACCTAAGTACTTGGGAGCTTGCTGGAACGTTTAAACACATCCAGTTCTCTTTTTGTCTCCTTTTTGTTGAGGTGGAAGGCTGCCGATACTGTCTTGCCCTATACAAAGCTGAAGTCGCCACTTCTTCAGGTATGTGGTCAGGGTTTTAATGTCACGGTTGAGCCCGTCCTCAGTCATAGTCCATGACGGTGTTCGGAGCAAGATAGCCAGGTCGTCCGCATAGCCGTACTTCCTTGACTCAGTCACTGGAAGGTCGTGGATGTAGATGTTAAATAGCATCGGTGCAAGGACTGACCCCTGCGGCACACCGTTCTTTAGTCTTCGCAACCTGCTCTGCTGACCGTCACTGGTCTTGAGGATGAAGCTTGAAGCAGAAGCTCCATGAGGAAACACACCATGTGCTTGTCAGGGATCATCTGCAGCAGCTTCAGGTGGAGACCACGATGCCACACTGTGTCGTAGGCGGCAGTTAGGTCCAGGAGCACCACTCCAGCTTTCTCGTTGGCTTGGAAGCTGTCCTCGATGTCTTGGGTGAGTAGTGCAACCTGGTCTACCGTTGATTTTCCTTGGCGGAAGCCTGCTTGCTCCTTGGGCAGCTCTGGAACCACCACCAGATTGATCCTGCTATGGATGAGCCTTTCCATGAGCTTGAATGGTACGCAGAGGAGCGAGATTGGTCTGTGTGACTTTGGGTCATCAGCGGGCTTGTTCAGCTTTGAGAGGGCGATGATGGTAGCGCGACGCCAGTTCCTTGGGATCTTGCACCTGCGGAGGCATGAGGAGAAGAAGGAGCACAGCCACCTGGAAGCTGACAGGCTTTGGTGTTTTATGAACTCCGGGTGAATGTTGTCGTGCCCCTGTGACTTTCCCGACTTCAAGTTGTCGATCACTCTGGCTTGTTGTCCCAGCCCGAGATGAATATCTTGATGAAGCCACGGGAGATGTACTTTTTTGCCGCACCTACAAGGATTTTGCAGTATGCTGCGTACGCGTACATTCACGTCATCAGAATCTGGGTCCGGGAGGAGAGCGGTCCCTCTATCTGTCTCGTGGTGAAGGAGTCCCAGTTGGCCTTACGGAATTTCTAGCGTTTAACGGGCTTCCCAGTAACCGGCTGAATCAGCGATGGCATTTTGATGACTGACGGTCGGTGGTGAGAGCGGGGAAACCTGTCGATGACTCATCTCTCTGGCATCGGGTCGCAGCTACAGCAGACGGCGAAGGCCATGTCCGGGTTGGTGTACGAGTTCCAGCATGCTGAGTGGAAGCTTGGAGGTTCCTTCGGGTCGTAGAGCAGTGTGGCCTCTGCGTTGGAAGCCCAGTCGACGAGCATCTCACCGTCTTTGGTGGTGTAGTTGTAACCCAATCTGTGTGTTGGCAGTTGAAGTTACCTGCATAGATGGTTGGTGCAAGAAACAGCGGAAGCGATGTCATCGTCAGTGCTATTGGTGGAGGCTTGTATACGTTTACCACAGTAGTTTCGTCTACCCTTGTGGCCAGCCACTCGATTTCGGAGCCTGGTGTGAATTGGCTTGTTGGTGACCAACTGATGTCTGTCTTAACAAAGGTTGCAAGACCAAGGTTGTTTGCTGTGTATTGAACCGGCGAGAAGGAACCCAGGCAGCTTCAGGTGGTCTTCAGCTGTCTTGTGTGTCTCTTTTAGGAGCACCACTGATACCTTGCTTGCATCAGCAAGGGTATGGATGAAATCGAGTTTGGCGAGTGTTAGGCCCTCGACGTTGAGTTGGAGCACTGATAATTGTCTGTCGGTATGATGTCGTGTTGGCGTCATTAGTTTCCCAGGTTGTGGGCCTGGTACTTGCAGGGAAGACCGTGTGAAGGCTGACGTCATCTTCCCTGAGGAGAATGTGAGCGGTGCACAAATCCACAACATGGCTCCCCTGAAGCAAACCCAAACAAATTCTAATTCATTTTAATTCAATGCTAAATACAAGCTCTGTTTCCGATGCAAAAATAGGAACCAGCAGGCCGCATGCGTGCGTCCTAATAACGAGGTGCGGAAAGGACGACAGGTGAACTTAATTAAGAGCTAATGAGAACGATCGCACTCTGTGATTGGCTGTGAGCGACAAGCTCGAGAATGAGGATTAACCACCTGAAGAAAATACATTAAAATGATTTGTCGTAAATTATTTGGTTAATTGAGGTCCTATATCTTTTTTTGAATAGGCCAATATTAATAAATAACTGGCTGTGTTCATAGGACGGCTATAGGTCTACCTTTTAATTTTCCAAAAATGTGACAGTCTACGCAAGGTTATACACAGTACGTAGGGCTGAATTTGATGCAATCACCCAACTTAGTTTAACATAATATTGCTCACCTTTATTTAAAATCAGTAGTCCGTAATCAAACTGAAAGTAGGCTATTTATAATGAGTCTTACCTGGGCCTCAATACAAACAAGCCATATATAGTACATTATATTCCATAGAGATACTGAACATCATTGATCTGACATTTAGTGGTAATATAATATATAGTACTAAATAATAATGATAAATTATTTCCCATGGTATTGGTGATAGCCATCTCCTTGGCTGTCCTATCCGCATGCCCATGTATCATTCATTGGTATCCTGTGTTAGCAATGAAGATTCTCCATCCTTCAACAAAACATTAGCACATCCCTGTAGCATGCAAAGTGACTTTAGTGTGTCCACACTGGCTGCGTGGTGTGGACATGTGAAAAATACAGAGATGAGCTCGCAAACACATTAAACACATTATTGTTGACCTTTGGAATTACTGCAAACAGCCCTATTACTATCGCGCCTGTGCCAGGTTCTGTGGAGGCTTGTGGCTGGACATCAAGAGGAAGGCGCCGTGGTTTTGCAGTGATCTCTACGAGGGCTTCCACGTTCAGTCCATCTCCGCCGTGCTCTTCATCTACCTGGGATGCATCACCAACGCCATCACCTTTGGAGGGCTGCTGGGAGACGCCACCGATAACTACCAGGTAATCAGTAAGATAAAATGATGTAGGAAGTGAGGTGAGGTGAGGTAAGGTGAGGTGAGGTAGAAGGGGAGGCGAGGTAGAAGGGTTGGTGAGGTAGGAGGGTTTTTGAGGTAGGAGGGAAGATGAGGTCACGTAGGAGGTGATGTAGGACGCCAGGTAAGGTTAGGTAATGGAGGAGGTGATCAGGTGTATCATGTGATTGGACTTTGTGTAAGTCTGTCTCACTGTGTAACTGTCTCTCTATCTGTCTGTTTGTCTGTCTATCTGTGCATCTTTCTGTCTGTCTCCCTGTCTGTCTGTCTCTCAGGGTGTGATGGAGAGTTTCCTGGGTACTGCCCTAGCGGGGACAGTCTTCTGTGTGTTCGGAGGACAGCCCCTCATCATCCTCAGCTCCACCGGACCCATCCTCATCTTCGAGAAACTACTATACGATTTTAGCAAGTAAGGAATTGTGGCTTCCCCCTTGTGTAAGTCAGGATACTTACTACACAAAGTAAACAATCCTTTATATACTTGTGTGTAGCACGGATGATGTAAAGTTCCCCTATTTTACCACCAGGTGTGATGTTGATTTGCCATTACAAGCCATTTCAGAATTTGTGACATCACAAATGGAAGTGTCCATGCATGATGCATGATGGACAGATCAGACTGGATCAGTTGGTACAGTACACTGGGTGTAGGCTGGTAGGTTGATTTAGGATGCGATGTCGGTTTAGGGTAAATTAGTAGCTTTGAAGAGTGAACCAATATCGCACTTTGTGGTAAACTAGAGGGGCCTTGAATTGCCTTTAACGAGAGAGAGGATAGCGTAGTAGCATAGCGTAGGGTGTTTACAGGACTGGATTTTACCTCAAATGTCCGCAATCTACTGCAACCAAGATGCCCTAACCCCTACCTGCTGCTTAATGACTTTAATGTGAGTCAGTTACCTTTGGATCAAAGTGTCTGCTAAATGACAAACAAAACACCATAGTTATATTAGTAATGCAACAGTATACTTCCCCCTTCTGATAAACCTGTAAATATAATATTTCACACAAAGTATATTGTGTAATTGTCATAACTTTCTCTGTTGGTATCGTGATGGCGGCAAATATGATCTAATAATTATAATATTTGCTGTGTGCACACTAGGTATGTTTGGTTTCCATTGACTTCAATTAATAAATACGTTATTCCAAATATCTTGACACTCCTGGTAAAGAACCATGACAAAACAGCAGTAGTAGTAACACTAGACCCATGACAAAACAGCCGTGTCTCCTCTGTCCTGCAGGAGCAACGGTATCGACTACATGGAGCTGCGGCTATGGATCGGTCTCCACTCCTGCCTGCAGTGTTTCATCCTGGTGGCCACGGATGCCAGCTACATCATTAAGTACATGACTCGCTTCACGGAGGAGGGCTTCTCCAGCCTCATCTCCTTCATCTTCATCTCCGACGCCATCAAGAAGATGGTGGGTGACGCGTCGTGATGAACACGCTGGCAAATGAATGTGATACTGTCAAGTCAAAGCACAACCCCCTAGACCCTTTATCACATTTTCTACGTCCCCACCCCTCTCCGTCCCCTGCTCTTATTCTGCCACATAAATGGTATGCCCTTTAAATGTTTTAATGGGACCTTTTAACCATTGATATATTACTCTTGAATTGTATGACTTGGACCTTGACAAGTAGATAACTAAAATGTATTACTGTAGATTCATTATTATTGCTATAGAATAGTTACATAAACTACAACTGTAGGATCGTGTAGTCGTTTAAGGGGGTGTTCCAAGTCAAAAGGTTCTGTGTTTGAATCCCAATGTCCTTGCTCAAGGACCTGTAAGAATCCTTGAGCAAGATGCCCTAGCACTCAACCCCTACCTGCTCCTTAATGTCCTTAATGCTTAGACATGTAGGCTATCAAAAAGTGAATTCTAGGTCGCTTTGGACAAAAGTGTCTGCTAAGTTAATTTAAACATTGTGTTTCTTTAATGTTTATTTCAACAGGTCGGATCCTTTAAATATTACCCAATCAACCGCGGGTTCAAGCCAGACTTCATCACGTCCTATAAATGTGAATGCATCGCTCCAGACCAGGGTGAGTCTTAGAAGGCCAATATTGTCAAGAAAATATTAAATAACATGATTTCATTATACAAAGATCAGATGTTTAGTCAACAAGTCAGTTGTTTGGCTTGGGTGGCTTGGAATAACATATTTGAAATGGAGATGTGACACGATCAATCGTGAAATTTACATTCCAGTGAGTCTTTTTTCGATTTAGTTCAACTTATTCCATTTATTCCATTAGTCTTTTACTGTAAGTGACGTGTTCTACTGCTCTGGTCTGTTTCTGCTTCACGACACTGGCTGATGTTTTTTCCTGAGTGAGTATCCAATGGTGTTCAACAGCCTGCTTTATTAGAATATGTCCTTGTGGTGAATCAGGACTTGATCCATGGTGTCACAAGACACATGGCAGTCACTTAGTTCCTATATTGCACACTGATTCCTATTGCTACTCTGCACTCAGTTATGCAGCACTTTGTTAGCTGCTCCAGCTTTGATCGTCCCCAGCCTCACTTGTAAATCTCTTTGGGGAAATGGTAAATGTCTGAAGTTGACAGTAAATGTAAAAGCAGCTGGGAATAGAATCATGTAGTCTGAAAGCCCTAGAATGAGTTGTTCAAATGTTTGTAGTTTGTTTTCATAGAAGGGATTCCCATTCAATCAACCATGTACATATTTTCTTTCTGGTCATTTCGTCCCACCTGCTTCTGTGTGATGGGTAGATTCTGCATTGGGCCTCAACACTTCAGCCCCCCTTGCTGACGACAACATGACTTTGTTGGTAAGTGAATGAAGAGACGATGTGCATCACATAGTGTACATAATATCAAAGAACACATGTGCATACATCCACCAATCAGGAAGGCCCAAGTGGCTTGCTTGGAATGGGTTCTCTCCACTTCAAGTTATTCTATATTGTCCTTCGTCTTTCTTGTTGTTATCACTTCAGTTTTTCTAATTTTGTGCCATCTCTCTCTCTCTCTCTCTCTCTCTCTCTCTCTCTCTCTCTCTCTCTCTCTCTCTCTCTCTCTCTCTCTCTCTCTCTCTCTCTCTCTCTCTCTCTCTGCAGTACAACCTGACAGACATGGAGTGGGGTTTCCTGAGTAAGAAGGAGTGTGTGAAGTACGGCGGGGCGCTGGTGGGCAGTGCCTGCAAGTACGTTCCTGACCTGGCGCTCATGTCCTTCATCCTGTTCTTCGGCACCTACTCCATGACCGTCACTCTCAAGAAGTTCAAGTCAAGCCGCTACTTCCCCACCACGGTAAGGCAGGAGGTAGCGCCACGTAGCGCCTACAGCTAACCCTATTGTACTTTTTATTGTTATATAGGAGTACGTACCGCCATCATTCTCCTGAACCAAACTATTACCTGGTGGGTGTGTATGTTCTCATTGTTATTTAAACTTGCTATGACCCTGACCTCCTCTCCTCTCCTCTCCTCTCCTCTCCTCTCCTCTCCTCTCCCTCCTCTCCTCTCCTCTCCTCTCCTCTCCTCTCCTCTCCTCTCCTCTCCTCTCCTCTCCTCTCCTCTCCTCTCCACTTTTCCTCATCTACTTTCCTCTCTACATAATCTTTTTCCTCTCCTCTCCTCTCCTCTCCTCTCCTCTCCTCTCCTCTCCTCTCCTCTCCTCTCCTCTCCTCTCCTCTCCTCTCCTCTCCTCTCCTCTCCTCCTCCTCCACCTCCTCTACTCCTCCTCAATGTGTGTTCCAGTTGCGTAAACTGATAAGCGACTTCTCCATCATTATCTCCATCCTGGTGTTCTGTGGGTTGGACTTCGTGATGGAGCTGGACACCCCCAAGCTGCACGTTCCCACACAGATTAAGGTCCCACATGTCCCACATGCTCCCTGAACCAACACCCTTTCTCCCCTCCTCTCTCTCCCGATTTCCCGTCCTGCACCTTCTTGGTTCTATCTTGGTTCTGAACACTAGCTGGGCGGGGGAATTGGCCAATATTCTCAATATTGAACATTTTGTATTACAGGTTTTGATCCAAATCCAAATGGTTTTGTCGTTGACTATACTTTGTGATTACTGTATATGTTGAAAAGATTTAGAAAATGAGTGGATAGGAGTGAATGAGTATATGTGTATTAATATGAATAACATTTGAATAACATTATAATAATGTTAAATAACGTTATTTAATATGATATCACTTTTATAAATCATATAAATATTGATTATAGATGTTATGATTTGGTCAATCTTGCAATAATCACTTCTTTCACACTTTCTTAATCTTTTTTCTTCTGTCCATCCTTCATTCTGAAAATCCAATCCTCCAATCTGTTACTCTGTGTATTTGTCTGGTGTGTGTATATATCCCTTTGTCTGGCGTCTCTATCTGTGTGTCTGGCGTCTCTATCGCTGTGTCTGGCGTCTCTATCCCTGTGTCTGGCGTCTCTATCCCTGTGTCTGGTTTCTCTATCCCTGTGTCTGGCGTCTCTATCCCTGTGTCTGGCGTCTCTATCCCTGTGTCTGGTGTCTCTATCCCTGTGTCTGGTGTCTCTATCCCTGTGTCTGGATGTGTGTTTGTTACGCTACCGGATCTTAGCTAAGGAAGCTAATCAGTGATTTTGCCATCTTCATGTCCATAATGACTTTCGTGGGTCTGGACATGTTGATGGGCTTAGACACTCCGAAACTCATTGTCCCAACAGAAGTCAAGGTATCCTGTTGAGAAATCCTTCTGAAAATGTAGTTGGTTCTTTTAGTAGAGATGTGTGCGTATGATAAGATGAGCATGTGTGTTTGTTTTTAAAACTCAGCTGCCTGCGATTGTTTGTTTGTGCATGCGTGCATGCATGCACGTGTGTGTGTGGTTTGCCTTCTTGATTAATGTTATGATGCTTTAAATTGGTGCATGGTAAATTGTGTGCAAGCATGATGTATTTTGTTTTCACATGTTGTATATATCTGGTAACATTATGTGTGTGTGTGTTTTTGTGTGTGTCTTTGGGTGTGTGTGTGTGTGTGTGTGTGTGTCTATGTGTGTGTGTGTGTGTGTGTGTGTGTGTGTGTGTATGTGCGTAAATGTGTGTGTATGATCTGCATGTGTATGTACTGCGTACGTGTGTGCGTGCTGTAGCCCACGCGGCCAGACCGCGGCTGGCTGGTGATGCCCTTCGGGAAGAACCCGTGGTGGGTGTACGTGGCCAGCTTCGTCCCTGCCCTCCTCGTCACCATCCTCATCTTCATGGACCAGCAGATCAGTGCCGTCATCGTCAACCGCAAGGAAAACAAACTCAAGGTGGGAAATCTTTCATTCAGATGTTTTCAACAGCATACAAATAGCATGTTTCATATTTCAGGACATACTCAAGAGTGTTGTCTTATATGGGCCATGAGTGCCCATTGTAATTTAATTAAAAAAAAATGTAGTTCATAAACTTGACTATCTATTGATGTTAGTACTACTGACCCAGTCTATACTTGTGGCTCCCTGCAGAAAGGCTGTGGCTACCACTTGGACCTGCTGTGGGTGGGCGTGCTGATGGCCGTGTGCTCCTTCATGGGCCTACCCTGGTACGTGGCCGCCACCGTCATCTCCATCGCCCACATCGACTCCCTGAAGATGGAGAGCGAGTCCAGTGCCCCCGGGGAACAGCCCCAGTTCCTGGGCGTCCGGTAAGCCCCGCCTCTTCCTCCGATTATTCTAGAATGTCCAGTAAAATGATTATTCTAGAATATTCAGTAACATGATTATTTCAGAATATTCATTAACATGATTATTCCAGTGAATTTCCAGTAACATGATCCTGTGTTTTAGAAATTGTTTGTTGATGCATTGCATGAATTTATGCAAAAACATGCATTGACAGCATTGTAATTGTGTTAATTGTACGCTATTATTATTTTGTATTCAAATGTTTTGCTTTGTTAGTTGTATTACTAATAATTAACTAATGTGCTAACTAAATACCTTGCCTACTAACTAACTATTTAACTTACTAACAATGAATTTGTATAATCAAATTGTCTCATTCCTCCAAACTTTAGCGAGCAGAGGTTGACGGGCATTCTGGTGTTTGTTCTGACCGGAGTCTCCGTCTTCCTGGCTCCAGTCCTTCAGGTCAGTTGTTTAAAATACGTACCGTTTCCTTGAATTGGTAAAGTTCTCCTTTTATTCTTCATGGTGTATTTAACTGAAACGCTGTGTTGTGTCTTCAGTACATCCCGATGCCCGTTCTCTACGGAGTCTTCCTCTACATGGGGGTGGCTTCCTTGAGTGGCATTCAGGTAGGTGCTGCCATGGATACGGGTGTCCGCATGATCCACAGATTCTAAAAACACCAGTTTGCAATTTGTATTACAATTAATTTAATGTGATTTATATTGATTCTTTTTTCTTTTTTTAGTTTTGGCCAAGAAGTGTAGCCAGGGTATTCATTTTGGCATAACCTAACATGAAGTATCTGTATGAATACTGACCATGATCATTACGATTTTAATGAGGACACTACTTCTACCACCGCTGTTAGATCTGAATGCATAGACAAAATGACTCTCATCACTATGCGATTTGAAATGTTTTAATAACTATAATACTTTTCAAATCATAGTTCCCTGCAAATGTCATTATTGCACTACAAATATAGCGTTAACTCTACAGTTCTTCGCATGCATAATCCTGACATCTATCATGTTGGTCAACCAGTTCTGGGAGCGCATGAAGCTGTACCTGATGCCCGCCAAGCACCAGCCAGACTTCTCCTTCCTGCGCCACGTGCCCCTCAGACGGGTCCACCTCTTCACGCTGGTCCAGATCATCTGCCTCGCTGTCCTCTGGACCCTCAAGTCCACCTTCCTGGCCATCATCTTCCCCGTCATGGTGAGCGAGCGAGAGCGAGAGGGTTTTAAGGAATAATTGTAATGTAATAGTTTAATTTAACTAAATAAAATTGAACCAATATTGAAAAAAAGAAAAAAGGTCTGAAGATGTAATGTGTGTGATCCTATTGTGGATAATTCTGGGTAAATACTATTACTATTTAGTAGACAAATTTATCCAAATGGACTTGAGATCCATGTCATTAATGACCAGGTAGGGGTTAGGGCATCTAGCTCAAGGATGCCTACTGGTTAAACTACAAATGAGGATCGAACCCAGAACCTTTTAGCTGGGAGTCAAACGCCCTATCAATAACGCTATTCTGCCCCTGCACACAGTTAATACTCCTCATAAATCACTATGTGGGAATGTGTGTGTGTATTTCTTTGTGTTTCTTTGTGTGTGTGTGTGTGTGTGTTTATATGTGTGTGTTTGTTCATGTTTGTGTGTTTGTGTTTGTTCGTGTGTCTGTGTGTTCATGTGCATGAATTCATGTCCGTGTGTGTGCGTGTGTGTCAAAATAACCCAACTTCAAGCCAGAGGGTCCTCACATTGTCGCTATGTGTTTTTGACCCTCAGCTCCACGGCTAGATCCTGGGTCTGATGGTTCTGTTGCCCCTGTAGATCATGGGTCTGATGGTTCTGTTGCCCCTGTAGATCCTGGGTCTGATAGTTCTGTTGTCCCTGTAGATCCTGGGTCTGATGGTTCTGTTGCCCCTATAGATCCTGGGTCTGATGGTTCTGTTGCCCCTGTAGATCCTGGGTCTGATGGTTCTGTTGTCCCTGTAGATCCTGGGTCTGATGGTTCTGTTGTCCCTGTAGATCCTGGGTCTGATGGTTCTGTTGCCCCTGTAGATCCTGGGTCTGATGGTTCTGTTGCCCCTGTAGATCCTGGGTCTGATGGTTCTGTTGCCCCTGTAGATCCTGGGTCTGATGGTTCTGTTGTCCCTGTAGATCCTGGGTCTGATGGTTCTGTTGTCCCTGTAGATCCTGGGTCTGATGGTTCTGTTGCCCCTGTAGATCCTGGGTCTGATGGTTCTGTTGTCCCTGTAGATCCTGGGTCTGATGGTTCTGTTGTCCCTGTAGATCCTGGGTCTGATGGTTCTGTTGTCCCTGTAGATCCTGGGTCTGATGGTTCTGTTGTCCCTGTAGATCCTGGGTCTGATGGTTCTGTTGTCCCTGTAGATCCTGGGTCTGATGGTGGTGCGGAAGGTCATGGACTTGATGTTCTCCCAACACGACCTGGCCTGGTTGGACGACATTCTGCCAGAAAAGGAGAAGAAGAAGAAGAAGGACGACGGCGACAAGAAGAAGGGCAAGAAGCGGCCGGTGGAGACCGAGAGTGACGAAGAGGTGAGGGAGGCACACACACACACAGGCACTCTTAGACCCATGCACACATTCATACACACACACACACACACACACACACATTTTTATGCGCATTCACACACATGCACTCACACACACACACACACACACACACAAACCAATATATACACATACACACACACACATACACATACACATACACATACACATATACATACACACATATTCACCCATATTCACACACATGCACTCACACACACACATGCTCATACTCACGCACACATTCACAAACACACACACAGAAATCTATCCTTTTTCTCGAGTTCTAAAGATTTCTATGGTCTTTGATCATGAATCAAAATGTATTCATGATGGTAGAATATGCCCACTTCGCTCCATCTGTTGTGACCGTTTTGTTCCTCTGTCCGCTTTCTCTGACTAATAACGTTTTCCTCTTTGTCCCACAGTGTTGCTGAAAAGGCACTGTATAACAACTACTTCTACTACTGCCTGTCTACCGTCCCTCACTCTCTCCACTTTTTCACCTGTTCCATTATGACCTCATTCTATCCACCTTTCATTTACCTTATTTATCTTCCTCTATTATCATATGACCACATTCTTAAAACCTATCCACCATGTCCTCACTCGTCTTCCTTTTCCATTATGAACTCACTCATCCACCTCCTATGTTAGAACCTTACTCATCCACCTCTACCGTTATGACCTCACACTTTTTGATTTGCAACAGTATGTTTGTAGCAGCACACCATTCTGAAAGTCTGTCCGTGCACGCGCATAGTGCATGCGCCCCCAACTCTAAAGTGCACTCGCCCCCACCTCTATAGTGCACACGCCCCCACGACTATAGTACATGTGCCCCCACCTTTAAAGTGCACACGCCCCCACCTCTAAAGTGCACTCGCCCACACCTCTATAGTGCACGAATCCCGACCTCTACAGTGCCACCGCCCCCACCTCTATAGTCCACGCATCCCCACCTCTATAGTGCACGCATCCCCACCTCTATAGTGCACACGCCCACACCTCTATAGTGCACACATTCTCACTTCTATAGTGCACACATCCCCACCTCTATAGTGCACACATCCCCACCTCTATAGTGCACATGCCCGCACCTCTATAGTGCAAACGCCCCCACCTCTATAGTGCACACATCTCCACCTCTATTGTGCACGCGCCCCCATCTCTATATATACCTCTGTATACACCTTTCTCTAGAACCGGGTTTGTTGGTATAACCAGTATTCCACATACCATTGGTTATTAGCATTATGAGGCAAGGTTTTATCACTGCATGTGGTTCCTCTCTCTGTCTGTCTGTCTGTCCGTCTCTCTCAGTCCAAGACCTCGCATCCTCCTCTTCCTCCTCCAACTCCTGTGAAGATCCCCATGGATACCATAACCCTGCCCCCACACTCAGACTCCGCCCCTGTCAATCCTTCAACCCCATCCCAACCCCCCCATTAACAGTGAGTAAGCTACACCGTGCCCAGTTGTTCGTTGTGGTGTCTCTCTGTTCACCAGTCATCTTGTGATGTTCTTATGTTAAAGGGACAGATGGGTGACAGAAATGATATGTAATAGGTTGCTTATAGATTTGTATAGCTGTATAGATGATATGCACACCAGGATTAATTACTCCTTCCAATATCAATACAAATGATTATGCTAACTGCTAATGGGTTAGTAGTCCAGTGCAAATACTGAGGCGCTAGCCTTGCTATTCTCACAATGGCCGCTGCCTATGCACTAGACACATGTAATCATGTTATCAGCCCAAGATTTTACTTTGTCTTTTCTCTGTGTGTGTTGTTTGTCTGTGTCTAAAAATGCCTCTGTGTGATCGTTGTGTGTTTTGTGTACTTTGTGTTTTTTTTTCTTTCTTCTTCTTGTAAACAGGGAGTGACCCCTTACTCGACCCTGGTCTCCACCACTCCTGACTCAGACCACAGGTACTGTGTGTTGAAGCTCCACGTGCCCTACAACCACATCCTGTCTGCCCCCATAGACAGAGCTGTTCAATGGGACGCAACCACCACACCTAGACACCATGTACATGTTAGTTAGTAAGAGAGAGAGAGACAGAGAGAGAGAGAGAAAGAGAGAGAGAGAAAGAAAGAGAGAGTTAGGTATGGCATGCCTTACTTAAATGTAGGATAGGATGTTATTATATTCATATAATATCAATACTACAACACACATAACATTGATATTATATACTTATATTATTTTATTTTATTTTGTAATCTTAATTGTTTTTTGTTTTGTTGCTTTGGTTTTCAAATGATTATGATTATTATCTGTTTATTATATGCTTCCTGGCATTAATGTCTTATTAAATATAGCTGTGATTATATAATACATGTAAATAGTAGCATGAAAAGTAACAACAGTTAGAGTGACTGCATCAAAATTATTTTCTGGAGCACAAACATGAGTTGATTAAATTGCACCTCTAGTGGCCCAATGCTGTTTATTATTAGTGTATGTGAGTCTTCAATTTGATAGTTTATGGGAGGAAAACATGTGAAACTGTCTTGTTGTCACTGTTGGTCCCCGTGCTGTCCTCATCAAAATGAACAAGTGAAGCAAAGATTTATTATCACACTTAACATCCCACAAGAACACCGTGTCACTGTTTTGTTGAGATTCGAATGGAATTGCACTAACATTCCGGTGAATTAATGACCTTAAAAAAGTCATGATGACAGTCATGATGATGCAGGAGCCTTTTTCTGCAAGAGAATGTACGTGTCATAAAGGCCTGCTGATTCTAGCCAATCAGTGGTCTCTTGTTCTCGAGTACTCGATTAAGTTATATTGAAATTACATTTAGGTTGTTTCTTTTAAAGTACCAAATTTCCTTTCTTCTTAAGTATTTATTAGATTCACAGAATCCATTCAATACCGATTGAATGGATGAATCAATGTATGAAAAAAAGTAATTGGTTTGTTAAGGAGACAGGACAGGAGTCCAGATTCTATAACCCTTGACCCCCTGCATGCGTCCGTTCTCCCTGATACCTGGTCCCTCCTAAATCACAAAGAAGACAAATATTAAAATAAATATACATTCCCCAATATGAATTATGCAGCAAAGATGAGGAAAAATATTTGTGTTGGTAGTGTTTTCAGTGCCTGAGAATGGACATACTGGCACGTTTTCTTTATTAAACACTAGTATGATTTTTATTATATATTGTCCCCCCTTTTTTATGACCCAAATGCCGCCCATGCATGTGATTCTGTCCCTGCACAGCTGACTTTACAGCAGCTATTTCCCTTCCTCTACAGAGCATGCTTGAGATTTGTAGAAAATAATAATTTGCATATTTACACAGTGGATATTGTCAGACAATCAATCCTTCTCAGAAATCAAGTTCATAAAGGACAGCAAGTATTATAGTTTCAAAACCTTTAGAAAGAAGCCAATCCCTCTGGACCTCCATCATCCCCCCCCCCCCCCACACACACACACACCATCCCCCCCACCGCCCCCACCACCTCACCCCCACCCTCGTCTCCACCGCCCCCACCTTCGCCCCCATTCTCGTCTCCACCACCCCCTTGTCTCCACATCCCCCTCTTCCGCACCCCCACCCTCATCTTCACTGCCCTCCCGTCCCTGTCTTCATCGCCCACATCAACCTCGCAACACGATGGACATGGGTGAGGATGCGTGAAGGGGGATAGAAGCGGACAAGTGGTGCATGGTCCAGTGGTTCTCACACTATTTTCACCAACGTACCCCTTCCCAAGACATCGTTTCAGTCCCCCCTTTCACCAGCACAAAACATTTTGGGGAGCAAAAAACATTTAAATGAATATGAATAATGTATGTGCATATTATTTGGTGAACATGAACATTAAACAGGTGGCGCAAATACTTTTGTATTAGGGTTAGGGGTTTAGGGGTTAGTGAAAGATTTACAGAACTTGTTTGTGGGTATTCAGAAACACTTCATATTTACATTTTCCATGTACCCCCGAAATCCTTCAGAGAACCCACAGGGGTACGCAGACCGCCATTAGAGAACCACTGGTCCAACGAATGACATTCCACCATCCTCCCTCTCTCTTCCCCCCCTCCCCCCTTATCTCCCCCCTCTCCAGCATCACACTACGCTTGACGATCTGCCCCCCCTCACCCGCCCACTCCCATGCCAACCTGGTCCACCTGACGGGGAGGGCGCCCTGGGACCCCTGGCTTGTGCCACCGTCAGCTCCGCCCTCCTCAGCATCACCGCCTTCGCCATGCCGACCAGCTCCCCAGCCCCAGCCCACGCAAATTAGCATCCGGGTGGAGTCTGAACACCAGCGGTCGCTGCTCTGCCACCGCTACCAGCAGCAGCGGAGCAGTAGCGATAGCAGTAGCGATAGCAGTAGCGTTAGTGGTAGCCGTAGCATGGTCTCCAGGGTCACCCTCCACCCAGCCTATGACCCCCCTCCTCCACCCGTCCACCCACACACAGACTCTTCTGTCGCGGTGTGGGACAACACACACACACGCTCGGGGCCGCGCAACTCATGCGGCGAAACTGTTCTGTGAGGCCATCATGTTAGGAAAATCACCCTGACACACTCACGACATACACTATACATGCATACACATGCACAAAGTAATGTCATTTGCTGTGGTTGTCTTAGTGTAGGTTAAATTTCTCAAAAAATTATAATAAAGGTAATAGGCTATTTCCATAGAAAATGTAGAGTGTAGTATATGGACCATTAAGTCCAAACTTCAGACTAGAAAATCAAATACCCATATTTTCCCCCTAAATCTATGACAGGTCTCTCATCTGTCTTCAAAAAAACACTCAAAGAATGTGTTATTGAAAAGAAAAAGAAAAAAGGTATTGTAGGATTTAATAAAGATAAGCTACTGCATTTCCCATGGTCTTCCTTGGGCCTTTATAAAGAAAAATTCCACCCAATAACACACTGCATAAGTCTGTCAGGCCAAACGGTCATCTTTGCTAATCTCATTGTGTTTGTTGATTTGTGTTATGCTATGTTTTTATGTCAGAAACAGAATGGATGGTTATCTGGAAATTCTTTAATGTACATGAAACATTGACGTAAAGCTTGGCTTATTTAATAAACTAGTTCTGACAATAGACTTTCAATTGGATGTTTTTTTTCCTTTTGTGTACAAGAAGAGGGGAGGTTGGGGGAAGTGGATCAGAACTAAGCGATTTAAAGAGTAAAATTCCCTGGATGGAGTGACGGATGGATGGGCACATTTTATTCTTGAGAAACTTTGTACTGTAATTTTGGAATGGAGTAAATAGCTGCAGTAGAAAAGCTATATAGTGCAGGTCAAAACTGCAATTGTACACGCTAGATTTAATGTCAGCTAAGCAGGTCAGGGGGCCCATTAGGCCTACAGTTGGTCAATAGCGACCAATTGTGGTTAAAAAGGTTAAAAATCTATCACCCACGGTAGAGCACAAGCAATTCAATGCATCATAATGAATAAAAATTAAGTAATTATTGAAAGCAGATCTTTTTTTTACTAAGGATCGAAACCTATCTCACAGACACAATACTAACATATTAGTGTCAATGCCACAGAAACTGTTAAGAACTTTAAAGAACTATTTAGACCAATAATAATAATTATAACTAGGACTGCTAGCAGTGCCTTAAGGTATTTACAGCCTCTTACCCCAGCAACTTCCCTTTTCAAACTAAGAAGCATGTTTACAAGTGTGTCCTGAAGACAGTGGGAACCAAACCACTGACCTTGACCGTGCCAATACTATGCACTACCAGTTGAGCTAGAAGGGACACCTTTTTAAACATAGGGAAAACACCCATTTTTCCCCTATATTGCCCTGTTATAATCCAAAGAGATGATGTGGTTTTCCCTCCTTTTGATGCGTGGTCCCGTTTAACTCAACTGGTACCGAATAATAAGTAATCGAATAAAGTAATTAAAAAATATATATCTAAAAAAGTAATCAATACCTTTACACTAAAAAGCATTATTACGAGTGTTTGGTTTTAAACCTTTTGTTGTAATGAGACAGTTAATATTTGAGGGATGTCTTTCCATGTCCTTAAGACAGTGGGAACCAAACCACTGACCTTCACAGTGTTAATGCTATGCACTATCAGTTGAGCTAGAAGAAACAACTGAAAAATCATTTTTATGGTTTTAAACCTACTTTTGTTTTCACGTAACAGATTCGATTTGGTGGATGTTATTAATTTTACCAAACAATATAATCAAAACAAATGATCAAAAAAAGTTATCTAAAAAGAGTTATCCAAAAAAAGAATCTGTATCTTTAAAACTAAGAGGCAATTTTGCAAACGTTTACTTACTTTCATGTAAATGTAACAGATTGTAGATGCTTTTTAGAATCATAAAACAGAAAGAAACTAACCACTGCCCTTGGCAGTAATAATGGTATGTGCTACCAGTTGTGCTAGATGGGAACAGTGAGCTGATATAAGGAAAACAAACATAGTCAGGATGTTATTTTATTTATAAAAACATATGTTCGAAAAAGAAATAAAAAGGTTATTTAAAAAAGTAATCCAAAAGGTAATCCTGAAAAGAATCCAAAATGTAATTCATAACAATGTATCCAGAAAAAGAATCCAAAAAGTATTTAAAAAAGGTTAATAATGAATATCGTTATACTAAAAAGTCTTTTTACGAGTGTTTGGTTTTTAAGCCTACTTTTTTGTAATGGACAGATACGATTTGAGGGATGTTTTTTTGTGTCCTGAAGACAGTGGGAACCAAACAACTGACCGTGGCAGTATAGCCGACCGCTTAACTGAGCACTTTTTGTAATTGACACTGAGATTTCATCGGTTGAGCTTTTTTGATTCAGTTCAAAACAACATGTGGAAAATGGTCAGCATGTAAAATAAGGCCTGTATACCAAGTTTCAGAAATGTTCCTCCATCCGGCGGCAGGTCTGATCATTTGACCTTGAGTGTGAATTATAGCGCCCTCTCTTGGCGAAATGGTATCGAACGTTTTTGGATACCTGCTTACCAGGAATACAAATGTCGTTAATAAATGTGAAAACTTTTGCGCAATCAGGAGAAGAGCTATAGGCGTTGCCAATCCGGAATAATAATAAGAGTCCTTACAATAACAATAGCTATCCACAGATACTGAGTGGGAGCGATTGAGATATCATCTTGTTCCCGCTAGGAACAAGAAAGCCAGACTTGGCTAGGTGTTCTGGATTTCATATTTGGGCAGCTTTCAATGAACAGATAAAATTGGCACCAGTCCGTAGCCATTCTTGTCTCTGGCCCTTTGTGACTATACTTTTATCTGTACATATTGTGGTAATTCTACCACTGCTACTCTGAATGTCTATAGATCTCTGTTTTTAATAAAATAATTGAATTTAATATAATTTTTTTTAGAAAGATGCTGTGTGTTTGTGTGTGTGAATTGTTATTTTGTAAAATAACATACGTTTGAAAATATAGTATCTTTAATACCTTTTTTAATTGAAGAAAATCCATTTATTTACTCAAATTGTTTACACATTTATTCTGTCTTAATGAAAATGTACATTTATCAATTTGCATAAAACATCACATATACAGTAAAATAGATACATCCTCTGGGTTGGTGGAGCTGGTGCTGCCACGTTCCGTTTCTCCTGGCTACACAGTTTTCAAAGATAAACTCCCGATCTCCACAAACTATTTCATTGTTTTCTTCATACAATTCGACAATAACCGAATCAGATGTGTTGACAAATCCTTCTGGATATTTTGAATTCTATAAACATTAGGAAACAAAATAGTAGCAGTAGTAGTGACGCTAAGTAGTGAGCGACTAGCCATACTTGCTACAAACAGGGCTGTTCAGCGTAAAAAGCCCTGAAAATTACTGTCCAATGCCAAGACATGGACCTGATGCCTGTCCTGTATTTTCCCCCTTGTTGTCATTGCATGATGTGGGCCTGTGGCTGGTGAAATAGTGTTTATTAAAAAAATAAAAAGTGCCCCCCATATGATAATTTTAGAGTAATACTATTCCGGAGCTCCTATTCGCTAAGTAGTTCACATTTACCGTTTTGTATTCACTCTTGAGTGTGGTGGGGTCATCTTTGTCGTGCCGTTTATTTACACGTTACCAGTTCTCCCGTTAAATAACAGCCGATTAAATGGACAACACATGTTTTACAAGTGCATCATTCATTTTCCATCTCCAGTCTCCTGTTCCATCTTCTTCTTCGAAAATGTGTTATTTTCCCCCTCTACAGTCCTCTTCTTTCATCCACTATTATTCTCTCAACATAATCTGTCTCTGTCCGCTGTAGAAGCTGTCGTCATATGAAAGTACAAGAGAAGAGGATGGCTGTGTGATGGCAGAGGAAGGGACATCATCTGTTGTTATTTACATAAGCTCTGCCTGGGAGGACCGTGAGGAGGAGGAGGAGGAGGAAGAGTGTAGAAGTGGGGAGTCAGGTAGTGGCTCTTGTTTCAGATGATTTGGTAGTTGTGGGTATCATATTGACACCTCATATTCACGAGTGTCCTGTGGCGACAAAGAGAGAGAGAGAGAGAGAGAGAGAGAGAGAGAGAGAGAGAGAGAGAGAGATAGGGAGAGAGAGAGAGAGAGAGAGAAAGAGAGAGAGAGAGAGAGAAAGAGAGGCAAAGACCAGAGATGTAACTTTGGTATTATTTCATCATCTCTCTGTATCTCTTTTTCCTTACTGTATGTCATTCCCCCTGAAAGCTTTGGAAGATAAGTTATTTACAGGGCTTAACCTGACCTAAGCCCAGGAGGTTATGTTTTTTCGCCATGTCTGTCCGTCTGTGTGTCAGCAGGTCTGAGTGTCTGTCTGTGTGTCTGTCCATCTGGGTCTGTTCATCTGTGTGTCTTTGTGGGGGATTTGTGCCAAATGTTGTGGTTAGGTTAGTAATGGGCCAAGTAACAGTGATTCACTTTTATGCCAATCAACTGAAGGGGGCATGTTAATGGGCGTACCATATCAGAAAAAGGTGCAGTATAAAACCTCTAGTTATGTACTGTATACTATATGTCATTTGGCGCACACTTTTATCTAAAGTGCCATATAACAATAGTGCATACATTCTTTATCAAGCCACTAACCCTGGCGGTGTTAAAGCCGTGCTCTATCAGTTGAGCTGTACCTTTTTACACTGTAATTGTGATAAACCTGACTTGGGCCTGAGTGTGTGCGGCTAATGAATTAGAAAAGGAAGCATTTTAATGGCACAATCTGAACAGTATTTGTGCCTATTGACCCGTCAGTAGGTAGCAGTAAGCTTACTTACGCCTCCGGTCTCATAGAGGGGGTTGTCAAACTCTGCTTCCACAGTGATGTGTCTGTAGGGGTTGGGGTAGATCAGAGGCAGCCGGAGGTTGGAGCTGGAGTACCGGCACCTGACAGGACAGACAAAGACATGACAGGCGAGTTATTATACTATTACTCTCGGCTCCAGCCGTCCTGGTATGTTATAGCTTCAGAAGGGAGACAGCTCAGAGCCTTGGCTGGAAACGTGAGTGGATGAAGCTTTCACAAGGGGATTTTAATAATTGTATTTCTACAGTTGCCTATCTAGAAAGTGTTGAAGCAAAAGAAAGTGAATCGCCCAGATTCTACCCAGATTTGAGCTTGTCTGATTTGTGAGAATATTAAACTATTTACTGTTTTGTTATTTATCTGATGCTTTTATCCAAAGTGACTAACAGTGAATTCAGATACATGACATTAAGAAGCAGGACGGGGTTAGACAGTACAGACATGTCATTAAAGAGCAGGTAGGGGTCAGACAGTACAGATACATGTCATTAAGGAGCAGGAAGGGGTTAGACAGTACAGAGACAGGTCATTAAGGAGCAGGTAAGGGTTATACAGTACAGAGACAGGTCATTAAGGAGCAGGTAGGGGTTGGACAGTGCAGAGACAGGTTATTAAGGAGCAGGTAGGGGTTAGACAGTACAGAGACAGGTCATTAAGGAGCAGGTAGGGGTTAGGGGGCATCTTGCTCTAAGACGGTTAGACTGGGGACATTGGGGATCAAACCCAGTAACCTTTCGGCTGGGAGTTGAACAGCCTATCCACTAAACTGTCCATTTATTAGTGCAAGCTATAAGAGATGTTAAGGAGGAGGACGGACCTGGTGATGTAGACATAAGCCCCTCCCAGCAGCACAGAGAGAAGGAGGACCAGAATAAAGACAGTCAGGGCGATGTTCCCCCCATCCAACCGTGATCCCGTTGGAGCTTCTGCAACTACAGGAGAAGAGGGAACAATGAGACTAAATAAGTGAAAACGAACACTGATCATAATGCTAATAATACTATTAATATGAATTTTACGACTAACAATACTACAACTTCTATCACCACCACCACTCCTCATACTAACAAAGGGTATAATAATATTCATATGAGATGCATTAATCTTAGTAACCCCAGTAAAAAAGATAAACTAAGTATGAAGTATAATATCCTTCAACTATAAAATACAAATATGTAAAGCACTTTATAGCATACAAAAATGGTTAAATATTGTTAAATCAATAATTAACCCTTTCACACTCACACTTTATATATTACTAAAATAACATAGTGATTATCACTATGTTGAAGCAGAATAAAAAAAAATACACATAACACAAGATAGTTAAGAAATAAACACTTACTATATTACACAGCACTATACAGCACAAACATAAACAGTTATACATTACACAACATAAAAACACCAGATCATTTAAATGATAGCCAAGCAGAGCGATGCAGGAAGCACAAACACAGTTGAGGTGCAATTCAGGGCATTCCCATAATAGACCAGCAGGAGGACCTAGAGAACACTGCTTAAAGGCAGCAGTAGCAGCAGCAGAGTGCACATACGCGCACGCACGCACACACACAAGCACACAGAGGTCATAGCAACACGTACACACTCACCTTCCAAAGCACGGTTGCCAAGGCAGTCATGGGTGGCTGCAAGACATCACTCCATCAGTCAGTTGCATTTCAAA
This sequence comes from Lota lota, assembly GCA_026745465.1. NCBI lineage: Eukaryota > Metazoa > Chordata > Actinopteri > Gadiformes > Lotidae > Lota > Lota lota. Next base: position 986,825 of record JACYXH010000753.1, read on the forward strand.
ACAGTCACCTCTCGCACTTTCTCAAAGTTGTTGATGTTGTTGTTGTTGCTGTTGTTTGTGATCAACCAAAAAAGCAGCTCACATGCAGAGTAGGGGGTGGTGGGTGGGGTAATTCAATTCATAAGCATGGGGGTCAGCAAATATAATTTGACAAATCTTCTTTAGATGCATGTCTAAATGTGTTATGCATGAAACAGCTAGTTGTTCATTCCAGGCCACAACGGAAACAGAAACCCCCTCCATGTTGAGTTTTGGTCTCACCCCTGCAGAGTGGAAGTGGGCCGCTCCAAAAGGACGGCTTTCCTAGGATGCACTTGATTGCGACCTCGCCGATCAGCTCGTAACCTTGGTAACAGACAAAGGTGAGGGACTCCCCGGGCAGGTAAAGCCGCTTGGACAGGATCTGGTATCCGCTGTCAGGGAGACCCGGGTTCTCACAGGAAACAGACTCCTCGGCTGCAGGAACGACCCGGAAATGACAAGAGACAAGAAAATTACCATAACAGGAAATGACAAGGGGGTGAAAATGCCCATAAAAGGGTGTCCATCTGGAAGCTGAGGCGACAGGTGTGACAGCATCTGGCTGCTGGTTTGATGACATGACTCATGGCAGATCTCCGCCCCCTTCTCCAGGTGGCCACCGTGCATTAGCATGCTATTTACATATCAAACGCTTAGTAATCATGGCCACACACCGAATCACGTAGACACACACAAACACACCGACACACGCAGACACACACACACTGTCACACACATAAACACACACACACGCACACATGCTGACAATCTCATACACAAACAAACACACCAGGATCGGTGTGGACAGAGGGTGCCAGTCGTAGTTCTTGTGATAAATCACTAAATAAATCACACAGCCCGTCCCGTCTAATTGGATAGGGCAAAAGTCAGTGGTTTCTGTACCAGCTCTACGTGACGATGCAGGGTTCTACACAGAGGGCTTTGAATACTGCAGCCTGGTGCATTAACTGCTAAACATAAGGGCTTCAGGCCACGGCCTGACATCAAAAAAACGTATTGGGCTGCTGCATGTTTGCTAAGGGTTGTTTTTTGGTTGTATTTTTAAGTACATGTCAAAAGTAAAAACTGCGCAATAATTTTCTATGTTGTTAAATGTCCATCGGGTTTCTCTGGGGCCACAGCACAGTCTACAGAATTAATCCACCTACCTATTTGCAATATATAATATACCATATAATATAATAATAATGCCCTATGTTTGTTTTAATCATCATCCTCAATATTGCAGTTGTAATGGTTGTTGTTTTTATTTGTATATTTAAAGATTGTTGAGGTAAGAATCAAGAGTTGGCAAGAGAAGAGCAGAAAAGAGCAGAAGAGAGCAAGATTTTCAAACTAAATAACAGCAAAAAACGTCCCCTCCCTCTCTGCTCCCTCCCACACTACGTTTCTCCACCATTGAGAAGTGTTGCATTCAAGCGCTTGTGATCAACAGGCAAGATGGATTCCCCGAACCAATCAGGGGAAAAACTAACCTGATTGGTCAGAAGTGAGCCAGGAGCGGTCTTAAATCTAAATGGTCTCCTACAGAGGCAGGCTAAGTCCACTAGAAACAGTTTTTCTCACAGAGCAATTCACTCACTAATAGCTGATGGATGGCTGTGGCATTTCTAACAAATTACACTCAAATAATAGCTATTCAATCTTTCCTACAGCCCCTTTAATTCACCACCTTTAACCCTCCTGTTCACTCTCTATTCGAGGCTCCAACCCAAGGTGTTCCCCATGCCAGAGCTACAGTCAGACCGCCGCTACTCACAGACACAGTGGGGGAGCTTGGACGTCCACACTGGGGTGCCTGGCTCCCGGCCGTAGCAGGTGAGTGTGGCCCCGCCCTGCAGGATGAAGCCGGGGCTGCAGGTGTACTGGATGGTGGTCCCGACCAACAGCTTGGGGTCCGACAGAGACCTGGTGGAGTGGTCCACGTGGCCCGGGTCCGAGCAGTACATTACTGACGGCAGATCACAGAGAGGGATGAGTGTGGATATTTAAGTGACAAACACAAAACCTATTAGGCAGTGTGAGTGTTTGGGTGTGTGCATATCGTTGTCTGCATCGCTGTATCTGATAATTTCATCTACAGTGTGTATCTGTGTATGCATCTATACATCTATGTATCCATGTATAAATGTATCTATCCATGTTTCTCTGTATCTACGTCTGTCTCTATGCATCTATGCATTTACTGTATGCATCTATGCATCTATGTATCTATATAGCTACGTATCTGCTTTATGTATCTAGGTATCTTCACATCTTCTGTATGTATCTATTTATGTATCCTCACATCTACTGTGTGTATCTATCTATGCATCTATTTATGTAACCTCACATCTACTGTGTGTATCTATCTATGCATCTATTTATGTAACCTCACATCTACTGTGTGTATCTATCTATGCATCTATTTATGTAAACTCACATCTACTGTGTGCATCTATCCATGTCTCTATGGAAGTACACTATCCCACTCAACTCTTTTCACAGAAGGGGGGCAGTGTGCTCCAGGAGAGGTCCAGCTGGCAGCAGAGGGTGTCCTGGCCTACCAGGTCATAGCCCGGGTCACACTGGTAGGTGATGCGGGCGCCCCGGACCAGCGCCGCATGAGACGTCGTCTTCCAGCCGTTCTGGATCTCAGGCAGATCCGGACACGAGTCGTTACGGGACACCTCTGGTTTGGTTTGGCAGAAAAACGGACCAACCAAAACAAGGCGTATGAATGAGCTAGTTCTAATGGTGCTGGGTGTGGCTTAGATCCAATGGGTTCTAAGAGGATTCCCCAACTGTTTAATGATCGGCCTGTGGCGATACGTTGGGCCCAAGACCCACCAAATATTTTGCAGTTGATCTTTTTATTACTTTTCTTTCGTGCTGTAAAACAAAGAATACATTCTAATAACCATGTAAGACATTTGGATAATTTACCATTCTCTACGTATATTGTTGGTCAATACAGTATTCACCTTTTCAGTCTTCAAACATAGCAATGATCAGATGCAACTGAGCAGGTATGAGGGCTTTTCATGTTTTATTGTGTCCATCTCGTGACCAACTTGGTCCCCAGCGAGCGAAACATTGAAAGATTGAAAATATTCTAAGCCACTGGCTCAGAATGTTAAGAAGGTTGATTCACTCAGCCAATGAGAAGGGAGTACAATCTCTTTGTCATTCACAGTGGCTTCCTGAAAACAACGTGGTGTGGATGCACAAGCATTTCAGGAATATTCTTTGGTGGAAACATATCCATCGCTAAAGTGTGTTGCTTCATCTGGAAACACGTGTTTTATAGATTTATGCAGATGTGTGTAGATGTATCTTAATGCAGCAGTCAGACAAAGCCACACTCAATTCCCAAACCATTAAATCTATGCCGAGTTCATGTTATCACGTGTTTAAATACAAGGTGTTATCCTCATAATTGATTCACAAATGTCAGGAAAATTTATCATTTGCTGTTGCAGGTAATGGATGGTCTGGTGCAAGTGTTTAGTTACGGCGCTCTTAGTGTTTCAGTGTGTGTGTGTGTGTGTGTGTGTGTGTGCTTGTTTCAGTGTGTGTGTGTGTATGTGTGTGTGTGTGTGTGTGTGTGAGTGAGTGTGTCAGGCATCATAGATTATGCATTAACAACATGCCAGGTAACAAGTATACACAAAACTGTGAGTTAAGAATTTCTGGATCAATTCTCATTTTTCATTCTTTATTGACGATAGGTTATCTGAGGCCATACACTCACACAAGCACACAAGCACACAAGCACACAAGCACACGCACACCCACAGTGCATGTATTCATGCTCGCATCTAATCAAAGAATCGATGCATTCTCGCTGTGTCTGCCTGATGAGTCCCTCTGGGAAGTGCACGTGGACAAGAATGCGTACATGTGCACAGTATGCATTACACAACGCTGGCAGGTATCGGATAAGGAGAGCATAGCAAATTACCCTGCATGGTGTGAGTGTGTGTGTGTGTGTGTGTATGAGTGTTTTGGTGTATATATGTGTGTGTTTGTGTCTATGTGTGTGTGTGTGCATGTTTTGTACATTCACAGGATCCAGAGAGGGTCCCGTTGAGATGCTGAAACAAATAGGATGTGATTGAATAAGGACGAAGACAGGAGAGAACTAGGAGACAGAAAACCACCAGAGAGATGAGATGAGAACACAAGTTCAGGAGCGTGGTAGGGAATAAATACTACCTCATATTTTATTTTAATTCATTTACATTTGACTGTGATTTAAGGCTTTTTAACTGTGATTGACAATTTATTCCGATTGATTGACAATTGTTTCAGATCGATGACATTTCATTCAGATTGAATAACAATTGATTCCGATTGATCGATTAACATTTGATTTTGATTAAAGGAAACTTGAATGTGATCGATTAACACCCCAAATTGTAAATGATCAATATTAAATTGCAATTTCTCGATATTAAATTGTCATTTGGATTTATATTTCACTACGACGGATTTAAATTGTGATCGATTGACATTTGATCAACTTTAGAATTCAAGCGGTCCTCACCCACGTAGTTGATGATGAAGCCCTCCCCTTTACCGAACACCAGGCCTGCGGGGTCAGAGTGGAAGGTCACTGTGAGGTCAGGGGTCGTGGAGGCCAGCTTGAAGGGACTGATCCCGCCCACGTACTGGCCTAGGATGCGTGTGGTGACTTCGTCTCCGTCCAGGATGGTGAGCATGTCACTGTCACTGATGTTCAGCCTGGAGGGGAGGGAGGGGGGAGGGAGGGGGGGGGAAAGGGAGAATGCATTATTAAGCAAGACAAGTGCAGTGCCCAATCACAACATGCGTGTTTGGAACAGGCCGATTGCTTGGCCTCTGGTATTGCTGCTTGCATCTTTCTCGAGAACCACTCATCCAAACAACGCTACTACACCCGCTGAGTGTGAAGTCCACCGGATGAACGGTTGTCGAGAAAATCATACATACATACAGACAGACAGACAGACAGACAGACAGACAGACAGACAGACAGACAGACAGACAGACAGACAGACAGACAGAGACTTCTCTAAAGGAGTTTGGGGACGATGGAGGGGACGGGACAGAGGTTCAGAGAGAGAGAGAGAGAGAGTGTGTGTGTATGTGTGTGTGTGTGTGTGTGTGTGTGTGTGTGTGTGTGTGTGTGTGTGTGTGTGTGTATGGGTGTAAAAGAGAAATAAAGTTGGAGTGGTGGAGCCAGGTAGTGAGGGAGAGAGAGAAAGCGAGTGACAGATGGAGAGAAAGAGAGAGAGAAGAAACTGTTGGAGAAGAAAGTGTTCAGTCACTTTTCAAGTGACTGAATAGTGGATTATAACTGGTGGTCATGTGACCGTGTTAGGCGCCATGTGGTTGGTGTTGTTGCAGAGGCTTAAATGTGTTATATATAGGTGCTGTTGTTGTTATGGTTGTTGTTGTACTAGGCGTAATGGCGCTGTGTTGTTTATTCAACAGGGAATCAGAGCGTAGCTATAACATTTATAAAACATTGCTACAAAAATATGCACTAGAGGAAACACAAACTGCAAGTCAGTGGGTGTAGAAATTGAGAAAGCTGACTTTAACATTCTGTATGTGTTTGTGTGTGTGTGTGTGTGTGTGTGTGTGTGTGTGTGTGCGCGTGTGTGTGTATGTGTGCGCGTGTGTGTGTATGTGTGTGTGTGTGTGTATGTGTGTTCCTCACAGCTGGACGTCCAGCACCACCCGTTTGTCCTCTCCTACATGGATCCTCCAGCTGCAGTCCTCCCCCTCTCCGTACCACTCCGGCCAATTAGGAGACAGGATGACCCCGGCGGGGCCGGCCAGCCCGCCCCCACACAGTGCTGCACAACACACAGGAGAGGGGCCGCATGGTGCATACGGCGGTTTGCAGGATGTCCTGCACCTCTTACATTTTGAGTGCTCTAACTGCTCTAACTACAACCGCCATCGCCTCGCGTGGACTACACCAACGCGAGCCCATCACGGCAACTATACATTCCACTTTAGATGGAAATGTAGTCATTTATCAGACACTTTTATCCCGACTTACGGCTAAGAATGCAATCAAGGCATTCAATCTAACCCTCAAGAATAGCTTTTGTGCTGCATAACATAGTTCAGAAAAAAAAAACTACTGGAGAATGTGCAGCATAGCCATAGGAATCTGAAATACAAGCTAAGTATCTTTTTTATTATATCTTTTATTAGTGTGGTTCTCATTTAGCTTTTTCTTATTTATTGAGTTAATCAGCACTGGCACCACCAGCTGTGCTTTCGGTTTTCATTACTATTCAAATATAGGACTTTGAGGCTACACATTAGTTTGTATAAAATTGTTTAGCAAAGCTAAAGCTATTCAAACTCATATTTGAGATTGTTTTTTATCTCAAATCAACAACCTTTCCTCTTTCCTCTTTCCCCTACACAACGTACTTATTCCTTTGTAATTAATTTGATTTATATATAGATAATAAACCACATAAAAAAACCATACTTTCACACACCTGATCATTCGATTAACAATAATGGACCATTTTCAAAGAGGCGTCATCATAAGACAAACACAGATGTCGCTTAAATGATGTGTCTGCTCCTCTATGTACAAGGGCACATGTACTAAACTAGTGAAGATAAATCTTCTACCCGTGCCCTGGTACACAAAAGGAGCAAAAGCAATATTAGTGTTATGAGCAACACCTGTGCTTGTCCTACTATGACACCTCTGTGAAAAAGTGCTATAACTGCAGCAATAATACCCAAAGTTAAATCTTTTGGACTTAAAACCATAATCACATCTCTTTGAATTGAAATTCGTCCAGGATTGTAACCCCATCACCGACTCCTATCTAATGGACCGGGTACCTTTGCAGATGGGTTCCGTGTCGTTCCAGTAAGGATCCCTGGAGTTGATGCACTCAATGACGGGTGGTCCCTGTTCCAGGGAGTGTCCCGGGTCACAGCTGAACTGGACCACTGCCCCCACGCCGTAGGCCGGGTCCGACGTACTCAGGTTACCGTTCTGGAGGTACGGCTCATAGCAATGGCCACGCTCAAACGCTGCAGAGAGCACAATCGAGAGAGACAAGTCATGTAAATGTCAAGGTTCAACTTTATTTGTATGGCGTTACATTACAGTTACAGTCTACATTTTAGCCTTCTGTCCATGCTAAACCGGCATTTTCCACCATAGAAAACTACTTTTTGAAAACGGTGTCCAATGCACGTCTCCAAATCATACATTTTTTAATAAGATTACGTTTAATTGAGCCGTGATCCAGACATAAGCAGTCAGGTGGTGTGGTCAAAGAATGCACATGAGAAAACCAAGTGTGGATGGACAGACAACTTTTGACACTGTTGAAGCCCTGCCCTAAACCCTCATAGACAGTAACAACCCCCCCCCCCCCCCCCAAGACAAGTAACCTTTTTAAGAAGCAATACAAAAGAGGAATCTATCCTTTCAGGGACGGCTAGGATTGCAATGGGGCAAAATGACCAAACATAAAAAGGGGCAGACATAAAATGGTCGTAAATTACAATGTGTTTTTTTCTTCTTTTAGTTGTGTTCGACATTGCGTGTAAAGAATGGACAATAAAGAATAATGTGACATTTTCTACATTTGCAACATTGGTATAGGGTCTAGGGTTGGTACCCTCATAGCGGACGTTGAAGCCGGTGCTGTGGTTAGGCTGGTCCGTAATGAACTGGACCCTGACAGCTGGACCTTCACTGATCACCCCTTCAAACGGGATTGGACCGCCCCGGCCCGAATCAAACAGCACCACCGACCCAGCGTCCAGACCACTCCAAAGCACCAGTCTGAGAGTGAGAGTGAGAGTGAGAGAGTGATGGAGGGAGGGAGTAAGGGGGTAAATGAATGAGTGAGTACGTGGGTTGGTTGATGCCGTTGCTAGTCTGTCAGATGGTTAGTTAGTTAGTTAGTCAGTTTGCAAGCTAGCTTGTGAATTGTTAGTTACTTAGTCAGTTAGCAAGATAGCTAGTTAGTTAGTCAGTTCATTAGTCAGCAAGCAAGCTCCTAGTTAGTTAGTTATTTAGGCTGTTAGGGTTAGGGAGGTATGCGTTTAGGAGTTTGTTAGTGTGTTAGTTCGTCACTCAGTCACTGAGTTAGCTAGGTAGCTAGTGAGTGAGTGAGTGAGTGAGTGAGTGAGTGAGTTAGTTCCTTAGTCAGACAGTTAGTTATCAACTGGCACAATACACACAGACAAACACACCTATCAGTGGGCCCCAGTGCAAGTCTCTCCAGGTGCAGATGCAGTCTCTGGCCCCTGGGGGCCTCTAGGGACCAGGAGCAGGAGCGGTCCTGGGTGGCATTAGGTCCCGGATGGAGGGAGGGGGAGAGGACCCTCCCTACCGTGGCGTTCTTCACTGAACCGCCGCAGAGGGCTTCGGAAAACACACAGCATCCGTCTCACTTCAGATCCATATGTTCACGTTAAAGTAGTTGTACTGATGTAATTATCACACACACACACTTAGAAAGATACAAATAATAAATAATATAACAATACAAAAAAGACACATTTATGGATGTCTTAGGAAGACAACAGTCAACCAGCATATTGTACACAAATGAATGATACAATTGTTTGTTTTTATAGTTGTATTTCTATGCATGAATGCCTTCACTTTAAGTCCATTTAAGTAGACTCTGCAGTTGCTTACTAATGTTATTCAAATCACTGCCGAAGGATCGTTACTTATTTCGGGCAGAACAAAGCTCTGTTATGGAAATACAGTGGATCGTAGCCCAAGGTAATTCTTTTCGCTAGCACATCATAAAGACAAGGAGAAATTTGCAGTCCTTTGGACATTCTGGATACATAAAGAATATAAATAAATAACATAAATAATAAATTAATAAATCCATCCTGGTCATACTATGAATAAATGTATGCTTATCGTCAGAGTTATGCTTTTAGTGAAAGTGACCCTTTGGCAAAATTATTAACATAGCTTAATAAAATATTAACTTTTTGTATACAATATTAACTTTTAATTTGTATTCATATTGGTGAGATGGTCCGAGCTGTTTGATTAGAGCCAATGGGAGGGTAAACCCTTTAGCAGCCAACTGAAATGTTACATAAGCATAATCAAATATTTTTTGGACGGAGGAAACATAATAATAAAACAACATAAAATATATATAGTAGGAGTTGATTACAATATCATAATAAGCATCAACACCTACCGGCATTTTTTGGCCAATGTAACATTGATAGGTTTTGTATAGGAAACATAGTTCATAACAGAGGACAAGGGGTTTTCTTGTTAACTGGATGGACTACAGCTAGGACGCCACATCAACTATTCTTAACTAAACATATGCTGAAGGACAGATCAACCTACCAGTTGGCACAGTCCATTGGGTTGGATGGTAGGGTGATCTGTCAATCATACATCTGGGTGGACCCTCCCACTTGTGATGTCACTAACGGCTCGGCTTTATCTAAACATACGTCAACATTATGTATCTTACCTCTGCAGCTGGGCTCTCTGCCGCTCCACAAGGGCAGCGACGCGTTGAGGCAGACTAGTGTTGGCGCCCCCTGCAGGTGGTAACCCATATGGCAGCTGAAGCGAGCGATCCCCCCGGGGCAGCAGGTCCAACACGGACACCTCCCCAAAGTGAGGCTTCTTGGGCAGGGCGCAGCTCAGCCTGAAGACTATGGAAGACGGGAGAACCAAATGTAAGTAATTACAGTTAGCGAAGCTAAATGCTAGACCAAAATAAGAGAGATCTGGGAGGCTAGTTATGGCATAATACGCAATAACAATCCTCCTGTGGGGATAGTGACTCAGCGAATCAGCGTTCTGCCTGGAATGGGAGGTACATACGCTTTCTGATTGGATTATGCCAATTATGTAAATTGCAGTGCCAAAACTCGTGTTTGCGGTTAAGTAGTGTTTGTGTTTCGATTGTGAAAAAATGATTTGCATCTGGGCAAACATCTTTTTCGGGTAAAATGTTTTTAATAAATCGAATCATAAATATTATAAATAATAATTTTCACCGATACAATCATTTACAATCATTTCACACAATACATTAAATTACAATTCCATACAGATTTGTCTCCATAGCTATTCTAGTACAAAACCGCCATGGGGTTTACCACTTCAATCTCTGCGGTCTGAGTTCAGTCTCTCTCTCTCTCTCTCTCTCTCTCTCTCTCTCTCTCTCTCTCTCTCTCTCTCTCTCTCTCTCTCTCTCTCTCTCTCTCTCTCTCTCTCTCTCTCTCTCTCTCTCTCTCTCTGGTAGAGAAAACAGTGTCTGATCCCATCTCTGTCTTGCATGCTGAGTTTTGCCTCAGCCCCTCAGGGAAAGAGGTAGAGGGGTAGAGGTTTTGTTTTAGAGCGAAGCATCAAACCATCGTAGCTCTCCTTCCAACCTGCATCAACCAAGTTACTAAAAGGTGTCCTGCTGTTAATGGCTATTGGTCTCAGGGGTTGTGCAATAATTGTGCAATCATCTCGTTTGGGAAATAGTCTCTTAATGGAATGAATTTTCGTATTGATGCAGATTGTTTGCTTGAGTCTAAATGAAGTGGTCCTGTGCAGCTCAACTGGTACAGCATGGTATTAGCAATGCCAGGGTAAATGGTTCAATTCCCTCTTGGGCCACCCATGCTAAGACATGCTTTGTGCTGATGTCACTGCAAGACATTGGCTAAAACTGCAGACAAAATGACAAATTAAGTTTGGATTGTGTAATGGCTTGTGAGACAATGTATTGTATTGGAACTGACTTAACTCAGCGAGCATAAAACAAATTTCCCCACAGAGACAATACATTTACACTTCCTATTGAAAATATAAATCCAGGGCATGTATTGTGAACCACTGCAATTATTTTGTACTCCCCAGATTATCCAGTGGTGATGGACTGAATTGGACAGGAGGAACACTGCAGGTGGTTTTAACACAGCGTTTCCTCCATGTCTCTAGTCCTGTCACATCTACACTACTCTGGTACAGCCACTAACTATTCATGTGTTCTTTCACACACCAAAAAAAACTACACACTTTACACAACCAATATCAAGTCGTTGTTCATTAAATCAGATTCAATGAAGCAATCATCAAACATCTAATCAGATAATTAGCATTAAGTCATTACATCATGTTAAATGATAATGAAGTAACATGAAGTAACGACATATATGATAAGAAAATGATGTGTGTGTGTGTGTGTGTGTGTGTGTGTGTGTGTGTGTGTGTGTCTGTATGTCGGTGTGGGTGTGTGTACGTGCGTGCATGTGTGCATGTGTGCGAAAGAGAGACATGTGCCCCTTTTACACAGAGATCCCGCAATATTGCCGTAAAAAAGATACGGCATTATGCCGGCTATGCTTTTTTACACAGAACCAAACAAAGCCGGCGTGATGCCGCCCATGTGTGTACTTTTATATAGAATGCCAACATTCCGGAATCCACAACAGAATCAAATCACACAACAGCGTCAGCGTCTTGTGTGACCTATAACATACAGATTGTTTCTAAACGATAATGGCAGTAGAACTGAGTGTTGAGGTGCTTTTGCTAGCTGTGCACATTTATATCACTCTTCAAACGCAAGCAAAGTTGCTGTGCATCGTATACAACATGTTGATGCAACAATGATCAGAAATACATCGGAGGAGAAATTGAAGAGAAGCAGGGTGTCACACACATAACGTCATCAAAACGTCACACCCCTGCATGCCAGTTCACCCTTTTTACACAGACGCCAATATTGTTCAGTTATCACCTCCTGGCTGAAAGGCTGAACAACAATGGACCCCCATTACGTGTTCGTACATTTTATAAGGAAGGTAAGGCAGAATAACGCGGCAACATTCCCGGCTTGAACAGGCTGTGTTAAAGGGGCTATAGTCAAGATGTCCTAGGTTTAAAAACACAAAATACAATTTCCTTGTCATTTCTAACAATCCCACTTATCGTGCTCAACAGTATTTTCACGCAGATTTTGCCTTTGTCTAAAACAATGTTCAGTTAAAAAAGGTATATGGGAAATTATTTTCCAATTACAATTTAAAATAGGAAAATATACTTGCAATATAATAAATGTTTCACTTAGTTTATCAAATAAATGTCCTTATAATAGCCCGTTCAAATATGCAATCTACATTTTTATAGAAAATAACTGCAACTATAAGGGACAACCAGAACCATTTTGCTAGTCAATTAGCAAAACAACCCAAGTATCTTTTCAGTTTAGCGCCAATTGATTTCAAAATAAAAGTGTGGACATGGGTGATCAGGACCTACTCTGGTAGTGGAGCTGGAAGACCCCCAGGCTTCCCTCGGCGGTGGAGCAGTAGAAGACGGACAGCACATTGGTGGGGCTGCGGATCACCTGACCCTCCACCAGCAGGCTCTGATTGGCCAGCACCAGTGGACCCCCGCTTTCATCCTCCCCCTGGATGGAGAGATGCTCACCTTCCGTCAGGTTCACACTCTTTACCTGGTGGTGGTGTAGGGGGCGGAGAGAGGAGCAAGGATAGAGAGGGAGAAGGGTGGAGGAAGGAGGGGGGAAATAGGGAGTGTGAGAGTGAGAAATAGAGAGAGAGGGGGAGGGAGAAATAGAGTGGTATGAATATAGAAAAAGGGAGAGATATAGATGAGATGGAGAGAGAGAGAAATAGATGGATGAATAGGAGGAAATGCACATAGTGATGGGGATTTAGGGAAAGGCAGAGTGACAGAGAGAGAGAGGACGGAAGAGTACAGCATGTGTGACAGAGATGAAGATGGACAGATATTGAGATGGAGATAGAGATATGGAGAGGGTGAGACAAAGGAAGAGAGCGGCGGAGGGTGAGAGAAAGAGAGAAACATTGATAGAGAGAGTGGTGGCCATTGAGAGAGATAGAGAGACATGGAGATGAACAGATAGTGACGAAGATGGAGAGTGAGATAGAGGGAGTGAGAAAGGAAGAGAGAGAGGGAGATTGAGAGAAATTAGGAGACAGAATGGCAGGTAGAGAGAAAGAGGGTTTGTTTAAAGCAGCAGTAGTAACAGAGCAGTTTTACTGTAAATCATTAAAACTGTTATAATAATAATATATTATATATTATATATATTATTATTATAACAGTGTAATATGTATATAACATGTATGATATAATTTACTGTATATATTGCTTTTAAGACACCCAAAGCGCTTTATATCCTGTGTGTGTGTTGCTCAGCCGCTACTAGGATATTAAGCAAATACTGTGAAACCTGATTCCATCAACAACAACGACAAGAAACAAGCAAAAAAGTTTCAGAACAGAATATCAACAACATGGAGTCAATACAGTGGCACAGTATACAGATATGCTGGATATACTGCAGTTGTGTGTGTGTATATTTTGTAGCGTGTACCTGCAGCTCGACTCCGTAGCCTATGTACACAGTAACGGTGTAGTTGCAGTACAGGGATGTACCATCTGGCAGCGGGGGGTCATCGGAAGAGTCTATGTATCCTTCGGGGTCGGAGAAGTTCACCACACAGCCCGGTACAGCTGGAGGACCAACTGAGTAAACGTTTACAAGGGCTGGAGGTTTTTAAATCTTTAAATGCTAAGCTATGCCAATCCCTCCTGCATCTGCTAGGCAAGGTAGTGTAATTCTCTGTGTAAATCTTACGTGCATTGGGGGAAAGAAATGTAAGCCTGAGCAAACTCATTTGGTTGTCAACATGGAGAAGCCATCACCAGATACTATTCCAAAAATTATCCAGAGAATTATCTTATCAACATATGACAGAGTTGTTCCGAGAAGGTGATAAAAAGAAAATACGTAATAATAAAAAGATTATAATTAATAAATAATATATAATAAACAACAACAAATAAATAACAAATAATAAACAATTAATTATAAATAATAAAAATAAATACATAATAAAGAAAAAATAATAAACATATACACATACATACATATACATAATACATTATACATAAATAATAAATAGTAAACCATACATAATGAATAATGAATAATAAATTATAGATAATAAATATGAATAATAAACTATAGATAATTAGAAAATAAACAATGATCATAAATATTAGACCAAAAATAACAAATTAATAAATACTAAAATGAATGAAACTGCTGCCATTCCAGACTAACCTGGCGAAGGTGTCTCAGTTTCATCGCTGTCCAACATTTCTGGCGTTACCGTGGGAACGAAAGGGATCTGGTCCATTTCTCCCCCATCCTTGGCGTCGGTATGGTTTCGAGGCTGGGGGCTCTGGGGTGGGGGCTGGGTCTCGGACAGGACCGGGGTCTGACTAGAGGACACGATGGAGGGTGAGGAGGAAGCTGGGGGTGGCGGAGGCGGCGGGGGTTTGACTCGCCGCGTCAACCCCCCGCTGTGACCTCCAGGCACGGAGGCCACGCTCAGCCCCCTGCCCAGGAGAGGCAGCAGGTGTTGGGGCAGAGCAGAGGGCATGGCCAGGCCCCTCTCGGCAGTGTGGGGGAGCAGCCGGTTCCGGTGGGCCAGCATGGAGTGGATGAGACCCCCGGCCACCATGCTAGAGCCGGGGCCCTGGGAACTCTCCCTGTTTCCCCCTGGACCCTCGGGAGGGGAGGCGGAGGGGGTGGGGAGGACTTTCTCTGGATAAGGGGTAAGAAGGGAGGGAGAGGGAGAGGGAGAGGGAGAGGGAGAGGGAGAGGGAGAGGGAGAGGGAGAGGGAGAGGGAGAGGGAGAGGGAGAGGGAGATTTTGAGTTCTTCGCACAACATTTTTATTTTGATACCTATTTAAAAGTCTTATTTAATCAAGTTGTTGATAAAAATAGGGACATTATTTGATCATAAAAAGTATGTCTTCTTCTATTAGAAAACAGTGAGGGGGGGGAAAAAAGAGGACGGGAGACAGAGCGAGAAGAGAGGGAGAGAGGGATAGAGAGGACAACAGATAGAGACAGACCTCTGTCTGTCTCTATCTAGAAAGTGTGAGAGAAAGAATGAGAAAGGAGGAGGAGGAGGTGATGCTGGTGGTTTTATTAAACAGAACAAACAGGTACATTAGAGGAGTACAGTAGGGTGTGCTAGTGTCCTGGTGTCCCGGACTCTCTGGTCCTCCTGGTCTCATTAGAGGTGGAACTGCCTTCCGAGAATGACCTGAACACTACACACCCCTCGTTTATAGTACACAGACACATACGCACGCACACATGCACACACACACACACACACACACACACACACACACACATATGCACACACACATACAACCAATAAGCCTCAAGAACAAACACACACATTCAAAAACACATACACACACAACACAAAAAACATACATACTAACACACAAGAAGACACACAAACACTGTTTCTGCAAGTGTACACACTTACGCACACACACAAAGTTATGATTTTGTATGCATATTTTGTATAAGTATGCGCAGCAGCACACACACACTTGTAGAAGTTGGAGTGTAGGGGAGCCAGGCAGTGAGGCATGACAGAGAGAGAGAGAGAGAGGGAGGGAGAGAGAGAGAGAGAGAGAGAGAGAGAGAGAGAGAGATAGAGAAAGAGAAAGAAAAAGAGAGGGAGGAAGATAGTGGAAAAGATAGAGATAGAGAGAGATAGATAGGGAGAGCGACAGAGAGTAGGAAAGGGAGAGATAGAGAGAGAAGGGAGAAAGACAGTGGGAAAGAGAGAGAGAGGGGTGAGAGAAAGAAAGAAAATATGCAGACCAGCAAACTGCTCTTGCATGTTAAAGTGCTGTCTCCTGCAGCTTTCTATAAACCTGCATAGAACAGCATGTACACACACATACACACACACACACACACACACACACACACACACACACACACAGCCCTTAATCTTACTAACCCCCTGCTTACACCCGTTGCTTGGCTGTTAGACCAACAAGGAAGTGACCCACTCTACATGCATCAAAACACTGATACTCACTCTACGCAACTCTCTTCGGCCGCTGCATCTCCCCACCCAGAAGACAGACAGACTCTCCCCTCTCAGAATATGGGCAGACTCTCCCCTCTCCTCACCCAGAAGACAGGCAGACTCTCCTCTCTCCCCACCCAGAAGACAGACAGACTCTCTCCTCTCCCCACCCAGAAGACAGACAAACTCTCTCCTCTCCCCTAACAGAAGACAGACACTCTCTCCTCACCCCACCCAGAAGACAGACAGACTCTCCCTTCTCCCCACCCAGAAAACATACACTCTTTCCTCTCTCCAGGAGACAGACACTCTCCCCTCTCCCCTACCAGAAGACAGACAGACTCTCTCCTCTCCCACCCAGAAAAGGCAGACACTCCCTCTCCTCACCCAGGAGACAGACACTCTCCCCTCTCCCCTACCAGAAGACAGACAGACTCTCTCCTCTCCCCACCCAGAAGACAGACAGAATCTCTCCTCTCCTCACCTAGAAAACATACTCTTTCCTCTCTCCAGGAGACAGACAGACTATCCCCTCTCTCCTACCAGGAGACAGACAGACTCTCTCCTCTTCCCACCCAGAAGACAGACAGACTCTCTCCTCTCCCCACCCAGAAGACAGACAAACTCTCTCCTCTCCCCTAACAGGAGACAGACAGACTCTCTCCTCTCCCTACCCAGAAGACAGACAGACTCTCTCCTCTCCCCACCCAGAAGACAGACACTCTCCTCATCTCACCCAGAAGACAGACACTCTCCTCTCCCCTACCAGGAGACAGACACAATTCATTATCTAGACTCTCTGTGCTCCACACACAGAAGGATTGTGTACAACATCTCTATAAGCCGTATTATTTGACTGGTGTTGAGGCTTTTATGGTGTACCTGATATCCGTCTCTGTGTGAATGTATTGCAGTGTATTTAACTGTCTGTTTGAATGCGTGTATTTTGTGTGAAAGTGTAAGTTACATACAAAAACCACATCTGTATTATCCAAATTTGGAGTATATGGTACACTATACCGTATACTTTACTATGCATCTGATAGCGGTCTATGCATCCCTGTGCATTGATATAATTCACACACAAAATGCTATAGCTTGGCACAGTACTTGGTATTAACAAATACTTTACTACAATTTATAAAATGATGTGAATATAATGTACACAAAGAAATGAATCAAATGAGTAGTTGACATGGAGCACTACTGTATAATTGATGTGTCTAAAGTCACAACAGACACCTCATTATGTTTGGTCCCTTGCAGGCTATTGCTATAGATCTTTATCACTTTGATTAGCGATTTCTCTCCCTTTGTTTTCTCTTTCACTTGCTCTATGTCTCTATCGCTCTCTGCATAGTCCAATTTGTACCTGATGAGAATAGTGTGTCACTTGTGTACATTCACACACACACAAACACACACACACACACACACACACACACACACATAAAGCTCCATAGCACACTGAAGGTTTTATAGAAGAATATAAAACACAAAATGTACGGTGATTTTGATATAAGTATGCATGCTATTTAATCTAAGGCTTTATTCAAACAACCTTACCTACATTATGTACGTTACATAAGTTACAATTGTTTTTGTGCCGATTTGTTTTTGTAGCTCCAAATGGTTTAGGTCGATTCCCATTACGAGTGTCGACAATTTCTCTCCATATCTCCATAGGCTAGAGACAAAGTGTGAAGGGTTCTGGCCAATATAACATTTCTAAATGGGCTCCGGCTGATACTGGGCATAACTCAGTGACAGAAACACTTACACTGGGCGCATGTGATGATTGAACTATTGGAAAAACAGACCCGAAACATTACAGAAACTGCTGTGGCGTTTGCTTTTATTGCTTTTATAGGATTATTAGAATAAGATTGTATAAATACACTTGTCTTGTCAGGGGCTTTATGACAACAATGCACATATTATCTCATGATCACCCGTGCATATTGAATGAATTGCTAACAGCTATTATAATATATATATATATTATAAGGTCATTATTAACATATTATGAACTTGTTATTATTCATAACGTGAAGCTTATTATGGTAGGAAAAGTGGGTTTTGGATTGTGTTGGTTGACCACCCTGCGTGTCAACTTTTCTAGTTCATGTGTTGATTGTATTGATTCTCTCTCTCTCTCTCTCTCTCTCTCTCTCTCTCTCTCTCTCTCTCTCTCTCTCTCAGTTGATTAGCTTATTTATAGAGCCGAGGTCAAACCAGACCAATCGTTTGACTTTTGACCTTAACTTTATGAACATGACATGGTAGTTGAGTACAAATTTTGTGTTTGTACTCAACTCTCTTGGAGTTTACATTTTGTGTTTTTTCTAGAATAATGTGTCAAACCATTATTTTCTTGTTTTTATTGTATTAAAGGTGGTATATTTGTAAACATAGAATCAAATTGCTAGAGCTGACAGACGATTTTGGTTTGTTAGGAAAAAGAAAGACAGTGTGTGTGTGTGTGTGTGTGTGTGTGTGTGTGTGTGTGTGTGTGTGTGTGTGTGTGTGTGTGTGTGTGTGTGTGTGTGTGTGTGTGTGTGTGTGTGTTATGTGCATGCGTGCATGCATGGTGTTGTTGGCCAATAATGTTATTCAGATTCCCCTGAAATATGCTAACACAACTGCATCAACAGACTGATTGTGCTTAAGCAAAACAAATAGTTCTGTTTCAGGGGCTGATGCTAATCTTGAAAATGTTTTATAAATGTAGGAGCTTTAAAATATGCCCAGACATAAAGGATGTCTGGTAGTGGACTCGATACATATAGGCAGTATAAATAAGATATCTGCTGTTTGGGTTTAAGCTGTGATAAGCTAGGTAAGCCAGTAAAACCAAGGGGGATTTCAAAGACTCTCTATGAGAGAGTCTTTAAGAGGGAATCTACAACATCTTCAGCCAGGTAATTAATTTCAATGGCCCAATCTGCTCCAGCTAAACAAAAAAAAAGGCAACGACAGTTATACACAGATTAAAAAATGAAGCCTGGTTGATGTTGACATGCACAGGAATGTATTCGTTAAGCTAATAGAATATGACATCGCATACAGACACACATACGCAGACATGCACAGGCACATGTATACACACATGCATGTACACCATGGACATAAATACACGTGCACACTTGTCATGTTTATGTAAAGCCACTTGGCTCAGCGAGGCAAGTGAATAGACATATCCAACAGTATGTGTTGGAATGATCAAACAGAGGAAGGTGTATGTAAGAGGAAAAGAAAGGTTGCCAAGACAAATATGAAAAAAACAACGACTTTAAGCATAACTAAATTTGCTAAAACATTTTATAAATACTCCCAGACTGCAGCAAACAACACATTCAAGTAGTATTAAATGTATTGTCATTATTTTTACCAATGGTTATAATGTTGCTGATGTAGTAGGCTACTCTGCTGACAAGTGCGATGAGATGAATACAAATCCTGGCATTAGAAAAACAAACAAATAAATAAATAAATCCTAACACTTTTATTTCCTGTGGTCTGGGAGTCCGACTGCTCTACTGAAGCAAGTCTTATTAATATTATAATCATAAATGTGTTCATGTGGTTTAATCTAAAGGAATGCGAGAAGCATGGTGTTCAACGTGGTGGGCTCAGGGCTGTTGGACTATTCGCTAATTGAACCCGTTTGACAACCGTGTAAAAAGGAGCAGACATCTTCGTCTTCACAAGGGAGAGGTTGGCTTGGATGAGATCAATCAAGTGACTGCAAAGTCAGGGCAAATGCAATACATTTGCATACAACAAATATAATGGTTTTTCTCTCTCTTGCATAGCCTCCATGCTGAATTAGTGAATGTCCGAGCGTTGATGCTAGTAAGCAAACAGAATTGGTCCCGTTAGATGTGTCTATCTGTCAAAAACCCGGACCTTTGGGCAAAAACTCGTTGAACTGCTTCAATGATTTCCTAGCCGTGCCATTAGTGCTGAAAGTGCGGAAAGTAAAACGCAAACACAATCGATGTTATCTTCGGAATCTGCGTTTTAACGGGGGGACCAGGGCCTCAATCTCACAGCTGAGCAGCTACCAGTTGAATCAATCAGAAAACTGAGAGCTGGTCAGTACGTACATTAAACCAGTCACAATTTAGCCATATTGCAACTCAACTCTCCAACCAAAATTATATTAATATGTATAATCTCACTGTAAAACACAGTCAACTGTATTTTTATCTGCCCAAGCCATTTCAAATGCCAGCTGATTTTGAGATGTACAATGTGGTGCACTGCTTCGGATTGAAAACTTCATGTTATTATGGGACGTGAGCATGCTCACAGGCAACAGGCTCTGGCTAGTCTGTGCTTGAAAGGGTGAGAGAGAGAAATTGAAAGAAAACGTGTGGTAGAAAGTGTCTGTGTGCATGTATTTGCTTGAGTGCGCGTGCATATGTACATACACGAGCATGAACGTGTGTCTGTGCATGTGTGTGTGTGTGTGTGTGTGTGTGAGTGCGCGTGCGTGTGTGCCCCAGTGTGACCATCTCATCGGAGCAGATGGCATCATCTGCAGGTTTTCCCTTCTCTCCCCTCATTTAATTTTCTCCTTTCCCATTTTCTTTCCAATCTCCTATCTTCTCTATGCCTCAGTCCCTGCTCTCACAGGTGTGGGAGCAGGCTTTGCACAGCTGTTCTGTTCTCCATCTCTGCTCCTAGCAGCATTAGCGCTCGGCTACTGAACATCCTCAAGCCATCGTTTCATATTTCCGTATCATTCTCATCCAAGATGCTGATTGCTTTGGTTGTGGTTGCTTCAAAATGACTCATATTTTCTGTTTTCTGCCTTTTCGAAATCGCTTACTTTATCGACTTTCATACAGGGAAATCTCCATCATCTTTATTTACTTTTGAGTCATTTAGCAGACGCTTTTTCCAAAGTGGGGTTAGACAGTACAGACACAGGTCATTAAGGAGCATGTAGGGGTTAGACATTACAGATACTGTTCATTAAGGAGCAGGTAGGGGTTAGACAGTACAGACACAGGTCATTAAGGAGCAGGTGGGGTTACAGATACTGTTCATTAAGGAGCAGGTAGGGGTTAGACAGTACAGAGACTGGTAATTAAGTAGCAGGTATGGGTCAGACAGGACAGAGACAGGTAATTTAGGAGCAGGTAGGGGTTATCTATCTCGCTCTAAGATGACTACAGGTTAGGCTGCAGACATGGGGGATTGAACTCAGCATCTTTCAGCTGGGAGTCAAACCTCTAATAGCCTCGACACTATTCTGTCAAACCATTACCAAATAACCATATATCATGTACATTCACACATCTACACAGTAATAGACAATCGTTTTTCAAAGATGGATGACACATTCAACAACAACAAAAGCCACATGACCAACCTGCTACACAGACAGACCGTTGACATGACAGCACAAGACGGACGATAACTGATTAAAAGTCAGCACAGCATTTCACACCGCTAAATCCATTCCATTGCAGCGTGTTGGCTGGCTGTGTGTGACAGGGCGTTCCGTCCTTGGTGTGTGTGTTTAGGTCAATGAGGTGTGCAGTGGGGGAAGTGGGATGTACTTGGGGGGGGGGGGGGGGGGGGGGGGGACGACTGATGAGGCGTGTAAAGGAGCGACAGTTAAGGTTTCACGATAACCCGTTCTGAGCTGAGCTCATGGTGATTAACAAAGAGAGAGGGAGAGAGAGAGAGAGAGAGTGTGTGTGTGTGTGTGTGTGTGTGTGTGTGTGTGTGTGTGTGTGTGTGTGTGTGTGTGTGTGTGTGTGTGTGTGTGTGTGTGTGTGTGTGTGTGTGTGTGTGTGTGTGTGTGTGCATGTGTGCGTGTAAAGGGATGCAGAGCTTCTGGAGCACGCACGCACACACACACACACACACACACACACACAGACAGACACACAACAGACACACATACACACACACACACACACACAGGTAGACACACTCACGCACACAGACTGACACATGCTGCACACCCACACGCATGTATGCAAGTAGGGCATTCAACTGAAATAACCAAAGCTATATCCATTTCTTGGGATTTTGAGGACAGAAGTGACTGAATCTCCCTCTCTCTCCCTCCCTCCTCCTCACCCAGCTCTCCCATCCCCAGAAGGGAGGCTGAGAGGGGGAATTAAAAAAAGGAGTGAATTTGCACTAAAAGAAGCAAGGCAGTGATCCAAGCTGGTGAAAGACAAACACAGCCATATCTACCCAGAGAGAGAGAGACCTCCTGCTGTGCATTCAGCTGTTACTGTAGCGCATCCCAACCAGCACCACCATGCTGGCAGTACAGGCACCTACACGCTCACACACAACCAGAAACCACACTGTACCAATGAGAACAACACCACAATACTGTTCACAGTGGTGCCATCATAGGACAGACACAGGTGTCGCTCATAACACTGAATTATCGATCCGCTCCTTTGATGTACCAGGGCATGGCTAGTAGACTCAACTGGTGGAGATGGGTCTATTCCACGAGCACAATTAGTGTTGTGAGTGACACCTGTGTTAGTGCTGCGATGACACCTCTTTGAAAAGCCTTAATAACAGCAAAGTATAAATGACATCTGCATATCCATACATTCCATACCTTGAGTGTATGAACTACACCAATAGGAAGTACATTATGAAGTGTATTCTTGTATCCATATGTTTCCTATAGCTGTATTGTATATTGAGTATACTACACCAATTGGCATCATATAATGATATTTTAAAAGCCATGCCTTTTATCGGTGTGGATCTAGATAGATGAATAATAATAATAATAATAATAATAATAATAATTCATTCATCCTGTAGGAAATTAAAATAGAAGCCAGTGTATTGTACATCAACACCACAATAGGAAGAGTTAACAACAGTACTATAAATTATAGCCTTATATTAATACGTTTCCGATTGGTGCATTGTACATGAGTATGCTACACCAATATAAATTGTATTATAAATGATATATGTATATCCTTTTTCTATTGGTGTACTGTATGAAAAAGTTAAATAGCATAGTTATAAATTCGATCTGTATATCTATACTTTTCCTATCGACCTATTGTACATTGTTTATTTTCCTCCAACAGGAAATGTAAATAACATCAGACAGCTTAATTATATCCTTATATCAATACTTTTTTGGGCAAGAATTCGGCGGTTAGTTATCTACTGAGAGGCCTCCATAGCGAAGACCCGGACGCTACGTTTGAGTCGTTAAAGTACGTTTGTGTGTAACGTATGAACCAGATAAAGCACCGTATGAAAGTGATTCAATGTCGCTGTAGCGGTCCCAGTGACTGCTGCTGTTTATTTCGCTGTAGCGTTCCCTCCCATGGCGATCGATTCCGGTTCTCGGTGACTCACAGCCTCTGCTGCTCTTTGAAATTACTTCTTTCGCTTACCTTCATTACTTTTCACCATTTTCTCCGCCCTAGCTGCGTTTTTTTTTTAAGGACAAGAGGTTTAGCTTTCGTTGAACTTTTTCAGCTTAAATTGATAGGTTGTTTTGGTTCTGCGGTTGTGATAAGAGGCCGACAAGGTCCCGGACAGAAGGCTGCGACGTCCATTCTGCTGCTAGGGCTGACGCCTTCAACAGAAGTGACTCAGACTGGGTCTTCTGTATCAGCAGAAAAGTACATTAGTAATTATGTTTCCAGCTGTATTGTCTCCATCATGGACGCCCTGCTGTTGGCATTTGACAATTAAATGCCCCAGCATTTCACCCGTCATGTTTGCGACTGTAGAATAAGAAAGAAAATTGAAGGCATTTTGGGGTCCCGACATCGGCAAAACAGTTTCTACCAAGAGTTGTCTGTTTGCATGATAACAACAACGGTTGAGTCACACGCCTTGACTATTCCCGTTGTCATCGGCAAAAACGAGGGCAGAAAGTGTGTATATCCAATCCTGTCCGCTGGTCACGCTAACTGTCCGGGGTCTGTTCGTTTAGTTGTTCTGATGATAAGGATTTTGCGTAGCGTTACAATTTCGTTTTGTAGTCATTACAATTTCTGTGGTTCTTTGAGCTTTGTCCAACACAGGAACAAGATTTCACGTCATATTATGGGGTATGAGAACTGAGAAGCAATTAGGTGTGTGTTTGTGATGAGAACAATATCCTAACACAAAGTGTTCAACATATACTGTATTAAACTCAGTTTAAGGTATAATCTCGAAGATTTTCATCAAAATACATGTCTGTTAAGTCACTATCTATCGCCGAATGAGGAAACACGATGTTGATTTAGCCTCTGGCCCACTGATGAAAGCCCTTGCATTTGCAGTATTATGAACATTACCAACTGGGTGTCGACATTCCCGGGAAATGCACAGTGACGCTTTTTCCATCACCCACTAGTGGCTGTTCCGCCAGAGAGGGTAACGCAACCGACTCAACTCACTTGTGTGTGAAGCATCACCGTTTTTGCTGGTCTCCGCTAGTGTTGTCAGTAGAGCAACTGAATGACGTCACACAGGCGACACTATTCAGATCTCTGGGAAGTTAGGACCAAAAACACACCTGGAATTACCGCTTATCGCCATAGGTGCCAAAGAGAACAAAATGGAAATCTTCGAGATTGGCACTTCAAGCATGAACAACAATAAACACTTAAGTGTAGGTTACAAATTAAAATGTGTATGACTGATCTAAAAATGTATTCTTCACTGTTGGCTTGAAGTATGGACATTGTGTACCTCATACCCAAGAGATTGCTGGACAAACAGTGGCTGTTGCCATGGTAGCTGGACTTACAACTTATTTCAGCTTCAAAACAGGCAGCATCTAGATGAGAACGTATGAAATGAGAATGCATACCGACACTGCCAACAAACCCTCTTGTATAGCATAATAACAATAAAAATAAGCTAACTTTTCCTTGTAGTGTTTTGATTTGTTTGTATAAAAGCTTAATAGCAACACAGAGCACTATAATAACATGATAGTTGTGTGCTGAGAGCATGGTTAAGAGCTTCTGCCCGTTTCTGATTTGTTTTGTGTGTTTGTATTGTGTGTGTGTGTGTGTGTGTGTGTGTGTGTGTGTGTGTGTGTGTGTGTGTGTGTGTGTGTGTGTGCATTCATCGCACCGTGATATGTGGCTATATTTCTTTGAATTCATTAATAAATAGGCAGATGATAGTTCTCGACTGTGGAGAAGATACCAGAGGAGCTGGGAGCTTTTATCAGGATCCTCCTGCTGACCCACATAGAGACCTGCCATGCTCAATAATACATCACACGCACCCACTATAACTGTTTACGGGACTCGGGTAGGGAATAAAAGCAATATATACATGTACGTATTTTAAAGTGTTTATATACTGTTAGAGTTAGAAAATGGAAGAGATGTACTGGGTTTAGTGAATTTAGAGACAGTTGTGGTGGTGTTAAGCCAGAGGTGTTGTGGTTGCTCTGTAGGCTTTATAAATAAAACTAAAAGCAGGTATTTACTGTGTTAGCTCAAATAGCCCCAGAATCACGTCCGTTATTGTAAAGTGCTCAGTGTCTGTATTCTATTGTTGGACCACAAGGACATCCATTAATCAATTATTCAATTATCAATCAGACCAGAGATTAACCAATCAGTATCTTCCACCGAGAAAGCAAGAGAAAACACCTGCCTATTATCTCGCTTGGGTCAGACTAATCATAGTATCCAGAGAAGTGAAACTAACCATCCACACAGCTACGCACCGTTTCTTCAGCGACCACACAGCGAGAGAAAGAGAGAGAGAGAGAGAGAGAGAGAGATGGTATGTTACGAGAGTAGATTAATACGTTGACACATCGACACAGGAAGACAGGTAGATTTATCAGCAGTGCGTCGCATGGGTAGGCCTATGTGCGATGTGGATTAACACACTCAGACATATTTGGTCAAGAGAGAGAGAGAAGAGAGAGTGAGAGAACAGACACTTCACTGGGATCCCCATATCAAAGGGAGATGACAGATGAAGCAGCATAGCAGCATAGCAGCACTGGCTTAGCGTTACAGCTTTGAAGCAAATGGGTACTGAAATATTAACTATTCAAAACGTTCCACTCCGCTTCTGATAGTGGCAATAATTTGAGCACTATAGGCTCAGGGGCAAAGGAGACACACAAGGAGACACATTCACACACACATTCACATATACACACACACACACATACACACACAGTGACACACAAACACACACACACACACACACACACACACACACACACACAAGGGAAATGAGCACGTTTTGTTGGATTGATTTATCCACTCAAAATTCTAAATCTCTCGAGACGTCATTAGGCTACCATACTAAAACATAATTCATGATTTATACACCACTCAAGCAACATGGAAAAATGTGCTGTCATCATGTTAAACTCAACTATTTGTATTCCCTTGTTATCTTCTTAATATCATAATATAATATTTAGATATATGTGTGTGTATATATATATCTATATATATATACTATATATAGATATAAATATTATAAATACATATATAGGCTATCGTAATATATGTTTATGTACAAAGTGTTCAAAATGGATTCATTAGTAAGAATTTAGACGTTACCTCCAACTTATGAGCCAAACCTTGTCAGTTTTAACCATACATATTTGTTAAAACTTTGAAAAATTATTTCAACCATTAAAAAGAGTATTCATGCATCACCAGGTGCAGCAACATGCACTGCAAATGCTACTATTGTCATGCAAGCACGTTCGCATGCACGCAAACACACACACACGCGCGCGCGCACATTCAATCTGTGCTGGAAAACCTCATTAACCAAAGACACCAACAGCGTAATGAAATCGGTGAAACGATTGCCTGACGTGCGTGCGTGCACGATTACGCAGTTGTTCCACGCGAGTGTATTAATGTATCCATGCATGTAGACCTACTGAGGACTACCTACTAGGCCTACGCGTGTTTATGTGCGGGCGCGCGTGCATGTAGGCAAACGTGCGTGTTTCTGGTGCACTGGGGACTGAAAGAAGTGACTATAGGGAACATTTATCTACTGAAGGCAAACACCCAATTTTAATAGCACACACGCCATCTTCCCCCAAACCAATGTAACCCAATAAGTAACAACCGTAAGGCCTATAGCCTAACAGGCAATTATTGTTATTTTTTTTACATTTTAGAGTATAGGCCTGATGAAAGGAAGGTCGCTGACCATTCGCTGAGTGGCATTCAGAGTTCATATAGGATCAATTTGATTGGAACAAAAGCCAATGTAGGCCAAAAACAAAGCATCCATAGGCCTACTTCAAACAGACTGGTGCGAGAAGTTGACGACCACCGTTTCCAACTTTCTCACGCTGCTTTCCTCCTCGCTGCTTTCCATTGCAAAGTAGGCATCGTTTACCGTACTCATTACGTTAGATTCAAACGGTTACCGTTGGTTGCCTTTCTTGTTTCCCCGCAGTTGTATCTCTCCTACGAGTAGGCCAATCTGTTCATTTTCTTGCATGAAAAGAAGCGGTAAACAAAAAGGCAGAGCAATTAAAATGAACGCTGGGTTTTTGGTTGAAAGACGCTGCCGTCTCTCAGTCACCCACGCAAACAAGTGGGCTGGAGTCCGCTCGCAGGATGCCCACACGCATTATTATTGGATATTGACGTAATGGGGGGGGGGGGGGGGGGGGGGGGGGGTATCAGGTTTTTTTTTATAGTCGTGAAATGTAAAGAGATCCCTTCACCAGAAACAATGAAAAGAACAATAACAATGTTGAAAGACGCCACCACACCAAACCAAACACACCAGCAGATACATACACACGCATTCTCCTACACTAACCCATACCTTGTCCTTCCCCGCTGACACCGATCCACAGCAGGACCATCCAGAGCAGCGCCGGCGTGATGTTTGGGTTTGGGAACCCGCCCGAGCAGGCGGCGCGGAGAAGCATGCTGACAAACCCCATCCAGATAGCTTGTTTTGGTTCAGATTTACAAAGCTTGTTTTGGAGCAGATTTACAAAAATCTGCTAAAACACAGGAGGAGAACAGTTGGTCAGAATGACTGCGGTATGTGTACGGGAGGGGGTGGCGGGGTGGAGGGTTGCCGACGCTAGCAGCACTGCGGTAAAAGATTAAAAAAAAACTGTTAGAAACCCGTCGCAATTAGGTTCTCGTTAAGAAGCGGCGCGCGGTCCTCTCACGGCGTCTCCATCCTCCGACTGATGAACTCTGCAGCGAGCAGCGAACCTGCCTCTCTCTCTCTCTCTCTCTCTCTCTCTCTCTCTCTCTCTCTCTCTCTCTCTTTTTTTTTTTCTCTCTCTTTTCAGTGCACGCTATTCTCCCTCTCCGTTTGGGAGTTCTCTCTTTCTCCTCTCTCCCTCTTTTGCTCTCTCCCTATCATTCTCTCCTTCTCACCCCTGCTCTCTCTCTTTATCTCCCTCTCCCTCTCTCTCTCATTTATCACCCTCTCTCTTTCTATCGCTGTCCCTCTCCCTATCTCTCCTCGCTTAAGTGCACGCTATTCTCTGTCTCTTCTTTTTTAAGTTCTCTCTCTCCGTCTCTTTACTATACCCCTCCCTCCCTCTTTCTTTCTCCCTCTCACTCCCTCTCCACTTGCTTTAGTTCACGCTATTCTCTATCCGTTTATCAGTTCTCTCTCTCACTCTCCCTTTCCCTCTCTCTTGATCTCCCTCCCTCTCCCGCTCACTTATGCTTTTCTCTTTCTCTCATCTCTAAATTCTCTTTCCTTCTCACTCCCCCTCTCTCTCCCTTTCTCTCTCCCTCTGTCTCTCTGTTTGGCTGGCTTAGTCTCCCTTTCTCTCAAACAAACACACACACACACACACACACACACACACACACACACAAACACACACAAACACCCTCCCACGTTGCTGTATGACATTGATGATATTGCAGAGCCCCTCGGGGGAGCTCCCTCTACTTGTCCAATAGCCCTGTAAGCTGCAGTAATGAACGGCCACATACACATTCATTAGCAGTGGCAGAGGAGCAGGAAGAAGACAAGAAGCCTGCGCAGATGCAGCCGGTTTATGAGGGGTGGAGGGAGGGTGGAGGGGTGCTGGAGTGGGTGGAGGACTGGCTTCCAACTCCATCTCTTCTCCACGCTATAAGTAGCAATATTTTCTTCCTGCAGTCCAAGTGGGTTTCCGAGGAAGTCCAGTGAATCGCACATGGAACTTCCCCCTGAACCTCGCTCACCTTCCATCTAATCTCTCTTTACCAAGAAATACACTCTCACTAATACTAGAGGAACAGTCTTTGCCAAGAAATACACTCTCACTAATACTAGAGGAACAGTCTTTACAATAAAATACACTCTCACTCATACTAAAGGAACAGTCTTTACCAAGAAATGCACTTTCACTAATACTAGAGGAACAGTCTTTGCCAAGAAATACACTCTCACTAATACTAGAGGAACAGTCTTTGCCAAGAAATACACTTTCACTAATACTAGAGGAACAGTCTTTACCAAGAAATACACTCTCACTAATACTAGAGGAACAGTCTTTACCATGAAATACACTCTCACTCATACTAGAGGAACAGTCTTTACCATGAAATACACTCTCGCTGATACAGAAGGAGATAGAGGAAGAACAGTGACTCACACTTATGCCTAATGCCTGAAGCCATGATGGTTTTTGGGGGGAAATTAACCACACGCACACGAACCCACACACACTTCACACTCCTCTTTTTACCATCCCAGTTATGAATAATAAATAGTGTTAAAAAACTGTATTGTAATGGTATATAAACAAACCACAACAAAAGGTTATTGTTTCACGTTTGGACTGACTTATAATGGTGTGTATATTAAATAAGGTTCAAATCAATCAACTGTTCAAAACATCTTGGCACCTTGTTAACCTTTATGCATCATTCAAAATATAGTCTAATAGTCTCTTTAATAGATTATATTAATAATTTAAATGCTATTTAGGATAAACTTTTATCCAAAGCGATTTACAGTGAATGCAGTTAACAGGGCATTTAGGAGCATAAGAACATCTTGCTCAAGGATGCCAACCGGTAGACTGTGGGAATTGAGGATTGAACCCAGAACCTTTTAGATTCAAACACAATAGCTACTACACCATTGAGGCAAATTCTTAGGAACAAAATTCTAAAGAGCTAGAAACACAACACTGGAAATAGGTTTCAGCTGTTAAGTTAGGGGGTGCTTTGCATTATGACAAAATGATTGGTTGCAGTGGTGACTGATTCTGGCAGAGAACTGTTCTTATCTTAATTATTTGAATGTACTGTGGCTGTCTGGGACCATTTAGTGTAATAACATAAGGCAGCCATTTATGTCCTGGGTCAAATCAATCATGAAACAGGTTCAATAAGCACACTATGACCATATCACTATGATCTAACAGTGTAATCTCTGAGCAGGAAACTGTGTTGATAATGACAGCGGAGCATCCCATCCTGGAAACCATATCTCTGTATCATTACCGTAGCAATGGGCCAAAATAATAAAACCAATAGAGGACAATGGCACTGCAGGGATACCCCGCCAAAAAATCCAGCCTGTCTTTTCAGAGGAAGATGAAGCTTTTGTCTTTCGTCACCTCTGACTTGCAACTTTCCAAGCAATTCTCTTCCGGGCTCTTTCTTAATCCCTCTCTCCATCTCTTCAACCCCCCCCCCCCCCCCCCCCTCCGGTCTATTTCATCTCCGCACCACCGCGCCGTCATTGGCTCAGCTTCTTGTTCTGCTGGCTGTGTGTTGTGTCGTTACACGCACGCACGTGAGAGCCGATAAGCCTCTGCAGTGAGCGAGGCTCTGTGGCTGCATCGGGTTTTTCTCTCTCCCTCTCCTTTTCTCGCTTGCTCTCTCTCTCTCTGTAAGGCAGAGAGTTCACGTTCAACAGAAAAGCAACGACACAAGCAGCTTAAATGTGGTGTGATAAGAGCAAGAGAGAGAGAGCAAGGATCAGCCAGAAAACTCTCACTGACCCTTGGTTGGAATGTAGGAATGGAATTGGAATGCTATGGTGGTTATCTGTTCAGTTTTAACCAAAAGGGAACAGCTCATTTCTTTAACTGGCAGTTAGTTGTTAAACAGTTGTTGAACTGACAGGATGTAATCGTCGCTTGTTCAATATTTTATTGACTGACTGGAAAAAAGAACAACGAAAACAAGGTTGACTTCATCATTTTATTCATACAAACACTGCTCACCTGAAAGAATAATTAGAATTTGGATTTGAATATGGTATTTTTTACCATGAATGGATTCTATCATCGTCATCTATTGATGATAATATCCTAGAGGGATACTATTAATCTCCAATAACAGACAATTAGAAACACACGTTTTCCTTTCATTTTTTAATTTGTCTGCTCACCTTTGACCTCACATAGTCTCCCAGAGCTGCCAATGGGCCTTATAGTCACCTAGCGACCATCTTGGTTCTGAACACTAGCTGGGTGGGGGAACTGAATGCGGATTAGAACTAATATGGAACCAATCTGGCAGCTAGGTGAATAAGTCCATGGGAGAGAGAGAGAGAGAGAGAGGACAGAACACAGAATGGCTGGACCAAAGAAGGAATAAAAAGAGGTATCAGACAGGCTTGCGTGGCTTCAAACCTTCCAACCTCAGTCCACCTCCTTCTTCAAGTATTTCTTCATGACCGAGGCCACATCTTCTCCCTCGCTCCCCTCCGCCTCCAGCCTCTCCCCCTGGGGCCTCCCCCCACCCAGCCTGCACCTGGACCCCCCCGCCCCAGTCTGGGACCCCCCAGCGGAGCTGCCCCCAGAGCTGGATGACTCGGACGTCTCCGAGCTCTTCCTGCTGCGCGACGACAGGGGCAGCTCTCCAAAGTGGACGCTCAGAGCTCTCCTGCCTCCTCCTCCTCCTCCTCCTCCTCCTCCTCCTCCTCCTCCTCCTCCTCCCCGGATGGACCCGGCCAGGCTGCTGGTCGACTGTGCCCTCCGGATGGCAGGCATGATATCCGACCCGGCCCCATCCCGGCTGCCGTCTCCGATCAGGCAGCGGTTCTGGAACACCATGGGCTCTGATCCCAGGGCGCCCTCGCCACCGTCCTCGGAGGCCACCATGCCGCTGCTGCCCCCCAGCAGGCGACGCCTCGTCAGGGTCTGGGGGGAGCGCTGGGGGCTGGGGGCGGCGCCGCGGCCCTCCTCCAGGTCCTCCTCCGGGATGGAGAGGGAGCGAGGCTGGTGGCGGCCGTGGAGGGACGTCAGGGAGGAGAGGTGAGGCAGTGTGGGGAGCAGGGTGGTGGTGGGGGTGGAGGGGTCGGGGGCGGCGTTGAAGCGGAACGGTTTGGTGGAGGAGGAGGACGACGCCCCTCCGATGGACGCGCTGCTGGCGGCGCGAGAGAGCAGCGGGGAGGGGGGCTTCAGGATGCCCGGCCGGGGCTCGCGGAGGTCTTCGGGCCCTGGGGAGAGGGCGGAGGCACGTCGCCTCAAGGCAGAGGCTCCGGTGGTCTGGTAGATGGGCAGCGAGGCTGCGCTGCCGGCCCCGTCGCCTGGGTCGCCGCACTGACGCTCCCTGCGGCTCCACCCCCCCGGCGCTTGCGGAGTCCGTCCAGGAGCTCGGAGAGGGCCGAGGAGGACGAGGCTCGACCCAGCCCCCCTGTACCGAACCCTCCGGCCGCAGAGCCGTCTTCATCCACGCACGACCTGCAGCGGAGAGGAAGGGGAGAGTGAGAGCTTCTAACATCTTAACACCTCCCCTTTGAGAACATCACATAGCCTGACTTGCCAAGTTTTTGAACCTCTCATGTTTGTAGTTTTTGTTGTTTTTCAATTGAATGTCAAATTGAAGGCGGAACACACTTAGGTCACACATTAGGCACTAATACAAATAAAATAAATATACTAACCTCGTTTTTCGGATTCCAATTGATACTCTGCAGTCTGTCAAGTCGACGATAGACTTTGTGGTGGATTGCAGGCATTTTTTGTCATTGTATACTTTAAAGCGTCTGCTGAACAACTAAATCTAAATGTAAAAAAACTTTTTCTGCGCAATGACACAGCAAGCGCTGATTTCCCCCCCACCCCCCAATAACGACACAGCGCGTAACATGAGGACCTTACCGGAAGCTGTAGGTGCTCATGGTGTCAGTGACGGACTGGCGCCCGGCCTGGCTGCCGTAAGGGGACCCACCGCGGGATGACCCACCACGGGATGACCATTTGGGTACGCCCAGCCAGGTCCTGATCCCCTCCCCAACGTCCTCTGTCCCCACGCTGGACACAGAGTCGCTGTGGACAGAAACAGAACCCTCAACACCAACGTTGTCTCTCGTACACAGGGAGGCCTCGTTAAGACGTTTCTTATTTGCTATCAGGCCATAATGCGAACGCAAGCACGTTTGAGTCAGGATGTAGACCAACTGACTTAAACTTTAAATGTGTCCTGTCAATTTTAAAGTAGAAATCCTGGATAAGATGCAGGTGGATGTTAGGTTGCCATTCCAACTGAACAATTTAAAACATCCAAATGAAGCTCAGAAAATATAACTAAGAGGAGAACGATAGGGTTGAATTAAAACCCCCCAATCACATTGGAGATCATCATCACCGTTTTCAAATGGTGTCTTTGAGTTGGGAGTGGATCGAAAATAGAGTTTTTGGTCGAACATCGTTTTTTCTGTCCTGAAGTGTCATACTGAGTTCTCTCACCATGGAGACGGCAGGATCAATCGATCAAATCCTTGAAGGTGTCACATGACTTTGATCCCTGTCCTCCAATACCCGATGGTCTTGAATTATCAAGTGTCAACAAACAAGTCAGTAAACTCAAACTCATTGCCCAATCAAACATTAGCATGGCTTAAATGTCCCAAGCTAATGTTATATATATGTCTGCTCACATCAATTATTATTATAGAAGAGAGTTGCACTGAAGTTTGTTCCCTACCGACTCTTGCCAAACTGTCAATCAAAGTGGTATTCCCTTTTTTCTCATTTCACCATTTAAAATGTAATTATAGCTTACCTAAGCTCAAGATGTTGCATTATATCTCCAAGCTATCACTTCAGCACATACTTCTCACTTATTTGACTGCCTTGCCCAACATTCCCAAAAATAACAGCATGTAGTTTGCTTGAATGATGATCTGTTAATAAAGAAATGGACAAAACATTCCACCAATGTTGGTTTCAAAATAGTTAGTATCCATGCAGTGAAACCACCTTCACGCAACGTTACACCTCATTATCGATTGACCTTTCAGTCTGTCAGTCTGTCTGTCTGTCTGTCTTGTATCATTCAATGAGAGTCGAGGGTCTCTGGTAAAATTCCGCTCGCAGCCATAACAACCAAAGAGTACAAAGCCAATACAGGCAATGCAATGACATAGACACACGCGCGCGCACACCCACACACACAGCGTCACAGATACATGAAACCACACACGCATCCATGAGAGCCCTTACAGGTCTTTCCTTCGAGATATGGATTCCGTGGCAGTGTGAGTGCTGGATCAAAGAACACAGTGAGTGCATAGATGAACATCAGACATACACACATATGAATGGACCAATGGAGACATGTAGGCTCCAGACATTCAACAGGAGATTCAACATGGCTAGGTTGGAAGTACCTCTCAGAGTCACTTTCATCGCTCGACTCCACTTCTTCCAGGGCAGCCTGCAGATCCACGATGCGACGGATGGATGTCTCCAAGTCGGCTTGTAATGTCTGTCGGACGGCAGTGAGCTCCTCCACCTGCATTTCCTGTAAAAAAACAACAAGGAAGTAGGGGTTTTTATGAGGCCACGGTCATTGTGGGATCAAAATGGTCAATGGAAAACCGATTGAATCTTCTACGGGGGGCGTGTGTTCAAGGTGTACAAAGACCAGTAGATGTTAGGTACTCTAGTCCATATTCTACTCAGAATTTCTATTACTAAGAGTTTCAACACCAATAAGAACATTTTGATCTCTGGTGTTTTTGGTTTGTTTTTATTCATTAGGCGTGAAGTGAATATTAAGTTGATTACTACTATGAAACCTGATGCAGGTAAAATCAGGGTATTTCTGGAATAATCATTATTTATGCAACTCATTTTATTGTGATGAGCCCTCATTTATGACACTCATTATATATGATAAGAATAATGTTGATGTTTTTTGATTAATTGTTGCTGTTTGTTACGTTAATAACTATGTCCCTGCCCTGCGTGATATAAAACACTCACTCACACACCCCTGTGAGCGAAGAGGCTCTCAAAGTTATTAGCTGCACGTCGGCTGCAAGGAGATGGGAGGGGGGGCGGGGCTCCTTCATACAGACAAACAAGTGTGTGCATGTGTGCACGTGTGTGTGTGTATCTGTGCGTGCGTGCATGTGTGTGTGTGCATGTGTGTGCGTGAGTACGCGTGTGCACACCTGTGTGTGTGTGTGCATGTGTGTGCTTGTATGCACGTGTGTGTGTGCATGTGTATGTGTTTGTGTGCATGTGTGTACGTGTGTGTGTGTGTGCACGCACGTGTGTGCGCGCATCTGTGTTTGTGTGTGTGTGTGTGTGTGTGTGTGTGTGTGTGTGTGTGTGTGTGTGTGTGTGTGTGTGTGTGTGTGTGTGTGTGTGTGTGTGTGTGTGTGTGTGTGTGTGTGTGTGTGTGTGCGAGCATGTGTGTCTGTGTGCCGTCTTCATAACCTTGAGGGGACAATGAGGATTAATCATGGCTGTGCAGAGAAAGCTGGGAGCAGGAAGGGAGAGAGGGGGATGTAGAGGTGTGTGGTTGTGTGTGTCACCGCTTTCCATTCTGGGTGTGTGTATCTATGACACCTACATTTACAAATGGCTAAAGGTCATGCTAGAGAACATTGATGCATAGTGGAGATATAATCTTCCTCTGTTACTACATGGAAGTATAAATGCACAGACAAATACACATACACAGCTATGCATATGTAGATACATATATACATACATGAATATGTATGACCATGCAGGTGGTGTATGCTGGGTGGTGATGATGTAGATTATGAATTCTAGGATGGTGATGATGTAGCTGATGTATGCTAGGGTGGTAGTGTTGTAGATAGTGTATACTACTACTACGTCCTCACCACTATGTTGGGTGTTGAGGACATAGGTGGTGTATGCTAGAGTGGTGATGTAGGGGTTGTATGTTGAGTGACGATGACATAGGTGGTGATAACGGGTGGTAATGTTATTGGTATACAATATGGTGGGGATGATCTAGCTTTTCAAAGTTGGGGGTATATGCTAGGGTGGTGATGACACAGTGTATGCTAGGGTGTTGATGACATAGTGTATGCCAGGGCGGTGATGACATAGTGTATGCTAGGGTGGTGATGTCATGGATATTGTATGCAAGGGTGGTGATGACATAGCATATGTATGGTGGTGATGACATGGATAGTGTATGCTAGGGTGATGACATAGTGTATGCTAGGGTGGTGATGACATGGTGTATGCTAGGGCAGTGATGACATAGTGAAGGCTAGGGCGTTGATGACATAGCGTATGCTAGGGTGGTGATGAGACCCATACCAGCTCCATGCGCCGGCGGCTGCTGTCCTGCTCCCTCTGGGTAAGGTCTTCCATCTCCAGCCTCATGTCGTGGAGGCGATGTTGGTAGTAGAGGCAGTTCTCCCTCTCCCGGGCCTCCGTCTGGGCACTCTGCTCCAGCTCCTCCCCAAGACGCACCACACTGTCCCTCAGACGTAGCACCAGCACCTAGACACACACATGCAGACAAACACACACACAAGCACACAAACACACACGTACACGCACGCAGAGACACACTGGTTGGTTGATGGCAGACACCACTTCATCACAATCACATACATACAGGCACAGAAACACATGCACAAATCATGTTTCAATTGAGTCTTCTTACCTCAAACCTCTTCACTTGCCCCCTGTGGAACTCCAGCTTGTTCTCCAGATCACAAACACGAGCTTCCTGTTTACTGACGATGCTGCGCCCCACAGTGGACGACTCTAGAAACTGCACCCTGGAAACACTGCACTGGAGCTATGAGAATAATTATTTTTAAATAAATAGATACATAGTTAAATACATTAATTATTCAAACAAATGAACACATATATCTTAATACATAAATAAATAAAAACATAAAGACATTAAATATTTAAATTAAATAAATAAATAGATACATCTAAATAAATAGATACATAGTTAAATACATAAATTATTTAACCACAATAAATACATGTATGTATAAAAAAATTATCTAAAGAAATCAAAAGCTAGACACATATATAAAAAATTATTCAAGCAAAAAACTATTTACATGTGACTATATAAAAATAAACACAAAAATACATATATAAAAATAAATAGATAAATAAATAAATACACACATAAATACATTCCTTTTTTTAGCTTAGTTTAAGGATTTTGAGTGGCACCACATTGATTCTGTGGGTCGGTAAAGATGCAACAAACGTTTGCCTCTCAGTCAAGTCGTGTGACGTCCCTAGCTCACCTCCTCCTGGAGCGTCTGCCTCTGCTTCTTCACCTCCTCCAGTTCAGCCTGCAGCTCCCTGATCTGGGAGATATCGCTGGAGGACTGGCACAAACAATACAATCATTTTAGAGGATCATTTACATTTGTATTGTCCTCAAAGAGGAAATTAATTTTCCCAAATAAGGGGACGCGCGTTTAAACACAGACACACAGTACACACGGTGTAGTAATACAATACAAGACACTTGAATACATACAGACACATTGAAAAGACAGTTCCGGGCTCATGGGTAGAGAGAGACAGAGAGAGAGAGAGAGAGAGAGAGAGAGAGAGAGAGAGAGAGAGAGAGAGAGAGACAGAGAGACAAAGAGACAGAAAGAGAGGGAGAGACAGAGAGAGAGACAGAGAGACAAAGGCAGAGAGACAAAGAGACAGAAAGAGAGTGAGAGACAAAGATAGAGACAGTGCGAAAGAGACTCAGAGTGTCAGAGAGAGAGAGACATACACAGACAGATAGTGGGAGAGGGTTAGGGTTCAAATCCAAGTAATGGTAACAAACAAATAAATAAATAAAACACTTTAGTATTTGACATTTGATATTTTACTGGGCCGACATGATTCTCTCTTCTTTAAGTTAAACCGCTTCAATGCTTATTTTACATGCCACATATGCTCTTTTGTATTGAATTGAATTGAATTGAATTGAGAAACTGTTGATATCATTTAACCTATAAGGACCCTATGTGGTGTGTCCTATTCATAAACATAGTTATGTTTTCTAGGTGACACAGGAGTTAAACCCGTGCGTCTAGGTCCTACACGTAGACATAGTGGTGTGTTGAACGGAAAAGCAGGCACCTGAGCGATGAGGGCTTTGTGTTTCTTCATGAGCTCATTCAGGTCCTCCTGGTCCTCCTCTAGTCTCTTCAGGAGGTCTGTCTTCTCATGCTCCAGGAGCACCAGCTGCTCATCCACCTGGAGGAGGAGCAGGAGGAGGAGGAGGAGGAGGAGGAGAGGGAGGAAGAGGACGAGGAAGAAGGAGGAGGTGAGAGAGGAGGAGGGGAGCAGAGAGAGGAGGAAAAGGAGAAGGTGAGACACGTTGAAATCGAACTACATGCTCAGGCACACTCACATACACCTATACACACACATACAGAGGCCTACACTGGCACAGCATACATACATACAACCGCACACACATATCTATAAACACACTCACACACACACACACACACACACACACACAAAGACAGACAGACAGACAACACACAGACAGACAGACAGACAGACAGACAGACAGACAACACACACACAGCCAGACAGACAGACAGACAGACAGACAGACAGACAGTCAGACTCACCAGGCTCTTGTGTTTGCAGAGCTGCTCCAGCTCTATCTGGGCGTTGTCCAGCTCCTGGGAGAGGGTCTTCTGGAAGCCCTCCACCTCACTCCTCCTCGCCTCACTCTCCTCCAGCTGAGAAGAGCACTCTGTTAGGACGCACTGCACTGGGGGTTTGGGTGTGTGCGTGTGTGTGTATACATGTGTGTGTGTGTGTATACATGTGTGTTTGTGTATATACAGTATGTATACATGTGTGTGTATGTATATATATATATATATATATGTTTATGTATGTGTGTGTATATGTTTGTGTGTATATATATGTATCTGTGTGTATATATGTGTCTCTGTGTGTATACATATGTGTATGTGTATGTGTGTCTCTGTGTGTGTATATATGTGTGTGTATGTGTGTGTGTGTGTGTGTATACCTGGCAGTGCAGGCGTTCTATGTGCTCCCTGCTGCAGGGCTGGCTCTGGGGTCCATCCACCGTGGACAGCAGCAGCTGGGCATCCACCAGCAGGGCGTGGGTTCTCTTCAGGTCCCGCCGTAGCTTCTTCTCCACGTCAAAGTCCCGGTGGCCCACCTACACACACACACACACACACACACACACACACACACACACACACACACACACACGCACGCACACGCACACACACACACACACGCGCACACACACACACGCACACACATACACACACACAACAACCCAAACAATAATTATGATAATAATATTTTAATTTAATTTAAAAAACATAGCAAATGAAACAGTAAACAATCAGCATTTAAAGTTGAACTACAAATATGTTTGTAAAATTGGTATTTCACTTGGGTCTGCTCATACTGGATATCAATGAAGTGTCATTCTACCTTATTCTGAGCACACACATGATGTCACAGAGACATTGACAAGTTCCCCATCATCTAAACTTCAGTATCACTGCAAAGGACATTTAGAGAGCTCTTTTATTCATTATGTGCCCGCCTGCTGCTCAATGTCATCAAGTATCTCAATGCTAAAGCTCTGGTGATGTTAAGCTAAGCACCGCTATGAATCATGGGTAATATGATTTTAATGAGGTTCCTGTAGAAAAACAACAAGCCTATCCTTAACAAGATTTAAAAAAAAGTAGAAAACATTATCGGATTACACCATTTAAAAAATCTCCCCTAGTGATGCAGCACAATATGCGTATACATTGCTGCTGAATTGTGTGTATTATGTGGCTAACATAGTGCAGAGGCTCAGGTGTTACATTCCCAGACGAAAGGTACTAGGTTTGATCGCCAGCGTCCACAGCATACCAGTATACACCTAACCCATACCTGTTCCTTAAAAGTGCTGTAGGTAATATTAAAAACTATTATTTGAGTGTAATTTGTTAGAAATGCCAAAGCATTCCGTCAGCTATTAGTGAGTGAAATGAGTGGTGAAAAAGAAAAGCTGTTTCAAGTTAACTTCGTCTGTATGAGGCAATTTCAATTTTAGACCGTCCCGGCTCATTCCTGACCAATCATGGCATCTCTTCCCTAATTGGTTCAGGGAATCCATCAATCACAGAATCGTGAATGCAACACTTCATAGGGCGGGAGGGAGAAACGTAGAGAGAGAGGGAGCAGAGAGGGAGATGTTTCTTTTGTGTTAGTTTCAAAATATTTCTGTTTTCTCTCTCTCTTTACAACTCTAAAACCGTACCTACAGCAGCTTTAACGACATGTTATCTGAATCCACTGTACATCACTTTGGATTAGTGTGTCTGCTGAAGTAACAGAAGGACTAAGTGACTGTGTGTTCAGAGTACCTGGTCACAGAGCGTGGCGATCAGTCCTTCCAGATCATGCTTCTCATGGACCACCATCTGCTTCTCCTCGTACTCCTGCTCCAGCTGCATCTCCATCTGTCTCAGCTGGACCAGGAGACACCACACCACCATCAATCACTGCAGCCAGCCATCACTTACTTGGCATTAGTTCTAATTACACACCACACCGGCGAACACTTCCACAGATGATGAGTGTGAAGTCAAAACGAATGATGGTTGGAAATGTGGGGATGTATATTGATGGTGATGCGAGTGGTGAAGTGTTTAGTCTTCATGTGAAATAATGGAGGTAATGGTTTGTATTTTCCTGTAACAATAATCAATTATAATAATAATAATTGCCTGATGGGCACACACTGGTCTGGTCGTCTTTTGTGAAACTATTGTGTGTGTGTGTGTGTGTGTGTGTGTGTGTGTGTGTGTGTGTGTCTCTTGTCTTTTTAGAACAAACATTACTCAAACTGTGGTAATTAAAAATAAATCCTATAGAGTCTCAACAACAGACAAACAAACAGACTTGTGAAACGTATGAAGACATACTGTAATGAACTGCAGGAGGAACAAAGGATTAGTTGCCCTTTTATTTGTTTTGGAAAATGATGTGTTCGTTGCTTCAAGTGGTTTTTCAAAATCACTCAAACTTCACTTCTTATTCTCCCCAGTCCAAGAGGCAATGGATTGGTTGAGTTATTTACATGATTAATGTGATTGGACAAGACATCAGCAAGACATTCAAGTGTCCTTATTGGCTCTGGGGAAGCTGATTAAAGTTATGCCAGCTGGAAAATAAGTCAAAGTTGAAAATCATAACAAATGTTTTGTTGATGAAAATAAGTACTCTCCTAAAATAAGACAGTACTTCGTTGATCCCAGACGGGAAATAAGGGGTAATAATAATAATAGCATTAGATAGTCTGGTGGTGGCTAGGGAGTTCCACTAGCAGCCGAAAAGGTCATGCAATGTTCTAGCCATCTACCTCTAAGTATCCTCAAGCTAGTCGTCTAATCTCGACCTCGTGTCCTGTATTTGTATTCACTCTCAGCTGCTTTGAAAGTGGCTTAACGTCTCCACTGTTAAAGCGGACCCACAATGCTCTGCAATTTACTAGAGAGAGTATTGCTTCACATGTGTGTGAAAAACACAAGGTTAAAAAAACACAAACTTTGTTTCCGTTAAAAGTTGGACCATTGACATAATGTTTCTGAATCGGACCAATGGAGAACGCAAATTCCGGACCAATGACGTCACTGGTCCATCTTTCCGACTGGATCATTTTTTTGTTGTTGCAGAAAACCGAAAACAAACACGCTTATGACGCAGTATGCTCCTGTAACCGGGTTGGAAGCTTTAAGATGGGGGTGTGGTTCTCCTTACTCTTCTCTGGGAGGACTTGTGGACGTCCTCCAGCTCCTCCTCCTTGTCCTCCAGCTCCTTCTGGTGCATCTGCCTCATCCGCTCCATCTCCAGCTCAGAACGCATGTGCACCTGGGAGACGGGTCAAAGGTCATTGGTCACATGGGATGCATGTGTGTGCATGGGTGAATTAATGACTTTGCAAAATGTAGATTGTAGTGCAAGTGTCTGAGTGCGTGTATGTGTTTGTGCATATTAGTGTGTGTGTGTGTGTATAAGTGTGTGTGTATGTGTGTGTAAATATGTTTGTATGTATGTGTATGTATAAATAAGTGTGTGTGTGTTTGTGTGTGTATGTATATATATTTGTGTGTGTGTATATATAAGTTTGTGTGTGTGTGTGTGTGTGTTTATATATATTAGTATGTGTGTGTGTGTGTGTGTGTGTGTGTGTGTGTGTGTGTGTACCTGCTGCTGCTGCTGGATCCTGCCGGTCAGGGTGCTGATCTCCTCCAGCCCCTCGCTGACCTGCCCCTCCAGGAGCCGGAGCTGCTTCTTCAGGTCGGGGACCGAGTCGGCGGCCAGGTCCAGAGGG
Source organism: Lota lota (assembly GCA_026745465.1). NCBI lineage: Eukaryota > Metazoa > Chordata > Actinopteri > Gadiformes > Lotidae > Lota > Lota lota. The sequence goes on from JACYXH010000753.1 coordinate 1,029,347, forward strand.
AGGCTGAGGTCCCGCACCTGACTGCACAGCTCCTCCTTCTGCTGCTGGAGATGGCTCACCTCAGCCTGGCTCTCCTGGAGGAGAAACACCAGTTCAGGTATACACTCACGTCTCGAGCTCAAAACAAACGTGCCCCTGTGGACACACCTGGTGTGTATTGTTCTTTGGTGTATAGTTATTAACACATGTATGTTGTGAGGTTTATATTGATAAACATACCTGTAGGTTGTACAAATAGTTTATTCAGGTGAACACACCTATGTTGTAGAGGATATATATATATATATATATCCATACCTGTAGGTTGTGGGTTGTAGACTATATATTTATTAACACACCTGAAGAGTTTATATATACAGTATGTTAACACACCTGTAGGTTGTGTCGGAGAGTGTATATCTCGCCGCCCATGGCAGTGTTCTCCTGGGTGACTTTATCCTTCAGCTCTCTCTCATTCTCTGCTTGCTCCAAAGCCTGGGTCAACTCACTGTCAAACCTGCAACACACGATGACCAATTATATATATAATGTTAACCCACACAAGGGGCATGTGTACAAATGCACACACAGACATATGCTTTCAATACTCAAGATAATTAATATATGGGTGCTGTAGGTACGATTTAAGAGCTATTATTTGAGTGTAATTTGTTAGAAAAGGCATAGCCTTCCCATCTGTGAGAATCAATCACAGGAGCCTGTCAATCACAGGTGCATGAAATGCAACACTTCCCATTGGTGGAGAAACGTCAAGACGGTGGGAGCAGAAAAGGAGGTTGTTTCAGGTTGTTTTTGGTTGTAATGATTCCAAATCTATCTCTATTCTTACCTGCAGCACCTTTAACTGTTTCAGATTTATTATTGAGACTATAATGGAGGTTATTCAATGAGAATCCTGTACCAGAGCCAACATTCAGGTGCAGGACTTTCATTTTTCTAATCATTTTTATGTGAATGATTGAACACTGGTTCCCAACTAAAGCCTGAGAGGAGGACACACCTCCTCTGCTTGCGGTCCAGCTCGTGGATGCGGCTCTGCAGGCTGTCGGTGAGGACCCGCGCGTCCTGGAGGTCAGAGGTCACCCGGCGACACTGACGCTTCAGCTCCGCTGCAGTCCTCCTGGACTGCTCCAGCTGGGCCTGCAGAGAGGACACCTAGACACATACAAATATACGCACGCACACACACACACACACACACACACACACACACACACTTACACGCATGCATGCGCACGCACGCGAGCACACACACACACACGTGTGCGCACACACACACACACACACACACACACACACACACACACACACACACACACACACACACACACACACACACACACACACACACACACACACACACACACACACACACACACACACACACACACACACCACAGTCAGTGTTGCGGTCCAGAGCACCAGTAAGAGATGCAGGCTTAACAGACTGTGGTCTGGTACCTTGGTGTCTAGCTGCTGCCGGGCCTGTCTCTCCACCTCCAGCTTCTCCTCCGTCTGCTTCAGACGCCTCCGCACAAACTCCACCTCCGTCTGGGAGCACTCCAGCTGCACCACCAGCTCCTTGTCTGCAGGAGGAGGAGGAGAAGATTGGAAGCGTGTTTATGTGTGTGTGTGTGTGTGTGTGTGTGTGTGTGGGGGGGGGGGGGGGGGGGGGGTAGGGTGGTGTAATAACAGCTTAGACACTTATCCATTCATTTCTCATTGTTTAGCTCTACAATTTACCCCTCCCCCTCCCCCAGCATGAACAATCATAAGAGCCCTTGTCCGGTATCTGGGGTGACCTACCTGTCGCGGGCCGGGCCGGGCTCTCCGTCACATGAACCTTCTGTTGCTCCTCCTCCAGCTGCTTCTCCAGGGTTTCCATGGCAACCTTGCACTGGTCCAAACGAGTCTAGTGGTGAACGTTTAGAGTGGAGAAGAAAAACTATGAATAAGGGTGGCGTGATCTTCAATCCAAATAATCAGCTTTGCTAGTTGTTGTTTTAATATATGATATGCTAGTTTGAGTTTCAGAGTGAAATGCTGAGGGTCAAAATGGCATTTCAACAAGAGCCAAACTATGAAAGACACAGACAGTAAATTAGGAACTCATTCAGTCATCAAATACGTCAGTCAAAAAGTAATTCGGTCATCCACTCTTCCACCAATCTATTCATCCAGTGACTCAGCCATCCACTCATCATTTCCTCCAACCATCCAGTCACCCATTCACCCAGGACCCAGTCACAGAGTAACCAGTCACCTATTCACCCAGTCACCCATTCACTCAGCCTTTCCACCTGCAGCTCCTTGTTCTCCTTGCATAGCCTCAGTCTCTCAGCTCGCTCCACGTCCAGCGCCTGGCCCACCGCGTCACCGCGGAAACGCTCGTCACTCAGCTCACAGGTCACCGCCGTCACCTGATGGGTCACAACCGGTCGAGGTCACATAGCGTGTAGGACTGTGCGTGTGTGTGTGCATGCATTTGTGTGTGTGTTCAAGTTCAAGTCTTTTATTGTCAGATACACAGAACAACATTGAGTCAGATTGTGTGTGTGCGTGTGTGTGTGTGTGTGTGTGTGTGTCTGTGTGTACCTTGGTCTCCAGGCTGTCTGTTGTCTGTCTAAGGTCATTCCTCTCCTTCTCAGACTTCTCCAGTTTTCGTCTCAGAACTGATAACTCGTCCTGTTTGATAGGAAGAAGTCATTAATAGTCAACACAAAACATATTTCAATATAAAGCAGCTGTATGTGTTATATGTACTGAAGGCATGCATTGCCTTGGTTGGTAAACACTTGGCAGGTTTTTCTGTGGTGGTATCAGCTACTTTGTGAGTGTTGAATGAACAGCCCCTCTATAAACTCACTGTAACTTAGCATTTCCAGTGATGGATAACAGGATCTTAACACATAAAATAACCAGAACATATCAAAGAGCAGAGGGATGTATCCACTACACACCTACCAATATGAAAGGAAGGAAAATGTCAAAAAGTATATTAATAATCATCTCAAAGTCAGCTTATTAACTCAGTCTTGGAAAGACTGATGAGTGGAGGGCTTTGGTCTGAACCCCCCCCCCCCCCCCCCTCCCCCCCTTGCTGTTTTGTGTAGTTTGTACTCCCTGAAACGCCTTGCCGTAATGTCAGAGTACAGGAATTGGTCACGCTTGGCTACGTGAGTGTACGGTATTTGGTCACCCAG
>JACYXH010000753.1:1035049-1045049 GCA_026745465.1 Lota lota
GAGACAGAGACAGAGAGAGACAGAGAGAGATACACACAGATAGTGACAGAGAGAGAGAGAGAGAGAGAGACATATATAGAGACAGAGAGACAGAGACAGAGACATAGATAGAGACAGAAAGAGAGCAATAGAGAGAGAGAGAGCGAGTGAGAGAGGAAAACTTTTATTTTACCAGTAAGGCACATTGAGACCTCGTTAAGACAGAAATCAGTAGGCAATAAAAGTTACAGACAACATAAAAACAATTGACAACAGAAATCCAAAAGAGAATATCACCACCTTTATGATCAATATTTAGACTTATTAATGACTCCTCTTTTGATAGCGAGTACAACAGTATTTTTTAAAGAACATTAACTTGAGACTTCTTCTCAGAAATGGGTCATTCATAGTAAGCTTTATATTCCGACAGAAGGGAGAAATGTTCTCTGTGAACGACCATGAGTCTTCTGGGGAGACTTTCTATTAACATCTCAATGGCGAATTGAGTTCACTATAGGAAGCAGAACAATCCTATTTCAGTGACAACCATAGAAGTCCTATAGCTGTCCCTGCCTCTTTATTCAGAAGACTAACACTAACATGCTACATTCATTGATTCTACAGGTTAGCCTTGAGAATGAAATAATGAAAAAGGCACCTTTATATTCACCATGTATGACTGAATAGAGGACAAGGTTATGTTCAGTCTGCAGTATGGTTCAGCTGTCTCCAAGCACTATCCAGGTGGCTAATTTAAATTACATTGTTGAATTAGGTTTCAACACAAACCTTTACATGTTCAAATAGGATGAACAATTACAATATATTATAATTAATATGGTCGCTCGCGGGTGTTGTCCTTTTCCAAAAATGAAACATCAAAGAATATGGTTTGTGTGCATAACAATCATCTAAAAAGGATCTGAGACACATCTTTAGGTCCACTAAAAGACATCTAGTGTACCCCTCATTGACATTAATATCCTAATATCAGATAGATTATGGTTGGCTCTATGACAAATAATCCTGTGATATTCTCTACAGTATAATCCTTATCCTAGATAGCTTATAGTTGGCGCTATGAAAAATAATCCTGTGATATTCTCTACAGTATAATCATTATCCTAGATCGATTATAGTTGGTTATTGGACATATAATCCCACCTATGCGATAGAGTTGCAGGGCAGGGAGGATCTGCGCAGAGTGCAGTTGGACACGCAGTGCGCGGATGTCAAAGGCGCCCGCGTCCGTTTTAGCTTTGACACACTGGAGGAAGACGGGCCGAGCTCGACGTATCAGGTTCAGCAAAGCATCCTGGGATGAAGGGGGATGAGTTGGATTAGATCCGATTATATTAGAAATTAGACTATATTAGACTACATCACATCGGATCAGATTGGATTGGATTATACCGCAGCCTTGTTGAATACTTTATTCGGATTGGTCAATGATGTCCCAAGGGTGTGTTTTATTTTTCAATAACGAGAAACCTCCATGTTACCCAGGTGATGTAATGGGTTATAAACAAAGAACAGTGATATTAATAATTAATGTCAATAAAAAATGAGTAATAAATAAATATAACTAAGCTTCATTCATTATTAATAACTGCACAATATCGGCAAATTCATGACCACTGCATTAGTCAAGAAGCCTCGTGAGACAGCCCTCATCTCTGAGTTAACATTCTCTTTCTCGCTGCAGATCGGTTGAGCCTCGAGTTCACACCAAACAAGGCTTTGAACAGGACTGAGGCCAGACCCATCTGCAGAGTGAAACAGAATGTGAATGTCTCACAAGGCTTCACATCACACATTCTGTCGTACGAGACAGCCCATCGCGGTTTCTTCCTTACTTAAACTGCACTAGAGTACAGTCTATTACAGTAAAATAGATCAGATTAGGTTAGGTTGTATTCGAATGGATGAGATCAAATCGGCATGGATTACAGTAGATTAAGAATCAGATCAGACTAGTTTATGTTATATTAGATTAAATGAGATGAAATCAGATCAGATTAGATTTGATTGAATTATACTAGATTAGAGCAGATTCGGATGGATTAGAGATCAAATTATGGATCAGATTAGAGATCAGATTAGAGATCAGATTACAGATCAGATTACAGATCAAATTACAGATCAGATTACGGATCATATTAGAGATCAAATTACAGATCGAATTACAGATCGAATTACAGATCGAATTACAGATCATATTCAATATCAGATTACAGATCAGATTACAGATCAGTGTAGGTCCGATGACATCATCATAACACTCACCGCCTGCAGTTTGACAGCGATGGAGGCCGAGTGTCTGCGCACGGCGGCCATGCCCCCGCTGAAGGTCTTCCGGATGGTTCCGCTCCGCTGGAGGGAGCGCTGGCTGCTGCCCTCGAAGCCCCCCAGCCCCCGACACAGAGGGGGCACAGAGGACCTGGGGGAGAACAGGGCCTTCACCACCCCACTGAGGGAGGAAGAACGACAGAAGAGCTCAAAACAGGAAGTGCTACAAAGGATAGATGTGTGAATCAACTTTAATGGGATTTGACTATGGCCTTGAATATATATATATATATATAAATAAAATAAAACTGTGATATAGAAAAGCAAATTATGTAAGATATAAACACCATCTAAAAATAAGTAATAGGTTATAATAATGATGAGGACTGTTAAACTAGAGAAAATTATGGTGGATGAAGTAGTGAGATTACTCTGTTCTGGTTAACTGCGCCTGCCTTTATACTTAAAATTTGTTGATTTCGATTGACCGCCCCCTGGATCATTTCTGACCAATTAGAGACTCTCTTCCCTGATTGGGTCAGGAAAAAACTTTCCTGCCAATCACATGTGCACACATCACAACACTTCTTAATGGTGGAGGCACCTTGGGAGGGAGGGGGTGTTTATTTTAACGAAACCCAACACAAGCACCCAGCGGGTGTCACGTACACGGTGGAGTTCTGCAGCAGGGTGGCAGCGTTGAGCGAGGAGGGGTTGTTCTGGATCAGACCAAACCAGCCCGTCAGGTCATAGCGCACTGGGTCCAGGCCCAGCATGTGGTTCACCTCACACTGTAGGGGCTGCTCACACTGACGCACTGGTTGTGGGGGGAGGGGGAGAGGGGGAGGGGGAGGGGGGGGAGAGGGGGAGGGGGGAGAGGGGGAGGGGGAGGGGGGGAGGGGGGAGTCATGTATTAACAGGATCAGCAGCCATACTGACTTCATCTAAGCCCTACCTTGATATTGATATCAACACATTTTTACCATTATTTTTACTATTCCTAAATAAAGAATAACTAGGTAGGGCAAGTGGTGGTGGTTAATGAGAGTTTACTAAAACAACTATTCATATTAATAATAGTTTAGGGTATGTTATTTCTAAATAATACATAATCAATATAACTGTAAGAAAGGTTATTTAGCAGAGTTTAACAAATCAACTGTATTCATATTAATAACAGTAGGGTAAGGTAAAGTCTAAACAATAAGTAATATTTATAATAAATAATATAAATGAATATGTGAAGTTAAATAAACGTAATCCTCTAATGTGATTGGTGTACCAGTGTTGCTGTAGTACTGGCAGACTCTCTCCAGGGCAGCGTTCTCAGTGGAGCCCGGGGTCACCATCTCCTCATCCAGGAGCCACAAGAGTCCCCGGGGGACCGCTTCAGCAGCCCTCACCTGCACACACACACACATAGAACACACACACAAAGACACACAGAGACACACAAAGAAATGCACGCACGAACACATACACACAAGCACAGAGACACACACACACATGCACGCATATGCACACACACAAACACGGAGACACACACACATGCAGAGACACACACAAACACACATACACCAAGACGCACGCACACACACACACACACACACACACAAACAATACACACAAACAAGTTGCACAGACATTTAATGTTAATTATATTATAAAGTTTGTGGAAGGACATTTCTAGCTACCTGTGTTTCAATACATCTTATACAAACACAGCATGCAAATACTGTCTATGCAGAGATGTAAAGACAGTAGGAGGGCACCTGTAGAGTTGGTTGGTCCACAGCAGACACCACTTCAGCCGGGTTGCTCTCTGGGCTCTCAAACTGAACATGGAGCTTCTCCTGAGAGAGAAGATTAAACTCACCATGATTTCTTCTTAAAAATCACCCAAAAGTTGGACCATTTATGTAATGTTTCCGAATTGGACCAATGGACAATGCAAATCCAGGACCAATGACTTCATTGTCCAACTTTTCTGTGAATTCTTTAAGGAAACAGAGTTAATGTCATAACACGCGTGTGAAGCAGTATTCTCTTAGAAAATAACAGTGTGATAGTTCCTCTTTAATATCAAAATATCTATAAATGTATGTTTCATTGTGTGAGTAAGTGTATGTGTATGTGCGTGTCTTTATGCGTCAGTCCATGTTTATACACACAGATAACACACACGTTTATACACACATTTATACACTCAAGTCTAGTTATAGAGCCACACACAGAGTTAGGTTTCTCTCAGATCAGGATGAAACAATGGACAAAGAAAATAGAAAATAGAAAATAAATGTAGGATAGTGTATTGAAGTTATATTGGCATACGTTGATATCCTATGCAACAGAAAGAGAAATATAAATAATAAAGAAATGAGTTGAACAAGAAATACACCGCATATGAGAAATAAGAAATGTATGAGAAATATAGTTTCTATAAAATGGTACAAATGTGACCCCAGCCAGAAGGGCTATCGTTCCTAGCTCCTGCGGGGTCTTACCTGCTCGTAGCGCTCCAGCGTGTGTGTGAAGGTGTGTGTGTGGTAGTGCTCCATCAGCCTCTCCTGCAGGTAGTTGTGGCAGAGCTCCGCCCAGCCGGCCGCCCGCTCCTCCCCGGCGTGCCGGGGGTTCCTCAGGCCCGGCGTGTCCACCACCGCCACCGACGCCAGGGTCAGCTGCTGGGTACTCAGCGCTCTGGGGGAGAGCACCGTCAGCAGCAGCACTGTCAAAACCTTCATCATGACCATCATCACCAGAAGAACCATCGCCACCACCAACACTACCTCCGCCACCAGCACCAACTCCACCAGAGCCGGAACCACCACATCACCTCCACCACATCACCACCACCACCACCACCGGAACCACCACCACCTCCATCAACACAACCTCCATCAGAACCATCACCATCACCAACTCAACCACAACACCACAACACCACCACCTCCACCAGAACCATCACCACCACCACCTCCGACACCTCATCCCCACCGCCACAACCCCCACCAGAACCATCACCACCCCCACCATCATCACCATCACCTCCACCACCACATCACCACCACCACAGGAACCACCACCACCTCCATCAACACAACCTCCATCAGAACGATCACCACCACCAACTCCACCACAACACCACCACCATCACCACCTCCGCCAGAACCACCACCACCACCATCAGAACCATTACCACCATCACCACCATTTCTGACACCTCATCCCCACAACCAGAACCACCACCAGAACCATCACCACCCCCACCATCATCACCATCACCACCATCATGGCCCTGCTATCCTCCAGCGATGTGCTAGAGTGACAGTACCATATGTGTAATGGAGGGATGTTGGGATGGCACCATAGTAGCACAGTAACCTGTCATACCGTGAGCACCATGTGTTCCCTGGGTTGCATAATCGATGCATGTTCTCTGTTAACGGTTGCATTTCAGTTAGCTCAGTCAGGTAAAGCCGCTATGATGAGCAGTGTGTGTGTGTGTGTGTGTGTGTGTGTGTGTGTGTGTGTGTGTGTGTGTGTGTGTACACTTACCTGTTAATAAGCGACACAATGGTAGTGAAGAGTTCTTCATAGAGTCCAGAGGCCATTCCGTCCACACACTGAGTAGCAGTCAGCCTGGGACCTGCAGTCAGGGAGAACATCAATCCCTCCACAACATCCTACTCGTTAGCCTACGCACTGTTAAGGAGAACCGTCACGCCTGGCCATTTTCTTATAGAAGAAGGTAGTGCTTCACCAGTGTTTTTTGTAAAAAGTCTGCAACGTAAACTAAGTTTCCGAAAAGAAATCACCAAAAATGGACCATTTACGTAATCTTTCAGAATTTGATAGATGGAGAACGCAAATCCCGGACCAATGACTTCAATGGTCCAACTTTTCTGTGATTTCTTTACGGAAACAAAGTACTTTCTTATAATTGAAGCCGAGTGTGACGGTTTCTCTTTAATATCGCAAATGTATGTTTCATTGTGTGTGTACGTGTGTCTTCATGTGTGTGTGTGTGTGTGTGTGTGTGTGTGTGTGTGTGTGTGTATGTGCACATGTCTATGTGCATGTGTATGGTCCTCACCGTCCTCTGTCTCGTTAGCAGGGAACCTCTCTCTGCTGCCCCCGGTGGCTCTCTGCAGTAGCTGCCGGAGGTGGTGCTTGAAGACAGCCGTGTGCAGGTCCTCTCCCTCGCTGCCCAGGACACTGCCGGCCGCTTGGGCGCTTTCAAAGTTCACAAACTGCCTCCTGCCCACTGGAGCAGAGACACAAGACACAGGACTTATGTTTAGATTTTTATAATGCTATGTTATCGGTTTTTGCTATTACTATTTAGTGATTGAGGATATTAAGCACTTCATCCAAAGCAACTGACAGACATTAATGATAGACATATCATTAATGAGCAGGTAGGGGTTAATTCTCTCATCTTGCTCAAGGACATTGGGGAGGTTAGACCCACAACCTTGCAACTGGGAGTCAAACACTCTTAAGCCCAAACCACATGCAGCGCTAATTTTGTTTCATATTTGGAGCACGACCCAAAATATGAAATGGAATCATATCGTTTTAACGGAGCAAAGCACAAGGTGTGTGAACGTAGCCTGTCTGTATGTTTTCATGCATTACTTCGTGTCTGTCTCGACACGGCCATGTGCTTTGGACTTAATCCACCAGACTTCCCTGCCACCATATGAAGCTAGCAGAGCGCACCGAAGGACTCCTCATCATGTTCATCAATGATACCTTTACAGGCCCCCGCGGCTCCAATGTGATAAATGGCGGCCAGGACGTGCCAGATCGCCTTCTGCTCTCCGGCGGTGATGCCCAGTGTTTCCATGGCAACCACCAGCTTGTTGAAGGCGACTGACGCACGCTGCTTCTCCTCCACCTGGCGACGGACAGGTTGCCATAGCGTCAGTCACCGAGGGTGCCATGCGACCCATCGATACGGGTCCGGAACGAACCACCGGTTCAGTTCAATAGTTGTGGTACATAGCAACATTGATTTTGTTGTTGAGAAAATCCACATCAGAGGAACAAACCGGTCGTTTATAATCTACACATTACGCATTGAAGCATTCAAAATCATAAACATGCGATGCTGAATGCAATCTATAAATGGGTCGCATTCTGTGGTTTCTAAAGCCCTCCGAGCTGTGCATCCCATGGTGCTGGATCCCTTGACCCACTGACTCTGAGGCTGTGAGACCCGGGGGGGGGGGGGGGGCGGGGGGGGGGGGGGGGGGGGGGCACGTGGTGTGTATGTGAAGGACCCACCCATCCCTGTAGCACACTAACCTTGGTGGCAGGGACGATACCGAAGGAGTTGAACTCCGGTAGCTGGTGCAGCTGCAGCTCCGTCCTGTTGGGGTGAGAGGTCATAGAGGTCATGGAGCGTCAGGGAGGGCTCGCACATTAAAACATATCATACATAAAATAAAATCATCTAACAACAAAAATCATATGCATATTCACATCATATGCCATAGCCAGTATCAAACATGTGTTGGTGTTTGTGGGTGTGTGTGTGGGTTGGCATATCTATGAGTGTGTGTGTGTCTGTTTGTGGGTTGGGTGTTTGCATATCTATGTGTGTGTGTGTGTGTGTGTGTGTGTGAGTGTGTGTATGTGTGTGCAATGGTAAATGGACTGCATTTATATAGCGCTTTTCAGACCAGTGGCTACTCAAAGTGCTTTACAATTATTGCCTCACATTCACCCATTCATACACACATTCACACACCGACAGCGGTGTCAGCCATGCAAGGCTGAAGACAGCTCGTCTAGAGCAGATGGGTGAAGTGTCTTGCTCAGGGACACCTCGACACTTAGCTAGGAGGAGCCGGGGAGCAAACCAGAAACCTTCTGGTCGTCAAACAACCCACTCTACCTCCTGAGCTCCCCCTGTGTGATTGTGAGTTTGCATACTTGCATACTTGCATGCTTGAATGTGTATGTGCGCGCGTGTGTGTGCGTGTGTGTGTGCATTAGACCTCATCTCTGTGCTGAGCCCAGCCATCATCTGAGCGAACACCAGGAAGTTGCTCTCTCCTTCCGTCTTCTGACAAACCTTCCACTTATCCAGCATCATCGTCTGATGGAGGCAACACAGAGGATACACACGTAACCATGGATACCAAATGCATGAACCTCACCAGACACCATAGAGAAAGCAAAGCAAAGCCCCATTGATTTTGTATTGTCCATGACAATTGACAGCGTTCGACAGCGTGTTGCAAAGGATCATGGGAATGTTTGGGCTAGAGCATCGGCTTTGGCCGTGTTAAAAGGGACATGACAAAGTTTAACTTCGGTTAGCTTATACAAATGGCAAGGTTGTGGGGCGCAAAATCACAGACATTTGATTGGATAACTTGTCCATTCAGTGAGCACTGGCGAACTCAACTGGTGGTTGGAATTCAGTATTTAGTTTTAAGCACTTCCATCAGCACCCTTGTAAACTACCACAAGCAGAAACTAGAGAGGGTGCAGTGCGCTGTTTACATGCCATCATTCAGCAGACACTTTTAATGATAAAGTGAAGCTGAGAACATTCCAAGCATACAATCACCATTGGAAGAGCTACAAAAAGATTGATATTCGTATTTTTATTTCTTCATATTATATTGTTGTGAATAAGGTTACCATGGTGTGTCGTTTAGAGTCGGATTTCCCATTGCTAAGGGCTTACAGGTTTGTGGGCTTTAAATGTCACGATGTTTGGTTGCCAGTATCTTGTCTTAAGCTTTTCAGTGCTCAGTTTAATTCTGTGTTTCTCTGTGTACCTGACAATAAAAGACATGAACAATGAGTGTAGGGAAGCCCTAGATGATGAATACCTGAAGATGTCCGCCGGCCACCAGGCCTGCGTTGTTGAAGTCCAGAGAAAGCACCATGGCGAAGCGAGATGAGGCGTCGCTGTGAGGAGAACTCACGCAGCCAAACGACCTCAGGATGGAGAACACCGCCTGCACACGCTCCACTGCACACACACGCGCGCACGCACACATACGCACACACACGCACACACACACACACGATATGATGTGGCTATATCATTACAGTGCTTGAGTAGATAAAAGGCTAGAAATGCATGGCTATATATATACACATCACTAGATATATATGTAAGATGGAAGATCTTGAAGATACATATTCAGTATATAGCTCGAAAAATATGGTTGAATGACAACATAATTTCACTATATATATATATCCTATACTGGTAGTGGATGAGGTGTCATACCCCTCCCCCCCAACGCACACACACACACACACACACACACACACACACACACACAGACTCGCTATGTAAAGTGCTTTGAGTGTCTTGAAAAGCGCTATATAAAAATGCAATGAATTATGACATATATACATCGATATACATGGTTAGGTATACAGTATGTAGCTAGCGATCCTTACAGGTGATGCTGCCCCCCGCGGTGCCAGCCTGTTTGAGCAGAGTGTGTGTGAAGGCCTGGCACGCCGTGGTCTTGCCAGTTCCGCTGCGACCCAGCGCACACACACTGTGGTCCCTCCGGGTGCCCACCAGGGAGACGTACATCCTCTTGACCAGGGCGGCCAGGGCCGGGGGCGCGTCCCACACACACTCCCCCCGCCGAGACTTTGGCGTCTGGGAGAAGGAAGAGTTGATGTCATTAATGCAGGATATTATATTCATGTTATAGTCATTAGACCATACCAGAGACAACAGAAA